>JAWNLD010000295.1:1300000-1427500 GCA_035041545.1 Drosophila colorata | reverse complement strand
CTCGTCCTGCTGCGTGGTCTCCTGGCCGGGCGTGCCCGCCAGCACATCGGGCGCCACTTTGCGCGCCTCGTCGGGGCCGATGCCGCCCAGCGCCAGGCCCTGCGCCGCCATTGCCGCGGCGGCCGCCTGCTGGGCAACGCCCTCGCCTCCGGCCGCGCCCAGCAGCTGGCTCATGTTGAAGTCGGCGGCGGCGGCGGCGGCGGCCGCATAGTGGGCGTGGGCGTGGGCGTGCGCGTGCGCCGCATGGCCGTGCTGATGGGCCGCCGCGGCGGCGGCCAGCGTATAGTAGGAGGACAGGTCGTCCTTGTTGCCCGCCACGCAGGCGGTCAGCGGCGCCAGCGTCGAGAGGAACTGGCGCTTCGGCTCGTTCTGGCGCGGCGGCGTCCGGTGGATCTGCGTGTGCACCACCGGCACCTGGATGCCCATGCCCAGGTCCGGGGCGGCGGGACAGCGGCACTCCTGCAAAAGCATGCGAAAGGGACCGAATTTAAAAACGGCAAAACTAACAAAAAATAATCATAGAATAAACCTAAAAGTTTCAGTGGTTTTTTAACTAATCAATCAAAAAATTTGTTTCAAATGTGAAATAAAGTTGGATACAGAATCAATTAACAGGTCAATGGATAAAATGGTATAAATCGTGAAAATCGCTTCAGTTTTGACAAAGTTATGAAAGTTTTAAGTATGGGTTGAAAACTTTACATGTTCGAATTTTTGAAAATATTTGCTTGATTTTTGACAAAAAATTTGACCCCCTCAGAATCACATTTAATGTGGTTTTTTATACTAATTATAACACCCACATGCAATTAAAAATATAAATTCGAAAATCGAAATTTTGAAAACAAATTTTTTTTGAAAATGAGTAAGGGGGGAGTACATGATAATTGTGCAAAAAAATCACATAAAATATGAATTTTTTAAAATCCAAAATATTTAAATGCAGAATCAATAAAGAGGACAAGCGGTGATCAAAATGCTATCAAACTTGAAAATTGGTCGAGTTTTGCCAAAGTTATGAAATATTAAAAAAAATATGAAAAAAAAAATTGTTTTTTTTTCATATAAAATATAAATTAAATATATATATATATGATACTTTTATAGTTTAAATATATATATTAAATATATTATATTAAATATATATAAATAAATTATATATATTAAATATATATAAATTAAATATATATAATACTTATGATACTTTTAAAGTTTAAATATATATTTTATAAATTATATATATTAAATATATATAAATTAAATATATATAATACTTATGATACTTTTAAAGTTTAAATATATATTTTATAAATTAAATATATATAATACTTATGATACTTTTATAGTTTAAATATATATATTAAATATATTATATTAAATATATATAAATAAATTATATATATTAAATATATATAAATTAAATATATATAATACTTATGATACTTTTAAAGTTTAAATATATATTTTATAAATTAAATATATATAATACTTATGATACTTTTATAGTTTAAATATATATATTAAATATATTATATTAAATATATATAAATTAATTATATATATTTTCAATATACATAAATTATATATATATATATATTAAATATATATAAATTAAATATATATAATACTTATGATACTTTTATAGTTGAAATATATATATTAAATATATTATATTAAACATATATAAATTAATTATATATATTAAATATATATACATTAAATATATATAATACTTATGATACTTTTATACGGTTGATGCTCACCTGCGGTATGATGACAATGGGATTCTCCTCGAGCTCCATGATCTTCTCCTGCTTCTTGTCGCGACTGAAGATGTCGGCGATTTTCTTATAGGCCGACGAGCCGCTGGACGAGCTGGAGACGGAGCTGCTGGGCGAGAAGCTCTTCTCGCCGTTCATGAATTTGGGCGCCAGCGTGTTGGGGTTCTCCTCGCCGGCGGGACTGTCGCGTTGCGCCAGCTCGGAGCAGTCGCGTTCGCTGCCCAGATCCTGATCCTGATCGGCATCGGCAACGCCGCGGGACAGCTCCTCGACGAGATCCTCGTCGATGTCGCAGGTCAGCTGCTTGATGCGCTCCTCCAGCGAAATGTCCGACTTGACGGCCTTTTTCCTGCACCAGCAACCAAACGAGATCAGCATTGGATTCTGCCTGGGGCACAACTGGGGAGCACTTACTTGATCAGGGAGCGTCGCAGTATGTTGCGCTCCATGCTGCGGCGCAGGGTGTCCGAGTCGCCGCAGCTGCCCGGCAGATGGGTGACCAGGCAGCCGGCCCGCTTGGACTCATCGAAGGCGCGCAGTGCCTCCGAGGTCAGCACCGGCGCCTGCTGCGCGGAGACGCTGGGGAAGAGCTGGCGCACCGCCGAATTGGGACGCAGCGCGTTGTTGAACAGCGTCGAGTGCTTCTTGATCGGGATCAGCTCGTTGATCTGGTTCTCGCTGTCGTCCATCTCGCCGGACAGCGACTGCCCGTCGGCGTCGGTGCCGGCGTTGGCCTGATCCTCGGTCACAAAACGCACCGAGCGCTTGGTGGCGCCGCTCTCATCCTCTGAGGTGGTGTTGTTCTGGTCATCCGATTGCTGCCAACAGGAGAGAATCGTTTATGTGTTTCGAATATAAGATCTGTTTTTGGCCCAGAAAAAGCCTTGACTAAACTTTCACTGAACGTTTAAACAAATTTAAATAATATTAATAAAATACCAAAAAGTAGTCATTTTTTGGATATTTGAAAATATTATTTTATTATTTATTAGTTACAGTTACAGATAACATTAAAAAACGGTTTTTCTTTTGGGACATTGGAAAATAATATTGCAATACATTTTAGTTTCAGATAGATAGAAAAATTAAAAGAAACAACTACTTTTTTTTTTTGTTTAAATATTTAAAGCAATTTTATAGTTTCCAAAAAGTTAAAAGAAAATACAATTTTACATTTGCAAATATTGTTGCAATACTTTTTAGCTTCATATAAAGTGTTACGTAGTGTAAACATAAAACTTTAAAAAATATCATTTTTTTTTTGCATATTTAAAAATAGTTTTTAGTTTTAGATGAAGATAATATTAAAAAAAAATTGTTTTTGGATTTTTGCAAATATTATTGCATTTGTTGTAATAAAGACAAAAAAAAAAAAAATGTTTCTGATGTTTGCAATATTATATTTTTTGTTTACTTTCATAAAAAAAAAATGTACTTATTACAAAAATATTTTCAAATATCTAAAATAATATTTAAAAAAATTTTTGTATTGAGGATTTTTTTTTAACAATTAAAGATTAATTGCGTTCAATAAAATTGTGAAAAGAAAAATATATAATTGTTGTTTGCGGAGCCTTCAAGCGAGGTGCAGCTCGACACAGTTTAATAGTTTTTTTATTTTTCCATGTGCTCACCTGGGAAATGGAGTCCTGCTTCCAGAGCTTGCCGCCCTTGAGTATGCCGCTGATCTGTGTGGTCGTTGTCAGCTCCTTGGGCGGTATGGGTGGCGGTTTCTGGTCGTCGTATTGCTCCGTGGCGCCAGCTGCCGCTGCGGCGGCGGCGGCCACAGCTGCCGCTGCTGCTGCTGCTGTGGCGCTGGCCTTGGCCGGCAGCGCCGGTGGCAGCATGTCCGCTGCTGGGGCAGCTCCAGCTGCAGGTCCAGCTCCAGCGCCGGCAACAGCGCCGGCGGCGGCGGCGGCGGCGGCGGCAACATCCTCGTGCGACTCGCGGATGATGCGGCGCTCGGTCACTGTGGTCATAGTGGTAATAGTTTCAACAACAAATCGTTTTTTTTTGGGTGTGCTACTGCTCGCTGCTGGCACTAGACAGCTGCCATAGCCGGAAACGGCACCGGACGCGGACCCGGAACCGGAACCGGAACCGGCACCGGAAACAGAACCGGCACTGGGGCCGGTGCCAATGCCCGTGCCCGTGCCCGTGCCCGTGCCCGTAGCCGTACCCGTGCCGGACTTGCTACTACTGCTCGAATCCTTTCTAACTTTGACTGCTTTTCACACACCACAACATGGAATTCAGGACATGCGACAAATGCATGTGGCACGGTCAGAGCGAGCGGCGTAGTTGTAATTATTATACGGAAGAGAGCATTGTACATATTTGCATTGACAGAGCCAGAGAGAGAGAGGAAGAGAGAGAGGGAGGGAGTGCGAGCGCAAAAGAGAGCGAGGCGAAGGCGTATGAGCGAGGTCGAGCGATTGGGTGAAAGCTTTAGCGAGTGTATTTGTTATTTGTGCAGACATGAACTGTATAACAGTTGTATAACGGCCATACAAGCGTCATATTACAGTTTTTAGAACAGTTGTTGTAGCAGTTGCTTCACAATATAATTATAAATATTGTATAACAGTTTTGAACGTCTTGTATAACACTCGAATTACATATTTTTATAACAGTTAACTGTAACTGACTAGTATACGAAATTAATAACATGTTGTATTATAATTGTATAACACTAGTACAATAACTGTCACGTAATAGTCGACTGCTCATAGTATAACAGTGTGTATATAGTTTGTATAACATTCCAACAACAGCCGTACAATCGTTTTTATAACATATAACGTATGACAGTTGTATAACAGTTGTATAACAGTTGTATAACAGTTGTATAACAGCTGCACAAATCGCTTTCAATGGGTCCAAGTTGATGTCAATGCATTTACTTAACGTCAATTTAAATATTGAACGATGCTCAAGGCAAGATCGGGCCAGATATATTTCTATACAGCTTAAGAGCCGATTTATGTACATATGCAGATGATGCAAATTTGAAATTCGTGTCGCATGATGAATGTAATTTTTGCTCTTTGTCTTCCATGACCGCCGATTGCCAAAACAAAAAGAAAAGAAGGAGAATCGCGAGCGAAATGGTTTGCAAATCTTTTGGTGCGGTGCTTGGCGAATCGAGGGCGAGTTTGGGGGAAGTTTGTGCTATGCAGCAATGCATGATAATGCGCCATATACAAAGCTAATGACCAAGTCGGGTGCACGAATCGGGTGGACATCGAACAGATCAAATCGTTTAGCTCACCTGCAGCTGCCGCCGTGGGCTTGTATTGGGATTGGAGCACATATTTGGGCCGCTCCTCGCCGGCGATGATCTCCTTCTGCGTGATGCGACGCTCCGGTGAACTGGTGTGCAACGGCAACAGCGCCACGGCCGGAACGCCGATGGGCGTCAGCTCCTCGGTGCACTGCGTGCCGCTGCACTCTGTGGGGAGGGGGCGAAAGCAGACAAAAGAATTAATTGAGTATCGGTTATGATTAATTTCTAACAAGAGTGTTCTAGTCGAGAGTGACCGACTGGAAAATACCTAACTCCATATTGCATACATAAAAAAAAAATCGATATATATTGATTATGATTATTTATAAAAAATAATTTTCCTCTATCAATACATATTTCCCTCTATATATAAAATATATTAAAAAAGCACCTTAGATTTGCTTAAAATTCCAAGTCCGAAAATCGATATATATCGATTTAAAAAAACGGAAAGCGGCATCGAATAACGATAAACAAGAAAAATGATTATTTATAAAAAATAATTTTCCTCTATCAATATATATTTCCCTCCATATTTAAAATACATTAGAAAAGCACCCGAGATTTGCTTAAAATTCCAAGTCCGAAAATCGATATATATCGATTTTAAAAAACGGAAAAAGGCATCGAATAATAAAATGCCAACATATATTTAGAATATCTGAATAATTTTAAACAGTGAGATAAACTCAAAAAGGCTGAACATGGATATTTACAGATTTTGGGAACAGGCAAAATTATCAAACTAGATGAAAATGTTCCCTTTTTTTTAGTTTTTTATATCACAAAATAAAAAATTGTTGGAGAATAAATATTTATTGGTTTTAATCGCTCTTTTAATGCTGATCAAAAATATATCTAGACAATGTCAGATTGGCAGCTGCACAAAACCAATATACCCATTATTATTATCAATTGATATTGGTTACAGGGCATCAAAAGTGATGCACGCCTGTTGCCGCAGCGGAAGCGCGCTTGAAGGATTGCTCTGGGCGGGGTATGGCCAAAGCTCGGCTCAGGGTTGGGCTCGAGTCAGCCTGGTGGTACAGTGGTGGTTCAGCGGTTCAGTGGTTCGCTGACTGCTGCGGGTGGGTCACATTCCGCTTCGTTAGGCGCAACAATTAATGCCAAAGTCAACTCGAGAGGGGCGATTTCGGCTCCGACTCTGACTCAGACCAACTGGTTCCGTTCGCTTGTTAATCAATAAAGCGTGACCAATATTAATGCAAATGTTTACCCTAACCGGAACACAGCCCCTACTCCTATCCTATCCCTACCCCCCGTCCTTTTTTCTTACATTCGCTCAAAAAGTGTCGCATAAGTTTTTTAACCTCCAATAAGAGGGGGGAACTTTGTCGAAGGAGGGCGGTAACAAAAGGCAAACAAGACCATAAACAACTACAAACTTGCGCTTGTTTATCCATTAAGCAAAGTTGCCATAAATCAATCAATAGGGGGAGGCCGAAACCAAGTTCGACGTTTGCGGCAATGCGGGCGCCGAATTCAACGACAACTCACGAACTGGCTGAAAAAATTGTGGCACAAAGTGCTGCAAAATGTGTGTAATAAAGAGACCATTTGCAACCTGGAAGCTGTTTGCATATATTCCAAATTAGCATTAAAATTCGCGTATAGCTGGGCTTATTGGTTCTTCTCTGTGTTCTATACGAATTCTATATTGTTATTGTTCGTATGACAGTTGCATAACAGTCGTAAAAATTATCGTATAACAGTTATTAATTTATAACATGTGTATAACAGTTTTATAACGGTCTATACGAACCTATGTTAGGCTCAAATTAAATTGCTATAATATTATTAGTGTTCGTATGACAGTTGTATAACAGTCGTAAAAATTATAGTATAACAGTTATTAATGTATAACATGTGTATAACAGTTTTAAAACGGTCTATACGAACCTATGTTAGGCTCAAATGAAAATGCTATAATATTGTTAATGTTCGTATGACAGTTGTATAACAGTCTTCAAAATTATCGTATAACAGTTATTGATGTATAACAGTTTTAAAACGGTCTATACGAACCTATGTTAGGCTCAAATTAAAATGCTATAATATTGTTATTGTTCGTATGACAGTTGTATAACAGGCGTACAAATTATCGTATAACAGTTATTAATGTACAACATGTGTATAACAGTTTTAAAAGTCGTTTTCATATCCTAAAACAGTTATAAACAGTCGTGCATTTATAGTTGTTCTATATGAAGTGTATGACAGTCGTATAACAGTTTTAAATCGCTTTGTCTTTGACTTTGGCTCGACGAGCACACGCCCACGTCCGCCCCCTCTCCGGCCACGCACATTTCATGAAATTGAATTAATTTAAACTTTTCCCCTGCGCAGCGACAAAATCAAAATGGCGTCCAACTTAAAAGCCACGGCCTACGGCCAGAGTACGGAGTGCGGTGTACGGAATCTGGACCCAGACTGGACCGGGGGGGGCAACTGTTTGCATAAATAATTCATAATTAGATTACACAAAGGCCAACGAAAACATTTTGAAAAGCCGCCCGTCCCGAGGGGATGCCCCACTAATTGCGAATTTGGAGCCGCGAAACATAACCTCTAAGGGGACCGGGCAGCGGGCGCAATTTACCTGCTTCCTGCAGCTGCTTTGCGGCGCATTCGGCGCACTCGGCGCACTCGGTGCAGACGCCCTGCAGGTCCTCATCGGACTGCTGCTGTTGCTGCTGCTGCTGTGATGCGCCATGATGTTGCTGCTGTGTATGTTGTTGTTGTTGTTGCTGCTGCTGCTGCTGCTGCTGCTGCTGTTGTTGCTGTTGCTGCTGTTGCTGCTGCTGTGCGCTGCCCACGGGCGGCGGTGGCGGCGGTATTTGGCCGTTGCCGCTGCTGTTGCGCGCCGCCAACATCGCCGCGCGCTGCTGCTGCAGGCGCTGGATCACCTGCAACTGTTGCAGATGCTGCGCCCCAAAGATGTGGCCGCTGAGCGCGCCACCGAGCGTGTTCTTCAGGCTGTTGTCCTTGTAGCCGTCGGGTGGACTCAGCGCCGCATCGTCCACAAAGTCCATTGGCGGCTGATATTTGGGGCTCTGCGAACAAATTTGGAATTCCAATTAACTTTTCAAATTGCACAAAAGTCTAAGAAAATGAAAGAACAAACTTTAAAATACTTTTTTCAGAGTTTCTTTTATTTTTTTTTATTTTAATGTCACTTTTTTAAAACTTAAATACAGTTGGAGAAAAAGTCAAGAATTGAAAACTCATTTTAAAATCAAGTGAACGACTTTAAGCTAATTTCAAGCAGGCAAGTTCTTGCATTAAATTTTGTTTTATTTAATCCAAGTTATGCAATATTGTATTTCCATTATTATATTATTATAAATAAGTTTTTGATTTGTGTTTAAATCTTGAGAAGCAAGTTGTACTTTAAGAAAACAATTGGCAATAGTTCGGACCACGCCATTTTCTTTGAATATATGGCTATTAAGTACTCGTAACTAAATAGTAATACGTTACGTGACGGAAAACTTAATGTTATTTTCGTGTATCTAGAACAACGCAATTTTCGCTCAAAATCAGCTCGCTGAAATAATCTTAGTTTTATTCATTAAATTAACTAAGCAATATGTGGTTGAAATATTTTATTTATTTATTGAACACTTCGTGCGATTGTCAGAGAATTGAATATAATATCTGATTATGTGTGTTTTTTTAAATGCTCAATTTTTGTTTATTAATTTACTCGATACTTGGTTCACATTATTTGTTAACTGACCGTATGAATATTAAGTATTAAAATAACTCTTTACCGATTAATTAGTTGTATATGTAATTTGTAATTTGGGATATGACTTTAATTTATTTATTTATTTTTTTTTCATAATCAAAATTTTGATTTTTTAGACAATTCGAACAATTATTCAAATTTATATTAATTAATTAATTTTTTCTTAGACTGTCAGTTAAAATGGTCCTGTGAATTTCCCCTTTAGGACCCACTTAATGTCAGCTAACTAAGTAAGTTATAGGTTACCGGCTTCTGACGACGCGTAATTGTGCGCCCGGTTCGCAAATGAAGCTAATTGAGTTTTATAGCCAGACGAATGGGGGTGTTCTGTGCGTGTGTGTGTGTGTGTGTGTGTGCCAGAGGTTGTCTGGCTGATGAACTATGCGCGCTCGTAAATCTGTGTTAAGTTTCCTTGACGGTTGTGGGCTCTGCTCGAAGTTAACCACAAGTCGCTCACGGTTGTATGAGTATAACACTTGTGTTAATCACTGTTATCACGGTTAAATAATAATTGCAGGATTATTTTAAAGATGCTTGCGGTGTTCTAGCAATGGGCGCCTCAAAATATCTGTAGTTGAGTTTGAAATGTGTGTTAGAAGACTGTAGCAGCTATTTGAGAGTATTTTATGTAACATCTGGCTTGATTTGCTCTATTTGACTGCGTATAACAGTTGTTTCACATTTAAGAGAGGCTGCTTAACTGATTTGAGGCTAACCATACAATTTGTAGCTGGTGTTAACTGATTTGAGCAGCTGTTTTTGTATATTTATAGCAGTTTTAGGATAATCTCTAAAATGTATAACAGTTACAACACAGCAATTAATGAGTATAACACTAGCTTATACCTTACAATAGTTGTATGACAGATTGTCGCTTCAAAAATGTCGAGGCCTGTCATTTTATCTTTAGCTAGCCTGCGTATAACACTCATATAACAGTTGTATAACAGTGTTTCAGCCAACTCTTTTTAACTCAAGTCTTGCATTGGCCTTTGCCCTTTTAAACTTAAGTCACCGACTTATATTATAATTGTATTACAGTTGTATAACAGTTGTATAACAGTTGTATAACAGTTGTATAACAGTGTTTCAGCTTACTCTTTTTAACTCAAGTCTTGCATTGGCCTTTGCCATTTTAAGCTTAAGTCAACGACTTATATTATAATTGTATTACAGTTGTATAACAGTGTTTCAGCTAACTCTTTTTAACTCAAGTCTTGCATTGGCCTTTGCCCTTTTATAAATTAAGTCAACGACTTATATTATAATTGTATTACAATTGTATAACAGTTAATTCTGAGCTCCAATTTCGCAAGCAGCACATAAGCTGATATCAATAAATATCCAGCACCCACACAGCCCCAACTGGCAGGACCAAGGACAAGGCACACACACATTTACATAAATACATGCTAAACACATGCAAAAGTAAGTGGAAAATGGAAGTACAAGTGCAAGTAGATGCGCGTACATACATTTAACAATGCATTTGCAATTGCAATTGCAATTGCCAGCAGCGAAGAAGACGGCAACAAAGTCTAGGCCAAAAGTTCGTTGGGGTTTTTGTGGTGCGGCAGGCAATCAAGTTGGCAAGATTTTTTTTGCTACTTTTTTTTCTGTGGCAAGTTTAAGAAGTGCCACATAAAGCAAAAGCGCCACACATAACGTAGGGGAAATCCTACAACATGCAGGTTTTCTTTTTTTGGGGGAAATAGCAAATGGAAAATGGAAAATGGAAAAGGGGCTGCAGAGTGCCATAACGGCAAAACTTTTGCATCAGAAATGGCAAATTTTTATGTCGTCTTTTCGTGTTTTTTTCCAATACACTTGTTAAGGGTATTATGACATGGTCATGAAATGTGTAACACATGAAAGGAGTTAGCTGCTTGTAAATAAAGTATATACATCCAATTCTCTTTTTACACGAATTCTTTCTTTACAATTTGTCTGTTCTTAGGCGAATTTTTATGTTTGAACACAATTTTAAATATTTCGCAGCATAAATTTGTCTGAATTATGGACAATGAGTGAGAGATAATTTCCCAAAATGATAAACAAAAAAATTCTAGTGCTAGCAGAGATATTTCAGTCTTAATTGTCAGAAAGCGACGTTGAATAAAATTTTGTTATGTTTATAAATAGTTTTCTTTCTTATATTCATGAGTTTCGGAGATTATTTTCTTGTTTCTACATCGTAATTTATTTTTTATAATATATTTAATGAATTAACATGTGTGTAGATTCTATAAATTTTTTATTGTACTTTTAAGTAGTTTTTTTTAGGTCTGAAAATAAATATACTATTTTTCCATTTTGCTAAAAAATTTTTTTCACAAATTTTTTTGAGCCGTATTTATCGTGTAAACAGAGAATTAGTTGCACATTTCTTAGGGTATCTGAGCTTCGACACGGCTACAAAAATTGTTTGATTTTTTCAATTTTCTCTTCTTTTTTTGTGTCTGGCTTTGCGACTTGGTTTTGGGTTTGGGTTATGCAACGCGTTTTGTACACTAAATGCATATTAAACTCTTCACAACGGCTGTAGAAAGGAGTACACACACCCGCACACACTCGCACACACTCGCACACACACAGGCACACACTGGCGAACAGCCTGGGATCTTAGGCATTTGCCACATGCTTGAGCAGCGCCAAGTCAAGTGCATTGGGCGGCCACCCACTTGGCCAGGCCACTCAGACGGACGGACGGACTAACGGACGGACGGACAGATATATGGGCATAGCCTGTGTGTGGCGGAGGGGGTGGCAGATAAGCAAAAAAGCGGCGCACTCAAGTGACGCTCATGTGGCAGAAAATTGAAATTTAAACGCAGCTCGAGGGCCGCTTAGGATCGATGCATAGACAAAGATGGGGAGACGATGGGGAGAGCGAGCGAGACGGAAAGTCGCTGCGACAGCAACTTTGCGAATGTCCTTAGCACATGAAACGCGTACATCACGATAAAAGGCGCACTTCAAGGCGCAATTTCATAAAACAATATATCACTGATATAGAGAGAGAGAGTGAGAGAGTGAGAGAGCGAGAGAGCGAGAGAGAGTGACAACAATGTTGCTGCTGTTAACGTGCTGCAGTTTTGTGTAAAAAGTTGTTAAGTGATTTATACACCACTTGCGAAAGGAGAAAAGTGCTTGTGGCCAGGGGGGCGGCAAAGGGGGGTGGGGCGTTGAGTCGAGTCGAGTCGAGACGAGCTAACTACAAACTTGCAGCAGCAAAGGCAACAACAACACGTGGCCGACTTGCAACTTGACTCGCCTTGACTGCCACTTGAGGGATGCAGGAAACAGGATACTCGCAGAATACACAATGTATAGTGTATATAAAGTTTCTAATTTAAAAAAAAACAAGTACGAGCCTTGCTGTCGGCTGCGACATACTAACTACTAAACTATTATTTTTTTTTTTTTTTTTTTGCAAAATATCGATTTTTCTAATTTGTGGGCTTGGAAATGGGAGTGTCTAAAATTGTTTGCCGAATTTAATGATTAGAGCTCTAAAATTATGGAAGATGTGGATTTTCACGGCTTACCCGCCCCCAAGATATATGTTATCTATTTGCCACGCCCCCAGTGGGCGTAGCCAAAAAATCATAACACATTATCTGACGCGGTTATACACGAGTATATATTTCAAGTCTTACGTCTCCAGCTTTCAAAGCGGCAAACTAAATTGCGTTCATACGGGCAGACGGACGGACGGACAGAAAGACGAAAAACTTAATATACTGAACGAGAATTAAAAGAGTCATCTTCGACGCACAGAGTTCTCCATGGTCACATTTGATAAACATAATTATTTATTGGTGCTATTTGTGTGACCCTGGCTGTATGTCTTATTGTTTCTCCAACCTTCATGCTTTTTTTTTGTCAGCTCTCTCTTTCTGTCTGCATTGCTCTCCTTTGTTTACAATATTTTTATAAGCACGCATTGATTTTAAATCCCAAACTTAATACATATAAAACTAAAATGCAGTAAAAAATCTAAAAAAAAGTCGAAAATATTTTACGCTTGCAAAAAGTAGTTTTCACTTAATTGAAGAAATTTGCTTTGAAAAGAATATTAAAGAACTAAATGTTTCTTTAATATAAAGCATAAAAAAAAAAAAAACTATTATACACCTCTCTAACACATTTTCGTAGGGCTACAGCGCAAATCAGGAAATGATTAACGAGAAATTTGATAGGAGTCTTGTAAAACCTGCGACTATTTTGCTGGCTGTCAGTTGCATGCGTGACGCTTGCCAGCTTTTGTGCGCACACACGCACACACACACGCACACACGCACACACACAGCCACACACTTAAGCTGTCTTTAGCACTTGAGCTTTGGGCACTCGACTTAATCCGCTTAGTGTGCTCTGCACAAAGGTATTTAACGGCGACTCTTCGGCGCTCGCTTGTGCGCTGTGTCGGAACTAGTTCTGCCTTGACTCACCTGTGGCGTTCGTCCGTCCGGCTGCTCGGCGGCATTCACCGCATAGTTGCACTGGCAGCCCTCCTCGCAGCAGAGTCGGACCAGCTCGTGCTCGCCGCAGGTGCAGGGCTCCTCGTCCTCCTCATCGTAGGCGCAGTCCTCGCGTATCAGAATGATGTAGTCCGCCTCGAAGAACTCGTTGCGCGTCTCGTCGAAGACGACGCGATTTTTGCGCGCCGGCGGCGGCCGGTTTGGTTTTTTGAGCAGGCCGCGCAGCTGGCCGTTGACCTCGCGCATCGCGATCACGTCGGCAACAGTTGCTGCTGGGGCTGGGAAATTGAAATTGTTGGCGAGTGCACTCGCTGCTAGTGGCACGTACTCGCTGCTGCTACTCGCTGTGGCGTACTGTGCGACAGCTAGGCACTCATCGCACAGGCACTCGTTGCAATTGCTGTCGCTCTCGTTATCGTTCTCGTTATCGTTCTCGCTCTCGTTCTCGCTCTCGTTCTCGTGCTGTTGCTCGCTTACGAATTCAGCGAGTAGCTCGTCGTAGCACTGAAAGCCGCGACGCTGCTTCACGTGACTCTCGCTGGGCCGATTATTTTGACTGCTGGGCTTGTTGTGATTGATGTCGAGCAATTGCAGCTGTCGCGCTGCCTTCAAATACTCGCCGAAGCGCTGCACATCGAACTCGCTGAGCGTGGCAACGAAATTGGCGTTACTCGCCGAAGCGCTGCAATTGTTGTTGCCACAAATATCGGTGGGCACAAATGCGCTGCGTGTTGCTGTTGCGGCTGTTGCTGCTGTTGATGTTGCTGCTGCTGTTGCTGCTATTGCTGTTGCTGCTGCTGTTGCCTGCTTCAGCTGCTCGCCACTTGCTTCAATTTCAATCAGCACCTGGTCGCTGTCCGTTTGGGTTTCAATGCGCTCACCGCACACGCGCAGTGGCAACTCTGGCTGCGTATTCAGCAATTGCTGCTGTTGCTGACTGTTGTTGTTGCTGTCGCTGCTGCTATTTGCTGTGACAATTTGTTCATTTCCAATGTCTTGAATACAATTTAGATTTAATTGTATTGCACTTGAGCTTTCAACTATTATTTTATTGTCCTTGTTGCTGTTGTTGCTGCTGCTGCTGCTGTTGTTGTTGTTGTTGTTGTTGTTGTTGTTGCTACTGCTGGTGCTGCTTGGGGGTGTGTGGCTATTTGCTGCTGCCTGCGGGGGTAGTTTCTTTGTTGTGCTTATTGACGTGCAGGCATTTAATTGTAGTTGTTGTCGTGGTCGTAGTGGCTGTTGTTGTTGTCTCAAGGATGCCTTTACACAATCAACTACAGCCGAGCCACCAACACAGCTGTTGTTGTCGCTGCTGCTGCTGCTGCTGCTGCTGCTGCTACTGCTGCTGCTGTTGTTGTTGTTGTTGCTGTTGACGCGTCCCTGAAAATTGTGCTGTAAACGTTTCAGCCGCTGACTGGCCACAAAATCATCGACCAAATCGTGCTCAAAATCAATAAGATCGTAATCGTTGCAGCTTGTTGCTGCTGTTGTGCTGCACTCGTTACTTTCGCATTTACTCGCTACTGACTGGCACTTGTCTTGCTTTAATTTCCACGCCTCTTCATTTGTATCGCAATCGATGAGCGTGTAGCTGGTCACAACTGCTTCACTCGTTACTTTCTGCTCGCTACTCGCCACAAAATTAACAGACTGACATTCGTTGTGCTTTAAACGCAAGTGCTGTTCGTTTGCAGCGCAGTCTATGAGCGTACAGTTAATTGGGTCTGCTTCACTCGTTACTCTTAACTCGCCACTCGGTACTTTCTGCTCGTTACTTGCCACAAAATTGACTGGCTGACATTCGTTGTGGGACACACTCAGTGACTGTTCGTTTGTAGCGCCGTCTAGGAGCGTGTAGTGAGCGTTACTCGTTACTTGGTGCTCGTTACTCGCCACAGAGTTGGTCGTCTGATGCTCGTTCTGCCAATTCTGATCATTTGCAGCGCAATCTTTGTGATAAGAAGCACTTGTTACTTGCGACTCGCTACTCGTTGCTAACGACTCGCCACTCGTTACTTTGAATTTCAGCTGCTCAGACTCTGACGTTGTAGAAAATTGCTTAGCGTAATTTTGTGGGCCGCACTCGCTGCTGTCGCACTCGTTACGGCTATTCGCAGCTGCTGCTTTGTTGTCTGGAACACTTTTCACGTAATCCACGTAACCGTCAGCAACAACAACAACTGGCACGCTTTGGGGCAAGTCAGCGCCAGCACCGACATCAGCAACATTCTCAACGGCAGCCACAGGGTCGTGCCACGGCTCGTTCGCTGCTAACTTTAAATATGGCAATGACAATGGCGTCTCCGCCACCAACACCTCCTCCTCCTCCTCCGCCCGCAGCTCCCCTGTCTGCGCCTCTGTCTCTGACACTGCCTTGACGTGTTTGCTGCTGGCAAATGTTGCTGTTGTTGCTGCTGTTGTTGTTGCTGTTGTTATTCCTGCTTTTTCTACGTCACTTTGCACATTTTCACTGGGTTTAGTTAAAAAAAAATCCACATTTAACGCACTTTGTCTGCCTTTTTGCACAAATTTTTCTGTACGCTGCGCGTCGCTGTCAGCGTCGTCGCCAGCTGCGCTGCCCGCGTCCCAGTTGACGTCTGTATCAAAAGTTTGCAGCACGTTTGGGGCAACACTGATGCGATTTTTGGCTAAATCGCTTTGCACAAAATTTGCACAAATTTTGAACAATTGTTTTTGACAATTTGTTGGCTGTTGGGCAAAATTTGTTATTGGTGGCTGCTGCTGCTGCTGCTGCTGCTCAGCTGCGCTTGCTGCGACGACTGCTGCGGCTGCTGCTGGTGCTGCTGCTGCTGCTGTGAGTTTGGCTTTGAAAAGCTCACTGCCAATTGTAGGTATTGAGCAGGCGCTGTCCCTGCTTTTGGCATTGTTGCCAGTTGTTGTTGCTGCTGCTGTTGCTGCTGTCACATTGGGTGGTTGTTGGCCATGGCCAGCACGGTCTGCGTTTGCGCTCACGCTCACGCTCCCGCTCACGCTCCCGCTCCCGCTCTCACGCTCGACTTGCGCGCGCTCACAATTGCTAGCCACTTCCGCTCCCGTGTTGTCGCTGCTGCTGCTGCTGTTGTTGTTGTCGCTGTATTCAGCACGCGCATGCGCTTCGCTTTGCATGCCGCTCAATTTGTTGTCCGCTGGCGCTGACTGGCACGCCTGCAGCCCCTGCTGCTGCTGCTGCTGTGGCTGTGGCTGTGGCTGCCACGCACAATGCGCCTCGTATTGCACGCCAGCAACATCGGCGCGTGAGCTGCGTGCCTTGCATGCCAAGCCGACGTCATTGGCAACATTGGCAGCACTTAAGCCTAGACCAGCATTGGCCTCAGTTGCTGCCTCAATTGCAACAGTAATATGTTGCTGATTGCTGCTGTTGTTGTTGCTGTTGTTGTTGCTGCTGTTGCTGCTGCTCTTATAATTCGCATCTTCATTGTGTTTGCCTAGCGCTTTGTTTGCCATTGTCGCCGTCATTTTGCCGCGACGCGCTGCTTCATCACATTGTTGTCGCTCCCTCTCCCTCTCTCTGTCTCTGTCTCTGTCTCTTTCTCGCTCCAGCACACTCTGTCCACTCGCTAAGGCCAGCGTTAGCATGTCCACAATCAGCATAGCTGCTGCCGCCTGACTGCCATAAAGTCCAGCTTCATTCAAGCTGCAAATTGGAATTCACAATTAGTTCAAGCAACATAATTAGCACATTATCATACAAATATAATCATCATTATCGTGCTATCGCTACTTTCTACAACCGTTAGCCCCCATCACGTTTTCTAGATCGTGCGTAGCCTATTCCAAATCCAACAATAATTGTTTTTCCCATATTCAATCAAATTGGACTAATAAGATATGCAAATAATTTCTGGAGTTTTAGTTTTTCTTTCCTAATATGAATTTTCACTGCGAAAGCCAATGCCAAAAGTGAAATAAATAAACGGAAATATGTATATTTCATCAGAAAAGTAATTTCCAAAAGGGTTTAGGATTATGGAAAACAAAATCTCATTAAAAATTTTTGAGTGTATTGTAATTGTAAGATTTTTGTTTGTAAAGTATTTTTAAAAAGAGTTAAGTGGAAAAAACTGTCACATAAATGAATTGAGTATAATTTAGCAAAAAAAATAAATAAAAATGGCAATGAATTTAACAAAACTCTAATTCATCTTAAGAACAACATAGGATCACAAAATTAGTTCTTATTATAATGATCGTTAAAATTTAAACAAAAAAATTAAGCAGCTCAGAATATGTTAAAAAAAAAACGTTTTATGCTAATTTTGAAAACAGAAATGGATTCATATAAAATAAAAATAATAATAAATAAATTTTTCAACATTTTGTTAGCTCGATTTTAAACAATTTGTGAACAATTTATTTTAATCCAAAATTTATAAGGGGCCATTTTCCGTACAAACATTGAAAAAATAATATATATTAAAAAAAGAAAACAATATATTTAAGAACGTATCTATATACCCATAACAAATGCAAAAAGGAAGTCCACATGAAAATCGTAAGGGAAATGTGGTAGATGAAAGAGTTGGAAGCGGAACATTTCATTTTTATTTACATCGTTTATTTTTCCAGAATTTATGTTAATAAAATCATGTAACCATTACAAATACTCAATCCTACGAAAACGATTTAAATGTGGCATGACAAAGAGTACCGAAAATTGAGCTGAAGACAAGTTTCGGTTGCCAGGAAATTTCCATATGCAAATTGTGGAGCTGCTTGCATTGATACACGGCGACAAAATGTGGGAGTTTTTCTTATCGGAAGCTCTCACACAGCCAACAGGTTCTGCGGGGCGAGCAACCAGTTGAATTTTCCACTTAACTAACCATATACCATATCTTAAATGAAGGTTTTCCTCTATATGTATAAAATATTTGCATAAATTAAATTTACGGGCGAACAAATTTCGACACAAACCGTTGGGAATTTTACGCGCGACTTGTTATAGCTGTTGTTGTTGTTGTTGTTGTTTCACTGAAACAGAAAAACAGGTGCACGAATGCAGCGAAGCGCATCCTGTGCCCAGGATAGCCCAAACAAAGGCAGCGGGCGTGCGAGCGAGAGGGGGTTAGTTAATAGCCGCTCGTTACGCACCAATGCAGACCGAAAGACACCACCGAAAAAAAAAACAATAACACAAAAGCACGCACACACAACACGGAAACAAAAACACAAACAGCAAAAAAACGTAAACAAAAAATTGTACATATACGTAAAATTCTCGAGTTAACGTGAGTTTTTACTTTGGGTAGCTTTTTAACGTTGGGAAAACGTTTTGCCGATCGCCGCTTAAGACGCACGTCCGAACGCGTTTCGTGGCGGAAGTTGACTGAGCAAGCGCAAATGAAAACGCGGCTTCGGCTCCTGCAGTCTTGAGGCTCGGCTCGGCCCAGCGCGGTTCGGCAACTTCACGAGGCGCACGCGCAAAAAACTTAACGAGCGCCCGCAAAGAAAGCAACACAAAGACAATGAATTGAGGTGGTGGAAGTGTTCGCATGTAACCCAAGCGGGAAGAGCGGCACAAGAGAGAATGGAGAACGACAAGATGAACTAGTTAGTGAGCGCGGCTGGCAGATACCTTAATAAGAATGCATAAATCAGTGTAAGTGAGTCTTAAAATTTGAAATAAATTTAATGTACATTGGGAAGAACTTACAAATCATATTTTCAAACTTTGCGGCGTCTAATACCTGCGATAGACAGTTAAAATTAATTAAATCCGTCTATTAAACTAATCAAACTAAAAAGTTTCAGTTTTAAAAATAAATCGATTTAACTGAAAATTAAAGAAACCCTATTTTACATTAATAAAAAATATGAAAAAAAAAAATAAATTTAAAATATATGCCTTTTTAAAATGTGTATAATTTACATAACTGTTTTTCTTATTTTACATAAAACTGAATTTGTTGTGTGCTTTGTTTTAGTTGCAGGTCAACAAGCATATATAACCGATATATCACATACATGAATGTATATAGAGTATACAGGAACCCACATACAAAATTTGATAAGGCAAAGTGCTAGTCTAGCCTTTATAGTTCAATATAATATAGAATATACACATAATTTGAATAGTTCAGATCTCCACTTTTGCCCTCTGCATACTACAGGGTATAATTACGGGCCTGGGCCAGTGGGCTTGTCCATCAGGCGCTCGACTATAGCCCCGCTCTTCGCTTCCACAGATCGCATGCCTCAGCTCGGGGGCAGCAGCAGCTGCGGTTGCCGCTGCTTGCGGATGGTGCGTGTTCTCGGTGGCAATTATGCGCTGCACTTGCGCGTTTTATGACCAGCTCTGGCTCTGGCTCTAGCTCGACTCTGCCCTGCCCACCCAGCCCTGCCCCGCGGCCTACCCAAGGCGACCCTCAGAGACCAATGGCTACGCTGACCGGTGACAGTTTAGTTTTTATGCTCTGCTTACAAACTGCATAAGGAGTATATTGAGCAGACAACAATAAATATGTATATCTAATGAAATAAAAAAATAAATTCCAATCAGTAGTAATTTTCTTCTTTAGAGCTTTATACTACTGATTAGAAATGTTTTTTTTTTTGACAATTTTAAAATCAACAACTCGGCACGACCATTAAAAAAATATATATAATTTATACCCATTATACCTCCTTCTAGGACATTCTCTTGAAAATTATTAAAAATTTAATTTTAAATTTAATTTAACATGTTTTAACAATTTCATTATTAAATATTTTCTTAGCAATGATTTCAAAGATACAATAAATAAATAAATAAAATTATTATTTTCCTCAGCTTTTTTTTAATTTTCACGTTAGCTGACGATTTACTCTTGAAATCGAAACAAATATGACAACTACGCCAGCTTTTCGCAGTCTTAAAAGCAATTACCAAACCGTGAACAGAGTATGGTGCAGTCGGTTGCACTCGACTGGAACGTTCTTGCTCGTTAATGCGTGTGGCTTGGTCAGACGTGCCCGTCCCGCCAACTCTGGTGTGTGTGCTAATACATAGGAAGCTAAGCGGCGCTCGAATATACTCGTCTCATTGACAACAACAAGAAGTTAAGATATCACAGCGCAGATACGACTTTTAGAATGGGAAAGTAACTTCTTAAGGTTGCTCGAGGTCACAATGCTCAAAGAAATTTGAAAAAGATTAAAGATGAGCACCCAATTCAGCTGGATCGTGTCTAAAAGACTTCCATAAATATATCTACCAGCACTTGGAAAATAAAATAAATTTAAATTCAAGTGATTTAAAAAAATTAAATCTAAAGAGACTAATACATTTTTTTCCGGGAAGTAATAAACTTATGAATAGAAATTAAACTCATCTATCTTATGGGGAAGTTGAAAACACACAAATCAGCTTTCAAGTGGTCAAAAAAAACCTGAGAACATAAAATAAAAATGAACGCAGCCAAAAAAGTTGTACTACGTGCATTTTCCAAATACGTGCATTTTCGAAAATACAAACTATATTTAATAAAAAAGAAAACTACATAAAAAACAAGAAGAACGACACCGAATTATTGTTATTTTTCTACTTTGTTTTCACAGTGTAGAGTCAGATTTAAGTTGATTATTATACTATTATTATAAATTAATTACTATATATTTATAAATAATATTTAACAGGTTTAAAAAGGGGAAAAAAAAAAAGTAATATTTAACCGCCATTTAATTGCCATTTCTTCAGTCGACATAGGTTAAAAACGTATATCCTTAAGATCTGGAAATAAAACTGGTTAGACGTTAGATGTATAATGAGATGTATATGATTTTAAAAGTGGCAGCTCACATGCTAAAATTCCTAAAAGTTGGCATTACAAAAGCTAAATAGATGCAGATTTAATCAAGATACTGAGCTAGTATATATGCATATATGTATTCTAGAAAATATATATATAGTTTAGTATACTAGAACTAAAACTTGAAGATCAATCAATTAAGTTGAAGCTGTGCCAGCAGCAGCTCCCACGATAACACGAAGACACCAACAAGGTAAATATGTATGCAAAAGGGGAAAACTGTTACTTCATACACTCAGAGAAAAAATTGGCGGTTTCAAAAACAAGTAACAGCGGACTAGAAATCATACATTTTTCATTTTAAAATTAAAAAAAAAATCGAATCTTCAATATTATTATTATTATATATAAATAATATTAAAAATCTTAAATTAAGTGCAAAATATTTCTTACAAAAATATTATTGCTATATTATGGTTACACAAAACTCTATCAGCTAACGTTCTATGTTTGAGTCTCATGTTAAGGAATTTTGCGATTATAAAAAGCATATTTAAATTATATTAAATTTTCAATTTTCACCTTATCTGAATGTTGAAAATACTTGTCTTAATTTAAGCACAAAATTCTTGGTTTTTCCCCTGAGTGTTCTCAAGACTATCGAGTTAAAGTTCAAATATTCAACTTTGATAAAAAGTCGTTTTTAGTTTTTATTTTCGCTCAGTGTACTTCTTCTAAGTATGTGTACTCAGTAACCCCATATAAATTACGCTCATTACAGGGCTATTGGCATTGCATGTGGCTGCCTCAAGAAGACGATGGATGACGATGACGATGACGATGATGACAAGATGCAAAAGGAGAGCGGGAGGGGCGGGAGGGGGTGGACGGGGGGTACCTTTGATAGTGGCGTGTGTGTTTTTTTCCGGGGCAAAACTTATTACAAAGTAGGAACAGAAGTGAGCAAACTGAATGAATGAATGGAAAATTGTGGGAACAATGGAACGCAGAGCGTGTGAAATTGCCAACTGCTGATGATGACGCTGGCGGTGCTCGGCGGTGCTCGGTGGTTGTCGGTGGTTGTCGGTGCTGCTGCTGGTGCTGCTTCAGCCTCAAGATTCAGATTCAGATTCAGTGTCTTAAGTTTGGAGTCTAAAACCCGGCAACTGTTTAGCACACAATGGCACCATTAAAGGTCGGCTCTCTCAGGCACCTGCAACCTCTAGTATATATTATCAGAGCATGGATACACTCAGCGAAAAAGAAAATACCTAGAATTTCGTACATAAATCAAGCACAAACGTGGTGTCAAGTTATGAACATAATTTAAAGCACAATTCCATTTTAAGGCAGTTTTTTTTTTCAATTTTAAAATTACACGACCTGAATTCTGAGGGTTAAAGCCAAGAATTTGTTACTTAAAATCCAATTTTAGTTTGAAATTCCTTAAGGAAGATTAAGCAGAGCAGCTGCTTATTTCCGTTAAGCACTTTTTTTTTCCTAAGTACAAAAGTTAATAGAATTCGACCAAGGAGAGGATTCTGAAAAGAAAGAAAATGTTAATTTCAAAATTCATAAAAATTTCAATAAAGGCTTCAATGCAATACTTAATCTGTGTAGTTTTTTGTTGTCTCAGGAAAAACGTTTTACACTTATTTCACATACAAAAATTTAAATAATTTTGTGCCTAATATTTTGATTTTCGAATATCTTTTTTTTCTTTTTTCCCAGACATGCTACAGTTTTTTTCTGAGTGCATAGCATAGTGAGCGCTTGATGTGATATGATATGCAGCTGTTCCATCGAAATTGCCGTCTTTAATTTAACTAATTTTGAATTGAGCTTTTTTAAACATAACTCTCCAATGGATATGTTTATGGATATGATATGCGCATATTTTAAGACCGACTTTTAAGCGTATGTGCGAAATTTTACTCGAGTTCAAGTACAAAACCAAAAAAAAAAAAATTGAAAATGGAAAATGGCAAATGAAAATGGATCGCGTGGAGCGTGTAGCAAGTGCACAGTTACCTCTAGTTAATGCAGTGCAGGCCCGTGACTTGGCATTTAAAACGATTGTGCTTATAATGCGCATTTGTTGCGGCTCAATGTTGGGGGTTAAGGACCCTAAATGCTGGGTTAACAATTAGCCGGCATTAATGAATTGCAAGATTTTAAGTTCACTAATTGCCATTTTATAACAACAATTGTCTTGGCTTTTACTTGCTGCAGTTTTCTCCATTAAATATGAGCTGAGGATTCAAATATCTAATTATGCTTAAATTTGCATCTTTTAAATCATTTTTTTAAATATATATTTTTATTTTAATTAAGTAAATATATGTTAAAAAATCATCTAGGAAATTATTGTCATAGTTAACTCTTAGATAGAGGCCAAAAAAATCCCACCTAAATTGAGTTCAAACTTCTTTTAATTGTCGTTTAGCGTCCAAAAACTGCCCTTTTCAAAAAAAAGCAGGTACATCTAACATTTCCTGAACATGTCAAGCGAATGTCCGAATTAAGCTGAACTGAACTTCAATAGAGTTAAAGAACGAGCTCGAAAACAAAAACAAAACAAATCCAAATTTGAAGTTCGCCTTAAATTTGTGCCATAAAATCCGTGTAATGTACACGAAAACATTTAGTTTGTAAAAATTGTCATTAAAAGGAAATCGCTTACAACGCTTTAAGAATTACCTGCACACAAACTCCCCCCTCTGCCTCTCCTTCTCTCTTCTCTCTCTCTCAACACCTTTCAGCCAGCGTTCTTATAGTTCCAAGTGAGAACTACGCAGCCGACAGCGACTTACGAGCTTGTCTATTACATATATATCTGATTATACCCTGTGCCCTCGTGGGGAAAAGGGGGTTTAATGGTTTTCATTTAGGCTATTATTAATTTATATTATATTAATATTAGTTATATTAGCCAAACTCAGAACAAGCCTCACTTTGCTTTTAACTTAAAATGCTAAAAAAAAAAAGTAGCCATAAATTTTCTAACTTCAATTAATTCTATAATTATAAAAATATAATAATAAATATTAAAAAAAATCATTAATTATACACTTTTCATATACACTTTATGTAAAAATTAATTATACACTTTTCATACACACTTTATGTAAAAATTAGGTTCATAATATTTATAAAAAATAAATGAAATACATAAAATTAATATTACATACATATATATATAACTATTTAAAAAAAAACCTTGATTTTTTATAAAAAAACACAATTCAGTTTCGAAATCTATAGTGCATATTTGATACATGTGTGCTAGGGTATTTCAGCTTCGGCATCCCGAATACAACTTACTTTTCATTGTTATATTTATTTAGCCACATGTTGCTTTTGTAAACAACTCTCGCAGCTGAACAACGAGGATACGGGTTCGAATCCCAGGCTAGTGTATGGAAGTGCTAGTAAAAAATAGTTCGGTTTATAGGTTACCCATATCGTAAACTATAAATAATAATAATAATACAAATGATAATAATTATAATAAAAATTTAACAAAAATAAAAAATAAAATGATACAAAAGAAAATATTTTCGTATAATAATTCTTTCTTGATTTCATAATTATTCGACTAGGAGTTGCTTTTGTTTACATATCATCTTTATTATTATTAAAAAAAAAGATATATATATATATATATATCGACTAGACATTTATACATATATACGACATATATTTACTCAATGTTCTTGGTGCATTTGGCATAATACATTTATAAAATTTCTTTGAATTGTAGCTTTTAATTTTTTGGTACGTTTTTCGAAAAGACATTAAAAAAAATTGTTTACTGTTTATTTTTAAATTGTTATAAATTGATAATGCATGTGTTTTATATATTTTTGTTCAATGTTCTTGTTGAATTTGGTGCTTAAGTTGTTTTTGCTGTTCGAATCAGATATATATGTATATGTATATGAATTAGTATATATGAAGAACACGCTTCCATTAAAGTATTTCTAATCAAAAAAAATGCCAACACACACAGATGTGGTATATGAGTGTGTGTGTGTGTGTGTATAAGCTCTTTTCGTGCGAATTTTTGTTGTGTGCGCAAACTTATATTAGACACTGTGCGGCTGCTGCAGCGCAGGACATTCTCTTCCGCCTCTTCAGGCCGCCACCTCGCCGTCTTCGTCATCGCTCTTAGCTGGCTCGGGGCTGCTCTCCTCCAGCTTCAGCTGCTTCTCTGGCGTGCCCGACAGATCGTCGGATTTGGTTGGTGTCTGGGACCCAGAACTAGAAGCATAATTAGAGCCAGACCCAGAACCGGAACCGGAACCAGAGCCGGAACGAGTACTGGAACCGGAACGCTTCACGGCTTCAGCGTTCTTTGCCTTAGTATGGCGGTCGTCCTTGCCAGTCGACGTTGACGGTTTATCTTCCTGGTCAACCTTCTTCTTCCCCTTGACCTCCATCTTTTCGCCATTTGCTTCATTCTTCTTGGCCTCCTTCTTCTCCACCTTGGCCTCTTTCTTCTCCAGTTTCCCCCCTTCTTGTCCAGCTTATCTTCCTTCTTCTCACCCTTCTTCTCCGCCTCCTTTTTCTTCTTCTCATCCTCCTCCTTTTTCTTCTTCTCCTCCTGCTCCTTTTTCTTCTTCTCATCCTCCTCCTTCTTCTTCTTCTCCAGCTCCTCCTTTTTCTTCTTCTGCTCCTGCTCCTTTCTCTTCTTCTCCTCCAGCTCCTTTTTCTTCTTCTCCTCCAGCTCCTTTTTCTTCCTCTCCAGCTCCTCCTTTTTCTTCTTCTGCGCCTCCTCCTTTTTCTTCTTCTCCACCTCCTCCCTTTTCTTCTTTTCCTCCTGCTCCCTTTTCTTCTTCTCCTCCTGCTCCTTTTCCTCTTTTCCTCCAGCTCCTTTTTCTTACTCTCCTCCTCCTCCCTTTTCTTCCTTTCCTCCTCCATCTTCTTTACCCTTTCCTCCTTTTTCTCATCATCCTTCTTGCTTCCAGAGGCTCCAGCTGTATTTTCCTTGTCATCAGCTGGAGCGCCCTGCTCCTTGGGCCGCTGCTGCCTGGAGATCGAGGCTCCGCCCGCCGCCAGCATGACGGCCACCGCCGCCTCCACAGCGGCAGCTGCATCGGCAATGGCCTTTTCATTCTTCTTCTGATTAGCTGCAGCGGACATTTTACTTGTATAAAAAAAAAACACAATAAAAAAAAATCCGCAAAAAAGTGCTTAGTTTTTTTTTGTATTTATTTCACGCCACTTTTATTAACTTACGTGCTTTGAAAAGAACTTTTGCGAAATTCGATGAATTTATTTAAGAAATTATTCACAAATCGCTCACAAAAATGTGCAACAAGTTTTTTCACAATTTAGCCAAGTTCTGTTGTCGGTGGCCGACGTTTATCGGTTAGCGCACAAAGTCGAATGGCAGCTAAATTTGTCGATTGCTCGCTTTTCAGCTTGACGCTAAGCTCCCAATTCGAGTTTATGCGCACGCCTTAGCTACCAATTGGCTGCTCCTTAGGTGTCAAGTGGTGATCAGGCCATTTGGACGCGGCCACCTCTACGCAGCGAACCGGTTGCTCTGGCAACACAAACGTCATCGAAATGCTGGCAGCCAATTAACTGATGCGAAATAATCCAAATGTCGCTGGCAACAGACACAGCGCAGTCTGCAGCGAAATGTGAGGGTTTTTTTTTTATTTTGATTGATTTATTTTATTTTTTTTATTTTTATTTTTATTTTTATTTATTATTTTTTATTTATGACTTAGTGCTTGCTCGTCGCGAAAGCTTTGCGGTGAAAAACGCCAAAAATGATGTGCGCAAATGCTTCAAACGCGCAGCAGGGGGCAAAGGAAGCTGCAGGCGACAGCTCCGCCCCCACAAAAAAGCACAGTAGACACTCACTATAACGTCTTCAACGGCTCATCCACATGAGACAAATGCAACTAGTGCCAATTTGCAAGGCAAGCTGTCATTAAACGAGAAGGCTTTAATATCCTTGCAGTTGGCAGATGTGCGTCATATATATTTATACTCTGAACCCATTGAGAATGGCTAAAAAGGGTATATTGGTTTTGTGCAAATGTATGTAACGGGCAGAAGGAGGCATCTCCGACCCCATCAAGTATATATATTCTTGATCAGGATCAACAGCCGAGTCGATCTAGCCATGTCCGTCTGTCCGTCCGTCCGTCCGTCTGTGTGAACGCATCGATCTTGGAAACTATAGGAGCTGGAGACTTCAACTTTTCGGCTATAGACTCGTACATGGCACGCGCAGATCAAGTTTATTTCAAATGATCGATAACCCACACCGTTTTCCTAAAATCGATAAAAATCTACAACAACCTCTAATTTTCGAATGAATAATTATATATACTATAGCAGAAAAAGAATCTATTGCATTAAGATTCATAAAAATCGGCTAAGAAACACAGAAGTTATTAAAGAAAACGAGTGGGAAAATTTTACCAATTTACCAATTTGACAATCCAATTGGCTCTACAATAAGAGCTAGGGATTAAAATTTAGTTTTTTAAGTTCGTGTATACCATAGGCAGATTAAGGCTATTTAAAATTATCGATAACACGCCCCGTTTTCCTATGATCGATATTTATCGGTTTTTTTGATCCGGTTTTTTTTTAGCATATCTCAGAAACTATAAGAGCTAGAGTTACCAAATTTGGTTTAACGATATATGGTGTGTACGATATATGTGTGACTTTGTGTATGTGTGTATGAATGCAAAGAGCTTTAAATATATGTAACGACAGCTCGCCGCTGGGTTCAGGGTATCTCCTAGTCGGGCACACCCGACTAGAGCCATCTTACTTCCTATTAACTATAGTCTTTCATGCAGTAGCCGACTTAAGTAGGCTATATTAGATGGTAGTTCGATGTTGGTGTTCTTGTGCAGATAGATTGTCAAGTTTGATCCGAATATCCTGAGAGACAAAAAAGTTGTTCATGCAAAAACGTATTTTGCGACCAATCGTTCCTATGGCAGCTTATTATTAAATTATTATAAAAATAATATTATTAAATTATTATAAAAATAATATTATTTTATGGAAACTGAGGGAGCTATGTATATTAAATCGGGCGTAGCCAAAAAATCTTAAAACTTTATCTATTTATCTTTATCATTTATCACAATCATTTATCATTTTCACATACGAAACTATATAACAGATTCGAACTTGCCTTTTCCACGAAATCTATAAATGGCTATATCTATATTCGATATTTTCAGCATAATCCGAAAACTACACGAGTTCGAAACTTTAAACTGGCAATAAAAGTTTTCTAAAACTACATTAATCAAGATTATCTTTCATTTTGATACATCAAACTTTAGCGTTCCGCTGATATCCAGAAATATTTTATTTTATTTTCAACACTTAAAAAAAAAATGATGCCAAATTCATAAATAAAAATAATTTAGTTGTTAAAGAAAGAAATTTGTTAAAGCTTGGAACTGCGAGAGAAAGAAGAAGGAACCGGTTTTTTCATAACATTTATGAGAAGTGTAATTTAAATATATATTTTAAATATTATTATTGTAAATATTATTAAATATTAAAAATAAAAATTGCTTTCAAAAAATTATTTGAACATAGTTGCTAAGCTTGCTACAGGGTATAGCCGAGTCGTGCACACTTAAGTAGAGCGCATTTCTTTGTTTCTTTTTGGTTTTTTTTGCTTTGGTTCATTGTTTTATGTTTGTGTCATTTTGCTTTGCTAACTTGTTCGTCGTATCAAATTCAGCTAACTGAATTTTAATTGTGTGTGTGTGTGTGTGTGTGTGTGTGCGTGTGTGTGCGCCGAAGCCGAAGCCGTAGCTCCGCCCCGCCCCCAGCCTACCCGCCCGGTGACAAAAGCGAGACATCAACACCGACTACAACTGGCGACTGAAACCGAAACTGAAATGGAGTCCCATTCGGTTTGGCGTGTAACTCAATTTATGGCTGTGAAGTGTGGCCCGCAGTCACTGCTTCTTCTTCTTCTGCTTCGCCTTCGTCTTCTCCTTCTGCTCTCGTTGTTTGGTTCGCGTAAGCCGGAAAAGTCTTGATGTTTACCTGGCCATAGCATACGAGATATCTTCTGCCCGCCGGCCTCTGTCTGGGAAATCGCTGATATAACATTGTGTAACCCTCAGTTTGTAGCTGGGACTGAAATACCACTAAATATGCCCCAACAAGGTGTATTATCAGCTCGTCTTAACATCTTTCGCACACACATATATCTTATATCAGAAGATTCTCTGTAATAACAATTTCGAGAAAATGAGAATTTAAATACTATCAAATTAAAAAAAAATTATATGTATTCTTTATATATATATAGCACTATGAACCATATAAAAAATTTGCAAAAATTTGAAATATTGCCCAGCCCAGACCGATAGTCTTATACATTTTATGTGAAGTATATTTCCTTATCAATTTTAAATGTAAAATGTAAAATGCAACGAACCAAGGCTCAAACCAAAACCAGACTTCATTGATGTGGAAAACCAGATTCATAAACCGAACCTAGAGGCAGATATTGTTTCGAACCTTAAGGCTAAACCCATATTAAGTATATCTCTACATTTTTATTAACACTAAAATTTATATATATATATTGCCCTATAAAATCTATATATTAAATGATTATGAGTGCTCAAAACATATAGATAAAAATATATTTTTGCTAGATCAAAATATATTTTATATCACATAGATGTCAAATGAAATGTATAAATATAGCGCACATCTGCTTTATATTTTCAGATATTTCAAATTACCCGTTTTATTTATTTTTTAAGTAATTAAAAAAAAAATTAATAAAAAAAAATTAAATAATTTTGTATATATTTTTGCTAGATCAAAATATATTTTATATTTTATATTTTATATCACATAGATGTCAAATGAAATGTATAAATATAGCGCACATCTGCTTTATATTTTCAGATATTTCAAATTACCCGTTTTATTTATTTTTTAAGTAATTAAGAAAAAAAAAAAAAAATTTAATAATTTTTTATATATTTTTGCTAGATCAAAATATATTTTATCTTAGCTCACTTTGGGTTTTCGTACTGTAAGCAGAGTATCTCGCAGTCGATTACTTCCAATTGGCTGATTGACAAACTGACAACTCACAACGCGGGGCGCACCTTGGCATACTTGGTTATCTAACCATGGTGACCCCTACGAGTCCTTCACAATTCCCTTGCTCCTACCTCCTTCTTTTCATATCGTGGGGAAGTCCCCCTTAGCTTGCGTAATTATTTTGTATACCCTTGCAAAGGGTATTCTAATTTTGTCATATAGCTGCCGTGCGATTGGTCGAAAAATAAAATAAAAAATTGAGAAAAAGTTGTGAATACATTTTTTTTTTTTGTTTTTCAAGATATTCGCATTTATCTTGGCAACATCGAGCTTTATTCCGCTCGTAAAACGAAATCTAAATCCTATCAATATTGGAGTACAACATCACAAAAATAAAATTTCCGACTGATTTTTTCTATGGGAAGACTCAGTCGGAAATTTAATTTTTGTGTACAAAACTTTTTTGTTTGTTAAGATATTTTAACTAAACTTCGCTATTGCATATGCAATTTTTTTCTTTTGTATATGGTCAAAAATTGAGCTCATATATCACATAGATGTCAAATGAAATGTATAAGAACTTTAGAAATATAGCGCACAACTACTTTATATTTTCAGATATTTCAAATTACCCGTTTTATTTATTTTTTAAGTAGTTAAAAAAAAATAAAATAAAAAATAAATTAAATAATTTTTTTTAACATGCCTTGCACATTCGTGTACTTCATGGTAAACTAGCGACGGGCTGGTTCAACCCTTAACATCACCATAAGTGAATATATGCGGATAGGTATTGAATAACTGGCGATACTTATCGATCATTTTTTTTGTAATTTCTCATGCAATTGCTTTTGTGCCACTGCGACCTCAGGTACGTGGATAAAATTAGCTGGCAACGCCTAAAAGGCTGCCACATCGAACCAATCGCACGTTATGTGCGCTCCCCTCTATAGGGGAGCACACTCGCCGACTAATTCAGCGGGTGGGACTGGGGGCCGCCTGGCCGCCAACAACAACAGCAACTCACGTGGCGCTGTGCGTGACTTCGTAGTGCACATTCTGCGGCACATTCGGATTTCCAGCGGGTGCTCGATTTAACAATGGAAAGAGTCAACGTGCCATCGGCCCACACTCTCCCAGGGGGGTGGGTGGGGGGCAGACCATCTGCGGAGCAATCGCCCAGACAGCAGTGGCTACCACGAGTCGTCCTCCCGCTGCCAGCGTTCGCTCATCTCCAGGCAGAGGCGGCAACTGCTGCTGCCTCCATAACTAAAGCTTCTTGTGCTGCTTTGATTACGCGCACAAACTTTAACCCAGCCGGCGTCCAATGGGTCCAGGTCAACCACTATTAGTTGGTGCTCAGCAAACTTGCTTATCTCACAGACTACGTTAGTACTAAAACCAGTAAGAACGTTGCAGTCGGGTGTAACCGACTGCTCAATACTCGTTCACAGTATAATTACAGTCTAAGACAGTCGAATTTGGTCTTAATTATTATTGCTATGGAAAACTTTCGATATTTATGATCGAAACTTTTCTGCCTGATATTGAGAGGAGGTCATCAGAAAAATGTCTGGCACATCTTTTTCTAGCTCTAAAATTTTGGGAGATATTCATTTTTTGCGCTTTACCTGCGCCAAGATATATAGATTTGATCGATTTAACACGCCCCCCCGTGGGCGCATCCAAGTAATATTGCGTACAACCTTTAGAGGAGGTCATCAGTAATCTGTCTGCAACAAATGTCTGTGTCTAGCTTTAAAACTGACAAAGATATATCGATGTTATCGAATTGCCACGCCCCTAGTGGGCGTAGCAAAATAATCTTAATACTTTATCTGATACAATTGCGTTCATTCGAACCAAAATACACTGTTTCACTTCGTGAATGAGTATTAAAAGTTGAGTGTTTATCCGACTATTCTTATGGGAGTTTAAGGATATAGTGGTCGGATTGGGAAAATTTTTATATACATGCTGTGTGCTCTAATAATACGGATGTATGTTAAATTTCATTTAAATAGCTTGCCTACTTTAGTCGTTACCCCATTTCAAGGGTGAAATTGTCGGTTTTTTCATAAGAATGAGCAGCGCGCACACGAAATTCCGGTACAGTGACGTCAAAATGCTGGGCTTAGGCTTAACCTGGGACTCCATCAAGGTCGCCGAGCGGCCTACAGACAGTACTATTCCTACACTCTTATTACTCAACGGCCTTCAGCAAAGGTCGAAGCCAATTTACGTCAATCCATTTCGAAAGTACAGTGAGCGAAAAGCTTGGTACGTTCAATCGAAGCTTTGCTTTTTTTCCAAGTGATTTTTACTATGAAACATACTTTTTCTTAGTAACAATTGTTAAAATGTATAAAAAAAAATTTAAATATAATTTTTTTTTTTTAATTTCATCTTTGCAATAATAATTTTTGCAGTAGCCCAGGAAAATACGTTTTAAATTTCGTTTTGGACAGTGCAGCGAATGACGTGCGAGTTCATATGTTTGTATGTGAATTATGCATGCATTAGGCACGATTGAGCGAGCCTCAGGTTATGCAACGTATTCTGATCTTTGCAAATTGTTATGTCACAATATTGCAATTTTGTATGAAAATGAAGTTAAATTTAAAATTTAAAAATTAAAAATTAAAATTTGTATGAAAATAACGACAATTTCGACTTTATATCACAGCTTTCTTGTTTTTAAATATATTTAAAAAAATAAATATTCCATAAATTTCCTAAATTTCTTTTTTTTGCAATTTCGCATTATTTTAATATTTTAACAAGATCTTGTTACTATAGCTTAAAAGCTGCTTCTTAGCTACCTAAAACTTATACCAAATACCTGAAACCAAACCCAAGTAAATCCGCAAATCTATTCCTTATGCTCAACTTAATCACAAACTAATCTGACGCGCTAAGGGTTAACGTCAAAACTAGGGAAAAACTATGTCAAGCCGAACACAATGCCGAATGCTCAGGCCCGATGTCAATATGCAAATGAAGAACGCACGTTGTGTCCGCTGCTGCGCCAGCGGCAGCAGCAGCAGCCGCCATTTCATGTGTCTGTGTGTGCTTCAGCATTCAAACCCACACAAATTGCCCTCTATGTGTCCCTGTGTGTGTGTGTGTGTGTGAGTGTGTGTGTGTGTGCAAAATATGCAAAGCTTGGCACGCTGGCGCCGCACTGCGCTTTTCGTCTCAGCTATCGAGTCTGCCGTCAGTATTCGTGCGAGTCTTCAACAAGTAGGTCGATCCCAACGGCCAGAACGCTACTCAAAGTCGAAATCGAAATCGAATATCGAAAAGAGCGCAGTTTTCAAGCAAACGCCAGCGGCATCGATATAAACATTTTTTTTGTTGTTGATACTTTTTGTGAAAGTGCCCATGCAGCTGAAGTGCAACAAATAAGTATGTATTCAAGTGATATATGAAAGGCAAATTGTTTTGCATTTGCAATGCGTAGATCGGCAGAGCGGGAGCGCAAGCGACCGAGTGAACGTTAGAGAGCGCAAGCGAAGTCGAGTGCGCAAATTGAGAGTTGCGCTCGCATTCGCTTTAACTATCATACGAATGCACATGTGTGCATGTGTGTGTGTGTGTGTTGCTCTAAAGCTCAATTGATACTTACATAAAGTGATGTTGTTGTTGGCGCTACGTAATATTTTATTTGCTTCGAGTGCGAGCGATAAGGCGCGCTTAGAACGAAAAACAGAAACAAATTGCATGAGCCGGACCGATTCAACGCAGCAAGAATAACCGTAGAGACAAAACACACCCACACGCGCGCACATACGTCTACGAAAAGCATATTAGTTGCGGTAGTCCCCTCACAGAGACAGCTCTCAAACATTACGCATACGTCACGTTGTTTTGATTTTTTTTCTCAATTGTATATTTATGTGCACTTATTACCAGGTGTATGTTTTGTTGTTTTGATTGTCTTTATATAAGACTGCGATTGCTTTTCGTATTAGCTCGAAGTTAATTGACATCCTTTATCCTTTGCTCAGCATTCGTTGTAATTCCAATCAACGCAAACACAATCACATAAACATATTTGTAATTTGATTTGTCTGCTGTTATCAAACGAATTAATTAACTGGCTTAGCGGCCAGGCGAGCAATTCATAAGCGCACAATTATTGAATGAAATCACATAAGAATCGATTCAACTGTCAGTAAATCTTAAGACGTCGAATCCTGTAAGACGTCTAAGAATAGAGCACGACAAGAAAATGTAAATTAACAAATATGTCTGATTATACTTAATCAATCCACAAAGTTGTCTTAAAAATTTGATTTGCATACCGAAATAATATAAAAAAATTTATTTCATTTTTATATTTATGATCATTTGAAAGTTATACACCAAAATTGATCTGCATACACGATGCCTGTTAAACGTTCGCGAAAGCAACTTAAGGAGGAATTTCAAAATCGCTATCATTAATTAAAGCTAGGTTTGTTGGGTCATAATTTTTCAAAGTTTTGCTAAAAGTGTCATGCACGTCGTTTTCAAAGCAAAATTTTCCATTGCCTGTAAAACGTTTACAAATGTCAGGCACAATATAATTGAAAAATCTTAATCAGCTTAGATAGTAATCGAATTGGGCGCCAAAAATATGCAATAATATGAATCGTTTACTTAATAGATAATGCTTGATTAAATCATTTAAGAATTACATAATTTATGAATACATATATACTGCATACTACATATATATACATATATAAAAGACTCGCATTACATGGCTTGAGAGCCTTATCGAATTTAAGGAGTATGTCTTGCGAATTGTCACAGTCAGCGTTATGCAAAAGCTCTTATATAATGCATATACATATATATAAAGTCGAACATAATGCTCGACTGGAAACGAAACCTGAAACGTTTTATTCAGACATTTATTTTGGGAGCATTACGTAAATCAAGGGCTTGCTTGGTCAGCAAAAAATTCCTAAAACTGCACTCTTTAGATTATGAAACACTTTTTTAAACCCTGTACTCTGTACCCTGGTTCTGTGCCAGTGTCAGTAACGGGAAAGCATCTCCGAGCCGATTAGGTGCATATAGGCTCAATCAGTATGATTAGCTTAGTCGATTTTAAGCTTGGAAGTTATTCTAGAACAAGTTTCCCTTAGTGCAGCTGAGGGAAGAAGAAGCACAGCTGCAGAGTGTGTGTGTGTTTGTGTGTGTATGAATGCCAGGAAGTTCGCATGTACGCAAGGTAGAGTATCTGCCAGTCGGGCAACATTGCATTTCCCAATATTCTTAATTTTTTTCAAAATGTTGTCACTATCTGCGATTGCGTTGATTATTATTAAGTTGGCTGCGTTTATTGTGAATTTGCTTTTCTCAAAAGCTTTTGCATTGCCGGCATTTAAAAAATATCTGTAAATACATATGTATGTACACATGTGTATGTGTTTATTCATATGCATTTGCGTTGTTTTGTTTTTCGTTTTGTTTTATGCAAGCGGGTGCATAACGGCATCCGTCAGCAGCCGCAGCCGCAGCTGCAGCTGCACGTGAGTGCATTCGCAATTAAAAGCTTCTCTCATTTGCACCTCTCTCGCTCTCTCTCTCTCTCTCTGTGTGGTTTCCTCTATTGTTCTGCATTGGCCTTGTCGCCGTTAAACGTGACCGTCTTACGTTGTGTTTGCGATTAGTCAACAAAAAACTATTCAAATGCGATTCTACTATGGGAATTCTTCGGATTTGACAAGTGGAATATTTAATTGGAAATTCCAAAGTTAATTGAATAGAAATTTAATTGAATAGAAAAATAGTAATCGGATAGTAATTTTAAAAATAATTTGAATACATTTTGGAAAGACTTTGAAAAAGCCAAGACTAGTTCAGAAATATTACCTAGCCCATAAAACATTCTAAAATTTTGCCTATGCCTCAAACATATTCTTTTTTATGAAATTCCTATACAATTTCTAATATGTAATTATTATTATTGCCATTATTATTTAGCCTTTATTATATCTTATCTTGTCCTCTATATTTCTATTATTTTTGTTTAGCATTTCATTATATTTTTATTTATATAGTGTAGTTCATACTTATACCTTACTTTATTGCTACTTTTTTCAACACATTTTCAACGTGTGCTATATTCTTTTATTTGTAGTATCAAAGTGAAAAGCCAACGAATACTTTCAACTCGATAAAAGGAAAAGCAAAAAAGAGTATTATAATTTTTCGCAGAACAGCGTAAGCAAAAAATACAAGTACAAAATGGAGGGAGAGTCCACAGAGTCCACACACAACACAAAGGTATCCGATTCGGCCTACTCCAACAGCTGCAGCAACAGTCAGTCGCAGCGCAGGTGAGTTCCACAGATTTCGTGGAAATACACAGACATCCTTGCCAGACAAGGGTCCACAGACGACTCCCATTTGCGTAATCCGAAAAATTAATAATGTAATTGTTTAAATCTACTTTTATTAAGCAACAATAAAAATATCTCTCTTCAATGTGTTAAGCCTTTATTGAAGACGGATATTTATGCTCGTTATATATACTCGTGTATATTCGCATCAGATAAAGTGTTAAGATTTTTTGGTTACGCTCACCGGGAGCGTGGCAATTCGATTTAATCTATATATCTCCTTCAGTTTTAAAGCTAGATACATCAAATTTTTGCAATCAAATTACTGATGAGCTTGTCTAAAGATCGCAGAAACATTTTTTGGATACGGCCACTAAGAAACCGCGAAAATCCATATCTCCCACAATTTGAGAGCTAGAGTCAACAAATTTGGCAAACTGTTTGCTGTTGATCTGTTTTAAAGATCGAACCGAACAATTTGGCCAGAAATTACAAAAATCGATATATTCCAAAATAACATTAATAGATGCTCTGAACGAGTTTTGCAACGTTCTTAATTTTTTTTTTTTTTTGTCGTCTGGATTCAAAACATAAGAACATCATTACATTTTCGAACTCTTGTCACTCAATGTGTGTTCCCAAGTGGAAGCTAACATCCTCTCCCGCTTTGCCCCTCTAGTGGCAGCTCCAAGTCGCGTTTGAGTGGCAGCCACTCCTCGGGGAGCAGCGGCTATGGCGGCAAGCCCTCGACGCAGGCCAGCGGCAGCGACATGATCATCAAGCGCAACAAGGAGAAGTCGCGCAAGAAGAAGAAGGTCAAGAACGTGCAGCAGACGGCGACGAGCACGGCGCTGGACAACGTCGAGGAGCAGCTGGCGCCCAAGCCGAGCAGCGGCAGCTGTGAACAGCTGCAGGAGCTGCAGGATACGCGCGAACGCGAACGCGAGCTGGGCGAACTCTCGCCGACGGCCGGCGACGAGCCGGTGCTGGGCGAACATCTGCAGCTGCAGCTGCTCGAGGCGGAGCGCGTCGAGGAGGCGTCCACGCAGACGGAGCAGGCGCAACAACAGCCGGCGACGACGACGCCGCAGCCGGACAGCGCTGCGACAGCGCCGGGCGTCGGTTCGGAGAGCTGCGGCCCCGGCGGCGGCGGCGGCGGCGGCGGCAGCGGCGGTATTACGGCGGACAACGCGTGCGAATCGGCGCAGGGCAAACTGGAATCGGTGGCCGCCGGCGTCGGCAAACAGCAGCAGGAACGGGTCAAGGAGGGCGGCTTCTGCTGCGTCATCTCCATGCAGGACGGCATCGTCCTGTACACGACGCCCAGCATCACGGACGTGCTCGGCTTTCCGCGCGACATGTGGCTGGGTCGCTCCTTCATCGACTTCGTGCACCTCAAGGATCGCGCCACCTTCGCCAGCCAGATCACGACGGGCATTCCCATTGCCGAGGCGCGCAGCAGCCTGCCCAAGGATGCCAAGAGCACCTTCTGCGTCATGTTGCGACGCTATCGTGGCCTCAATTCCGGCGGCTTCGGTGTCATCGGACGCGACGTCAACTATGAACCCTTCCGCCTGGGCCTGACGTTCCGCGAGGCGCCCGAGGAGGCGCGCACGGAGAACTATACGGTCGCCAATGCCACCAACATGCTGCTGGTCATCTCGGCCACGCCCATCACCAGCAGCTACAAAGGTAAGTCATCATCTATCCGATATACTGCCATTTGTTAGGTTGGGGTAAGAGAACTCCTTTGTTCTTACCCCATTTTGAAGCTAGCTTCTTTTCATAGAGCTACGAAAAAAAAACTAGGCCGCAGTCCTCCATTGAATCCATTTTGGTGATCCGACAGGTCCGGACTATATCCGTACGGTGGATGCATTAAAACTTCCCAATCAGGCTTCCTGAGTTTGCGACAAGTCCCATTTTTGTGTTCAACTTTTTTTGTGCGCTTTACTTTTTTTTCACTTGCATTTTAGTCTTTATCAACAAAAAGTTGTCAAATTGACCGAAACTTTTCAAGGAAAGTTCCACATTTCCAAGAAGCCCCTTGAACTAGTGTGAACAAGACTTCACGAATTACAACAAACTAAGTTTGACTTACTCAGAAATTATGGATTTCTTTTTGCCCAAACCTAATGCAACTCTGTAATTTTCTTGCAGTGCCTGACGAGGTTCTCTCGCAGAAGAGTCCCAAATTTGCCATACGCCACACGGCCATGGGCGTCATTACGCATGTGGACAGCGCCTCGGTGAGTGCGCTGGGCTATTTGCCGCAGGATCTGATTGGACGCTCCATTATGGATTTCTACCATCACGAGGATTTCGCCGTCATGAAGGACATCTACGAGATGGTCATGAAGAAGGGCCAGACCGCCGGCGCCTCGTTCTGCAGCAAACCCTATCGCTTTCTCATCAAGAACGGCTGCTACGTTCTCCTCGAGACGGAGTGGACCAGCTTCGTGAATCCCTGGTCGCGCAAACTCGAGTTCGTCGTCGCACATCATCGTGTCTTTCAGGGTAAGTGCGCTGTCTCCTAGATAGAATAGAGAAATGCATAAGTAACAGCAGGGAGAAGATTCCCAAACTAAACCCCATTTAAGGTTTGTCATAATATCATCAATAAATGTTGGGTTAACATTTCTAAGAGATTTCTTTATTTTCTCCCTAAGAAGTTTTCTAATATTCAAGGAAATTATGTCAAGTAGAAGTTCGAGTTTGAAGGAGGATAATATTTAAATGTATTTACCTATGGTAACTAAGTCGAAATGTTCCGACAAGATTTAATTGATTAAACCACAGCATATAACATTGGGACTTGCCAGTTTTCCGATATACGAATAAATGATACTAAATACAATCTAGATTTTGAGGAAGGATGGAATAACAAAAGGGTTTATTGTGATAGTTCCAAACTAAGGATTTCTCCTGTTTATGCCTTAATAGGTACGATAAGAATAAAGGAGTTTGCAGGAATACATAGTAGTTTTATCAATGAGAAGGAAGGGTTTACTATGATGGTTCCATAAATATATATTGGATAAGCAAAGGTATTCCTAAGATAACCGAGGGGGCTACACCTCAACGGGAGGTTGAGGTAGCGCAGTTTTCCTGATGATCAAGGAGCGGGTGGTAAGCCCTTTGTGAATATGTTGTAAAGATCTTCAGACAAGCACATTTTATAAAGTTTGTCGAACGTTTTCCTGAAATGCGCCCTCTATCGGTTACAGGTCCCAATCAGTGCAACGTCTTCGAAGCGGCGCCGATCGTTAAGACAAAGGTATCGGAGGACGTGGAGGCGCGGAATGCGCGCATCAGAAAGGAGATATTCCAGCTGCTGGCGGAGATGGTGTCGCGTCCATCGGACACGGTCAAGCAGGAGGTGTCGCGCCGCTGCCAGGCGCTGGCCAGCTTCATGGAGACGCTGATGGACGAGGTGACGCGGTCGGATCTCAAGCTGGAGCTGCCGCACGAGAACGAGCTGACGGTGTCGGAGCGTGATAGCGTGATGCTCGGCGAGATATCGCCCCATCACGACTACTATGACAGTAAGAGCTCCACAGAGACGCCGCCCAGCTACAATCAGTTGAACTATAACGAGAACCTGCTGCGTTTTTTCAACAGCAAGCCGGTCACCGCGCCCGTCGAACTCGATCCGCCCAAGGTGGAGGCCACATACGTGAGCAGCGGGCGCGAGGATGCGCCCAGCACGCTCAGTCCCGTCCACGGCTTCGAGGGCAGCGGCGGCAGCGGCTCGTCCGGCAATTGCACCACCGGCAGCAACATACGCATGAGCAGCGTGACGAACACGAGCAACGCCGGCACCGGCACCTCCGGCGGCGGCAACTCCGCCGGCGGCATCAGCGATATGCCGCCCGCCTTTGCGGTCACCCTAACCGAAATCCTGCTGAACAAGCACAACGACGAGATGGAGAAGTGCATGCTGAAGAAGCATCGCGAGTCGCGCGGACGCACCGGCGACAAGAACAAGAAGTCGGCCAACGACAAAATGGTCGACTACAGTCCGGGTCCGGGACCGGGTCCGGGTGCGGGTCCGGGTCCGGGTCATGGTCCGGGTCTGGCTGCGGGACCTGGCGCCGGCCACGGACAGGGCACCAAACGCGGCGGCTCCCATTCCTGGGAGGGCGAGGCCAACAAGCCCAAGCAGCAGCTGACCCTGATCTCGACCACGACCACGGCCACGACCAATGCGACGGGCAATCCGGGCGCGCCCGAGGGCACCGGCGGGGCCAAGTGCCAAACGGCCGTCAAGTCGAGCAAACAGTTTGGGCCGAGCATCAGTTTGTGGCCACCGTTCTCGGTGGGCATCACCACGACGACGGCGACGCCGACGGCCCAGAGCAGCTTCTCGCCGCAGCCGGGCCTCTTTCCCGCCTTCTACTACATTTCCGCGCCGCTGGCCAGCGCCGCCAACGTCACCGCCAGTCCCAATCCGCACGCTCCGGCCCAACCCCAGACGCAGACGCATCCGCATCCGCATCCGCGGGAGAAGAGCGGCGACCAGGCGACCAATGCGCAGCAGGCGTCACCTGGCGGCGCTGCCATGTCGCTTCAATATATGACGGGCGTCATGTATCCGCATCCGTCGCTCTTCTACACGCTGCCGGCGGCCGCCGCCGCCGCCGCCACCGCCATGATCTACCAGCCCATGCCGTTCTCCGGCGTGGCCAACGCCGTCCAGGTGGCGGAGCAGTCCACCAGCACCCAGACGAGCAAGTCCGTCTACACGGTGGGTAGCCCCGCAGATGGGCGCGTGAGTCGTGACACGACGCGACACGAGGTGTCCGGGCGAAGGCGCTAGCAAGAGTGCTCTAGTCGGCTAGCAGATACCCTGTACCCACGACTGAGAGCGATCCGATCTCATTACAAATGTCCGGCGTAATATGCCCAGAACTTTGAGCTCTTCAATTTGTGACGTCACAATATTTGCTCTGAAAATAGCTTAGTTTTTCCAAAGGAAAATATATATATATATATATATATATATATCACATGTATATAATATATACATTTCTTATATTCTATTTATATAGATACTTTAGAAGCTAAAAATCCAAAGCGCATCTCTCAGTCCAGATCTCTGCCAGCGCCCAGCTGTAGCATTTATATGCGAGCTTCTTTTCTTTAACTTATTTGCCGATTTTTGTTCCAATTCATGAAGAAGCAATTCGAATTGCCTTTTTCACAGCGTCCAATTTGGTGATTAATGGGCGTTATCCGCCACAGTTTCCAACACGAGCCCCAGATCCACGAGCTAACCCCAAGAGCAGCCTCTCTAACCCAGCGTCTATGCCCCCTCCTCTTTCCAGGCCCAACAGGCGAAGGTGGCGCCGGTCGTCAGCACAACCAAGACGCAGGGCGCCTTCCACTCCGTGACGCCGTCATCGCAGGCCACGTCGGTCAAGGCGGAGCCCGGCTCCAATTTGGCGCCCTCGGACACATCGAAAAAGGAGATCGCCGACTCGCCGATTGCATCGGTCGCCGGCGAGGGCAGCTGCGCCTCGGATCAGCCCAGCAACCCAACCAATAACAAGGTGCGTCCATTGAATCAGTCCTGCAACATAAATGGCTCAGTTTTGGTTCTCTCTTACCCACAGAAGTACATGGAGAGCAATGGGAACAGCGATGACATGGATGGCTCCAGTTTCTCCTCCTTCTACTCCTCCTTTATCAAAACCACCGATGGCTCCGAAAGTCCGGATAACGACAAGGAGACCAAATATCGCAAGTTCAAGGTCAGCTGAAAACAATATATGAATAAATAAAATAACCTTAGTAAAGATAGTATTCAATATATATACTAATTTGTGTATGAAAGGGTCGCTAGCTCTTATAATCTCAGCGAATCCTAAGTCAAAAAATTTAAAAAAAAAAATAAAATAGAGAAATTTATTGAAAGAAGCATAAGTTTTTCATTTAGTATACGAAAATCGATATATTTCAAATCATTGAACTGCTCGTGTATCTCATACCTCGCAATCTCAGCGACTCCTAAGTCAAAAAATTAAAAAAAAAAAAAATAGGGAAATTTATTGAAAGAAGTATAAGTTTTTTATTGAATATGCGAAAATCGATATATTTCAAATCATTGAACTGCTCGTGTATCTCATACCTCGTAATCTCAGCGAATCCTAAGTCAAAAAATAAAAAATAAAAATAAAAATAGGGAAATTTATTGAAAGAAGCATAAGTTTTTCATTTAATATACGAAAATATATATATTTCAAATCATTGAACTGCTCGTGTATCTTATGCCTCGTAATCTCCGCTAATCCTAAATCAAAAAATTAAAAAAAAATAAATAAAAAAAATGTGAAAAGTTATTGAAAGAAGCATAAGTTTTTCATTTAGTATACGAAAATCGATATATTTCAAATCATTGAACTGCTCGTGTATCTTATACTTCGTAATCTCAGCGAATCCTAAGGCAAAAAATTAAAAAAAAAATTGGGAAAAGTTATTAAAAGAAGTATAAGTTTTTCATTTAATATACAAAAATCGATATATTTCAAATCATTGAACTGCTCGTGTATCTTCTCTCTTCACAGCCCACCATGCAGTTGGAGACGAAAATTGTTGAGCATCCTGAGGAGGATCAAACGACGCACGAGGATGAATAACAGGAAAAGACACAGCTTTCGCTGTGTCCCATGCTGACTGCCAGTTGCACTGTGAACTCAGCCGGCATAAGTTGCCCGGAGGAGCTTTACCACAATACAATCGGAACCCGAAAGCCTGATAAAAGTAGGTAACAACAACAACAGCTACACTCAGAGAAAAATAAATCGTTTTTAATTCAAGAAAGGAAATAGTCAATTTTGACGTGAACTTTAAAAACTTTTGGTCTTTTGATATTTTTAAATTTATGTGTGATTCAAGAATATTCTTGCAGCGCAAAATGCTAATTACAATTATTTGTCGAACTTCAAATAAACGTAAAATCTTCTTCAGTGAAGTACAAAAATTTCTTGAACTATCTACTGTATTTGAGTTTTACATTTGGGAATTATAGAACTATAAGAAACTTTATGAAAATAACAAGGCATTTTTTGGTTGTCAGAATTTTGGCAACGCTTGAACTTGAATCTATGAGTCTAAGCATTATTAGACCGACTTCTAATCTGCCTTTCTCTATCTCTCTCTCTTTCTATCTTTCAGAGTTTTCCATTTCATATGTATGCATATTTATCATTTCAACTGACTTTTAATGGAACTTAAAATGGCTCAGCAAATGGAGATTCAACGTTAAAAAAACAAAATTCTTTCACAAAATGCTTTACATCATAAATCAAATACATGAAAAAAAAGTCGCAACTACTTAAAAATGTAAAATAGAGGAAAGAAACCAAATGAAAATTGTGTTTTTATTTTTAGATTAAGCTGATTTCGTTTTCTGAACCTCGTGCCAAATGTTAAGCAAATAGGAAAATCGAGCTTTTTTGGATGATTAAATATATAAATATATTATTTATTTTTTAAACAATATAAATATATTCATATACATTTATGTATATGAAGCTAATGCCCGGCGTTGCCCGGGCTGGTCAAGTGCTAATTGTCTTGTCTGAAACTACAGTTCACATAGAACTTTACAAATTAGATAAACAAAAAAAAATGTATTTAAATTGTTCTATTTTCACGAACTTTCCAAAATACTCCACGGACAGCACATAGATAAAAAAAAATGCATCTTGAGCTGTGCGTTGATCACCAATCAATCAGTCAGTCAATCAATCATAACCAAAAGTTGTCTATTTAAACATAAGAAACTCGCCAAAAGTACAAAGTAAACACATATTCAGATCACAGTAAGCCCAAGTTTAAATATTTTATATATGATTACTCTTAATTAATTAATCTTCAAAGAATTCATCGTACGGTATGGTGTCCAAGAGCCTTTGCAGATATAATTTAAGCACACGATCGGTTGCCTCCGTTATCTTGGGCTGAATGTCCGCCGAAAGGGCGCTCCACTCGTCGTTGAGCACCTTCATGGTGCTGTCGTGCAGCTCCTTATTATTCTCGAACAGGTTTGTCATATTAAAGTGTCCGCTGAAATGGCAAGATAATAATTGGGTTTTTTTTTGAGATGGTAAACAATTAAGTGCGTAAAACAAAGATCGAAAGAAATCACGTTTGATTATGTTATTGTTTGTGATTTGCATTTACCATGAGGATAACTTCATGTTAACTTAATTGTGCATCTACGAGCTAACTTTAACGAAGGCTTTCAATAGGAAAAGCAACCATATTTTATTTGAACTTCGATAGGAACAAGAACAGAGCTGACTAATTCTCACAATGTTACTTTCGGCTGTAGCTCTTAGCTCTCACTTTAAACTTAGACTTTAAGATAACATTGTAACTTTGTTAACTTTGAGCCTAAAGTGAACCTAATGTGCGATGCGCCCATACCATGAGGATAACTGCATGTTAAATTTAAATTTTGACTATTTACCATAAGGGGAAATTTCATGTTAGCTTTTTTTTTGAGTTTACTCACTGTTTACTTTGCAATATAAGACACCTACTGAGTAATAACGGCAACAAAATTCTAATTTGTACTCTTTATCATGAGGATAACTTCATGTTAAATTTATTTTTTGTGTTTAAGCACTGTTAACTTAAAAATATATAAGACACTGGGCCTCAAGCGAACCTACTGAGTGATACCAGCAAAGAAATCCAAGTTTTTACTATTTACCATGAGGAGAAACTTCATGTTAACTTAATTTTTTGAGTTTACACACTGTTTACTTTGAAATATAAGACACCTACTGAGTAATACCGGCAACGAAATTGTACTTTGTACTCTTTATCATGAGGATAACTTCATGTTAATTTTTTTTTTGTGTTTAAGCACTGTTAACTTAAAAATTTATAAGACACTGGGCCTCAAGCGAACCTGTTTACTAAATGTTTACTATTTACCATGAGGAGAAACTTCATGTTAACTTAATTTTTTGACTTTACACACTGTTTACTTTGAAATATAAGACACCTACTGACACCTATACCGGCAGCGAAATTCTACTTTGTACTCTTTATCATGAGGATAACTTCATGTTAACGTTTTTTTTCTACTTACGTGTTCACTTTGGCGACCGACTTGTAATCGGTGACCTTCAGATAGGTATGTCCATCCGCCCGTTTCTCCGGCAAGGCGTTAATTCTCGACTTGGACTGCATGAGGCCCAGCGAGATGACGAGTTTGCCGCTGCCGACGATGGGCAGAATGAGCATCTTGCCGTTGACATCGTAGTCGGCGTGCACCTCGACGCCCGTCGAACTAGTGCTCCAGAGGATCTTCACCGGCTTGGTCAGGTCCCGGCTGAAGCCCTTCATCGACTTGAACACACACTCGTCGGCGAACTTGTACAGCGTCGTGTTCCGCATGACCAGGTTGAACTGCATGGCGTCGTTTGGACCGCCGCTGTTGATGCGCAGCGTGCCCAGCGCCACGTAGCTAAAGTCGGGCAACTGCCGCTCGGGCATGCCGTGCTTGTAGGCGTCGGTAAAGGCCTGCGCCTGCCGCACGTAGCACTCCTCGTCGTCCACGCGGCAGCGCTTTAGCGGCGCAGCTGGAAATCAATATATAAATATATATAAAACTATAAAGGAAATGCAGGGGAAACTCACGTAAGCTGTCTGTGGCAGCGGCCAAAGGCAGCAGAGCTGCGGCCATCGTTAGCCAGGCGAAACTTGTCCAGCAATACATTTTCATCGGCTGCCGGAAAATCCTCAACTAAGCAGCTGCGAATGCGTGCGATGCGTTTTTATGGCAAGTCCCCGCCCGGCTGGGAAGGCCCAAGTGTGTCAACGTGTGAACGTGTCAACGTGTGAATGTGTGAACCTGGGGTCGCTTTAATTGCAGGTGCATTAGCTGTACAAACAGTAAACGGAGAGAAATCGTTTCTTCGACACACCGCCTATCAATGACCCTAGGGAAGCAGAGGTCTATCATATGGTGATACGATATTACTGAGTTTTTGGACTCATGTGTGGAGCCAAGTTGGCTCAAGATAGCTGAAAGATCAAAAAAGTTTCCCATGGCAACTATATGATATAGTAGTCCAATGTTGATGTTACGTTGAAAGCATTGTAAATACAGGTTTTTGAGAGTTTGCACATAATATCCTAAAAGACAAATAAGTTTTTTAAAAAAAATAATTTTTTTTTTTCCGATAGTTCCTATGGCAGCTATATGATAAAGTAGTCCGATTTAAAAAAGATTTTACTAGTACGTCAAAGGCAAGGTTAAACTGGTAAATGCGCAGTTTACAAAAGATTGTGCGCAAAACAAAAATGTTTTTGAATAAAAACTTAATTTTTGACCGCTAGTTCCTAAGACAGTTTGATAAAAATTCCTTAATAAAAAAAAAACTTATATTTAGACCGATGATATCTATGGCTGCCATATGATATAGTGTTCTGATCGACTTTTGAACTAATTGCAAAAATCCGAATACCCCCAGATAGGGTATAACCGTTCGAACTAATTGCCATGCAACGTTGATCTCTGTCCGTTGGGTCATCAGGTCGAAATTGGCTAATAATTCAATGAATATTTGAAAATACAATTCTTAATAATTAATAAGGTTTATTGCCTATTAATGTCTGAGCTGGCGTAAAAACAATAAAACAAGTTATTCACCAAAACAAAGGCAATTAATTACATAAGCAGGGTATGCACAGCCGGATATGTCCCCATATAAATAGTCATTTTTAGCCATCATATTTGTCAGAATTAATGGTCAAATTTAATTCACATTCTTTTATCTATTCTACGCTCAAATATATGTTTGTATATGGAATTATTTTTATTTATAAAATATAGATATTATATATATAATATTATAGATCTGCTCTTTATAGATCACGATAATTTGTAGGCTTCTCTTTATATCCAAGAACAATTGTTTACATTAAATTTCCTATTACAGGGTATTTGTTAGGGCATCAAGCACAGGTCCAGCTCACTTGCATACGTGTTTAATTCAATTTTCAAGCAAACAACATTTATCGGGCTGAATGACAATAACCTGATATTGTCTTGGTAGACACAACTAAGTTGTCGCTATATTATATGCACATAATCCGATCGAGCTTATCAACACACATAGAGTAGAGTTTAATGAACGAGTCCAATCAAATTTAACTATCTTTTAAACTCTGCTTTTATTAGTGCCTAGGCGAACATAACCTAACCAATATTATTTGAGGTAAGGTTATACGAACGTTGTCTAGCAAATAAAAGATTTGTTTTTGTTTTTCATGAAATTCAAATTTAACTAAACCTTTGAATATAAATCACTTTTCTATTCCAACATTCCGTTGTCAAACCTAACCTAACCCATGCTTTCATTTAAACATAACCTCACAAGCGAGGTTAGTTTTATATTCCTATCACAACTATAGTTTTTATATGACAATACAATAATCAGATTATATTCTGATATGTTTGCAAGATAACTCAAACATAGGCTCAAACATTTTTTTAAGTTCAGCTATTTATTTTTATCCTCCATAATAGACAATAAAACATAAACTTACAAATACTTTAAAGGTTAGGTTTCAACTTAAATCAAACTGCACCGAACCAGTTAGGTTTTTATGATCCATCCGAATTTATAAAACAAAATTATTTATTAATTTAATAGAGCTATATTGATTTTCTAAATTCTAAAAGCAATTACACAATCATTTTTTATGTTATAACAAACAAACAAAAAAAATAGTGCAAAAAGTGACCTATATCTATAACTGAGCTATATCTTAGTTGAATAACATTTCGTTCTCCATCGCCAGATATTTTCAACGTCCGTGCTACAGCTTAGTAGTGTAAAGTACAGTAGACGCTCGGTAATTGACACTGTCAAAATTATATAAATTATTTATTTATTAAATTTTTATTATTAAAATACTTTTTTATTTATTATTATTATTATTGTTTTTTAAAACTTAAAAATTGAGGATTTATTTCAAAAACAAAAATAAATCAATTTTTTCAATTGGTATATTTCTATCTACGGTGTTTTGTGCAAAAAATTCTTGTTTTAAAAGTGTGATCGAAAAATTATATTAAATTTATAACTATCATAAAAAGAAAAGTATTTTCAAAAACAAGAATTTTTTAAATAAATTACATTTTCTATGAACAAAATGAGAATTACAGAATTAACAAACTAACGCAAATGAAAATTTATTCGAAAACAAAAATATTTCCATTAGCGAGCGACCACTGTACATCAAAAACACGTAAGAAAATTGCAGTCGGCTGTAACCGACTGCGCAATACTCTGTTAACAGTGTAAAAATGACTAAACGAACTGTTTTTTAGAAAAGAGAATCCCGATTATTTCTTTGTGTATCTCTGGAGGAGATCTACCTGTCCAATTTGTGGACTCCAGCCCTGAGCTCGGATCTGGTTATCGAGCTATAAAGATATATAAATCAGAAACAGATCAGCTGAACGGACATCCTCTTTCACTATTCAAATGGTATACTGAAATGCGGGTGAATTGGCAACAGGAAACGTGTCAAATGGGCGGGAGAGACCTTAGCATATAGGTTGGGGGTGAAGATCCCAGTCAGTCCCAATCAGTCTGTCAACTGGCACAGAGCAAACAGTTAAATCGACGACAAATTGTTCAGTTAGTGGCTGACGACTTTATCGATCGCAGCTGGCACCGATTAAGGGCATGCGGCTTTGCTTAAATCAGTTAAAAAGGTAAACAACTTTATTTACATTTATTGAACATGAACCGGCTGTGTGAAGAGAGGTGGCTGGAGCGCGGGAAGTGTACGGGAGGAGGGGCGGCTTTGGTGTACGCGTGGGGGATTGGAAAGTGAATGGGGTCGGGCCTCAGTTAACGAGGTGTCAGCTAGCCCTTTGGCTGGTCAGTGCCCAGATTCCTCAGCGACTGCTCAAAGTCAACGGCGTCCACCTGGCGCTTGGCCGGATCAAACGGCGGAGGTCCAATCAGATCGACCACCTCGTCATAGTCGAGCGTCTCCTTATCCAGCAGAGCCTCCGCGAGCTGGAAAAATATTTCAATTCGATAGTGTTATAAATAATAAGGAAGAGTGTTTTTCAACCAAAAAGGTTCGAACAATTGTTTCTAAAATTGTCAACTGAAAAAGATTTTTTTTTTACCAAACAATTCCAAAAAATGTAATGTTAAATAATGCACACATTTTCAATGCAGAAGCAATATAGAGGAGATTTCATAACCAAAATGCCATCAAACATGAAAATCGGTTCAGTTTTCACAAAGTCACGAGACTTTCAAATATGGGAACTATGGATCCCAGAGCTTTACATGTCCAAATTTTTGTCAATTTTGGCATGATTTTTGACAAAAAATTTGACTCCCTCAGAATCACTTTTAATGTTGTTTTTTATACTAATTGTGATAGCCACATTCGAATTAAAATAGAAATTTGCAATTCTAAATTTTGAAAAAAAAATTTGTTCGAAAATAAGTAAGGGGGGAGTACATGATTTTTTCCACCAAAAAATTTAAAAAAATTTATTTTCAAAAATGCATATATTTTAAATGCAGAATCTATCTAGAGGACAAACCATGTCCAAATTGTCGTCAAACTTGAAAATCGGTTCAGTTTTGCCACAGTTATGGGAGTTTGAAATATCGGAGCTACGCATTCGAGAGTTGTACTTGTCCAAATTTTTGTAAATTTTGACATGATTTTCGACAAAAAATTTGACCCTCTCAGAATCACTTTTAATGATGTTTTTTATACTAATTGTGATAACTACAATCGATTAAAAATATTAATTTGCAATTCTAAATTTTGAAAAAAAAAAATTTTCGAAAATAAAAAATTCAAAAAAAAAATATTTTCAATAATGCATGTATTTTAAATGCAGAATTAATCTAGAGGACAAACACGGATCAAAAAGCTATAAAACATGAAAATCGGTTCAGTTTTCACATATATATTGTAATATGTGTGCAAAAAATTTGCTCTAAGTTTAAAAACTGAGGGAGATATATAGATTAAATCAAAAACTCTTAACACGTTATCTGACGTGAGTATATAGAGTATATATTTTAAGTTTCAACTTTCTAGCTTCAATAGCGGCGAAAAAACGGACGGACGAACGGACGGACGGCCATAGCACAAACCCAATAAACTCTTTTCACGCCGTGAGCACGTATAAAAGTAGCGGACAAGCGTTTTTCACCAATTTTCCACGCTTGCGGGTGGAATTCACCAAACGTTAACGACAGTAAGCCCAATTCTGAGGAGTTGGGCTGTGCATCAATCAGTCAATCAGTCAGTCAGTCAATCAAGCAGTCAGTTAAACATATATACCTTTTCCAGCTTGTCGCGATGCTTGCTGAGCAGCTCCTCGGTTGTCCGATAGGCCTGCGAGACGACAATGCGCGCCTCGTTGTCGATGATGCTGTCCATGGCCCGGGAGAAGGGCTTCATGCCGCCAGCCTCGTTCGCGTCGCGCACATAGATGGGCCCCAGGGTCTTGTTCATGCCAAATTTCTTGATCTGCGAATAGGCAATTTTGGTGACCTTCTCCAGATCGTTTTGGGCGCCGGTCGTGATGCTGTTAAAGATCAGATTCTCGGCCGCACGTCCGCCCAGCGCCATGCACATCTTGTCGAACAGCTCCTCCTTCGTGTACAAATGCTGCTCGCTGGGCGTGTATTGAGCGAAGCCCAGGGCCAGACTGGTCCGCGGCACAATGGTCACCTTGAGCAGGATATCCGAATTGGGCAGCATCCAGCCGACCAGAGCATGGCCCGACTCGTGGTACGCAATCACCTTGCGTTCGGCCAGGGAGAGAGCATGCGAACGTTTCTCGGTGCCACCTGCAAGCAGGAGAATAAGTTCGATTAGACGATTGGCGTTACAATTGATTGCAATCATAGTTCGATTAGACTTGTTGCTCCAAGGCCAGTTGGTGGCGGAGGCACGCACCCACTAAACGCTCGACGGCATACTCCAGATTCTTGCTGGTCACCTCGGGCTGCACGTTGCGGGCCGCGTGCAGCGCCGCCTCGTTGCACACGTTGGCGATGTCGGCGCCGGAGAAGCCCGGCGTTAGGCGGGCCAAACGCTGCGAATAGCTGCTGGGCGCCTCGGCCAGTTTGACCGATGACAAATGCTTCTCGAATATCTCCTTGCGCTCCTGCAGCGTCGGCAAGTCAATCAGAATGTGTCGATCAAACCGACCGGGACGTAACAAGGCCTGCAGGTGTACGAAAGGGAGAGATTAGTATAATAATAAAATTTTTATAATAATAATATTATATAATATATAATTTTATTGACAGATTTTTTTAATTAATAAAAGATTTTTTATAAAAAAAAAACAGGCATATATGTTATAGATGTTGGATACTATAAGATTGTAAGCCACATCTTTAAAGTATACTTAAGCTCGGAAATGCCAAGTTTGCTTATCATATCTTAAGAGAGAATATATTTATTTTTTTATCAAAATCTCAGTTTTCAACCGATAGTTCCTATATGATATAGTAGCCCGTTGTAAATAAGCTTGGGGCCATTTATTGCAAGCATATTCGCGATAGTTAGGCAGATTTTTCCTATGGCAAATATATGGTCAATAAATAATAAAACTTCTTATTGCAAATTTTGGTAAAAGATATCTTGAAAAACAAAAAGTTTTTCGGCGGATAGTTCCTAAGGCAGCTATATGATATACAAGTAATTTTATTAAATTGTTGGTCATATGTTAGAACTTAGTAAAACTCCGATTTTTCCTATGGCAAATATATGGTCAAATCTTGGTAAAAGATATCTTGAAAACAAAAAGTTTTTCATACAAAAACTCAGTATTCGGCGGATAGTTCCTATGGCAGCTATATGATATAGAAGTAATCTTATTAAATTGTTGGTCATATGTTAGGAACATAGTAAAACTCCGATTTTTCCTATGGCAAATATATGGTCAAATCTTGGTAAAAGATATCTTGAAAAACAAAAAGTTTTTCATGCAAAAACTCAGTATTCGGCGGATAGTTCCTATGGCAGCTATATGATATAGCCGTAATCTAATTAATTTAAATTTAATTAATAATTTAAAAAAACAACAACAAAATGCCATTACAAAAATTAAATTTTTTCCCAAAGTTCCTACGGCAGCTATATGATATAGAATTCCGAAATGACAGATTTCGACTATGCAAAGTAGCTTTAAAACTGAGACGAGCTTGCATGGAAACAGACAGACGGACAAGACTATATCGACTCTTCTCTTGATACTGCCCAAGCAGATATATAGAGTTTACACAAAATGGTAGCAGCCTCTGCAAGAGGTTAAAAGAGTTTGCCGCAGCGCCTGCTCAACAAATTCCCGCCTACGGCCCTGACTTAGCTGCCTACCTTGTCGAGAATGTCCGCTCGATTGGTGCTGGCCAGCATGAGGACGCCCTCCTTGGTGGCCATGCCGTCCATTTCGACCAGCAGCTGATTCAGCGTCTGCTCGGATTCACCGGAGCTGCCCTGGCCCATGCTCTCCGTGCCGGAGCGCTGTCGTCCGATTGCATCGATCTCGTCGATGTAGATAATGCAGGGTGCACGCTTCTTGCCCTCCTTGAACAGATCACGGACACGTGCGGCGCCCAGGCCGCCAATCATCTCAATGAACTCCGAACCGTTCATGCTAAGGAAGGGCACCTGCGCCTCGGTGGCCACCGCTTTAGCCAGCAGCGTCTTGCCGCAGCCGGGCGGGCCCAGGAGCAGGGCGCCGCGCGGCACCTTGGCGCCCAAGCGCTGATACTTCTCCGGTGTCTTCAGATAGTCCACAAACTCCTTGACCTCCTGCTTGGCCTCACTCAGGCCGGCCACATCCCGAAAGAGTACGCCGCGACCGCCGTCAAACGGATCCACGAGCGTAAACTTGGCGCGACCCATTTGGTTCTGTGAAATGGGCAATAAGCAAACTATAGTCAGCACGTTGCAGTCGGGTATATCCGACTGCCCAATTCTCGTTCACAGCATAATAAAAGTTTAAAACAGTCGAAATTTGTCTTAATTATGAGACATATAGATTTGATCAATTTTCCACACCCCCAGTGAGCGTATCCAAAACATTTTTTGGGCGATCTTTAGAGGAGGTATTCAGTAATCTGTCTGAAAAAGTTTGATTAATCTAGCTTTAAAACGGAGGGAGATAAATAGATTTAATCGGTTTGCAACGCCCCAAGTGGGCGTAGGCAAATAATTCTTTGCGCGATCTTTAGAGGAGGTCATCAGAAAACTGTCAAAAAAATTGTATGCATCTAGATTTAAAACTTAGGGAGATATATAGGTTTTATCGAATTGCCACGCCCCCAGTGGACGCAGCCAAAAAATCTGAACACTATATCTAACAAGTCTCTAGCCAGACGGACGGACAGCAAGACGGACTTTGCACAAACCCTATATGCTCTTTTCACGTCGTGAATGAGTATAAAAATGAATTGAAAAAAAGCTCAAGGATCACTTACAAATGAGTCCATGCTGAGCGGGCTCTTCATGCTCTTCATGCGCGTGGCGATAGACATGAGCAGGGCACAGAAGAGCAACAGCATCAGGATGCGGCCCGTGGTGTCCGTTTGGCGGTCATAGGTGACGGGTACTCCGTCCGTGATGCCCAAACGCTTCTCGACCATGCGCAGCTTCTCCTCGAATTTGTTGGCATCCGCGACGGCCATGTGGAAGATGGTGGAGGTCACTTTGCGTCCCTTTATGACGGCGCCCTCGTGCAAAATGATTGTGACCATCTCCATGTCGGGTCGTATGATCAGCTCCTTGACCTCGCCGACGGCGAGCATATGGTGCACGAACTCGTTCCAAGAGACGTAGCGTGTGGAGCCCTCGGGGCGTTCCGTGCGCGGCGTAATCAGAAGCGATATGAAGGCGACGAACATGTAAATCGTGAATAGCCAAAGCACCGCTTTCGTTAGCACCGAGCGCATCTTTTCATCGTTCTCGTTGTTCTTGTTGTTGTTGGGATTGGGCGTCTCCTCGCCGGCGCCGGCGCCGGCGCTGGACGCTGGTGTGGCTTGTTTACTGCCGTCAGGCGTCGGATCCTCGCTTTGCTCTTTGATTTGGGGCTCGGCACGGGTTTGCCGGCGTCGCCCTCGCTGCTGCCCTCCTTGCTGGCCTTTTCCGACTCTGTCTTGCGGGAGCAGAGGCAGCGCAGATGCAACTGCTGCACCTCGCGCGGCGTCAGCTGCAGAGAGCGCGCGATGACGCCCACAATTGCCTTGTACTCGGACCGCAGCATTTGTATCTATTCGGGATGGGGGAAGCTCTTTATGACGCTACTATTCCGGGTTCGCACTCACCTGTCGCCAGCTCAGCGGCTGCAGGGCAGGCGCAATCAGCTGCCGTTTGGGGCCAGCGGCAACGGCGGCGGCGGCGCTGCCTGGCTGCGTCACGTGGGCGTGGCAGCGCGCCAGTTTATGTGGACCACGTTGCAGCACATTTTTAACATGTCGCAGGCCCTTGAACATAATATTTGCTGTTGGTTTTCGCTTGTTGTTCTCTTCGACTTGTGGCCGCCGGTTCGAATACGTAACTTGGTGTTGTTCGCTTGAAATTACATGCGTGCAGAGTTGCCACCCGGACGCAAAGCGGCTGGCAGCGCTCAATCAGCTGTTCGTTGTTGTTGGTTGGCTGTGAGCAGCAAACTATTAATTTTTTATATACTTGTCATTTTGAAAGACACATTTTCGTAGCAATTTTTTTTCAAGACAAATGGCACGAGAGGACTCGTATTTGCTTTCGTTTGGTTATGAAGTCGATACGTTTTTTTTTTGCCCAGCCTTTGCAGCCTTTTTTATCGACACATTTGCCTTAACCCATATGTGATCCACATGCCAAAAGCAAAAACAAAATATATATGTATGTCGTTGATCAGCACGTTGACTTCATTTTTATGTATAATCTTATTTGTTGGTTCTAAAAAAATACCTCGGGCTGCTCAAAATGAAAAACAATCAAAAGGGCCTATTCTTTAATATACATGTATATATATATATTATATAAAAAAAAATAATAATAATAATAATGCTATACAAAATTACTTCGTACTACACAATAATAATGTCACTGAATTGAGTAACTAATTTGTTAAATGTTTTTGTTCTTTAAATGGCATTTGTTCGCTGCTATCAATAATTGCTATTCACTGAGCCATCAAACGGACCCATACTATCGCCATAGTCCTGCATGTCCTCATCGATCTCATCATCGAAATCGTCGCCCGAATCTTTCGATTCAGGACAATGTCGACAACGACTCTCGTTGACGCCATAATTAATGCACGTAGAGCCCACGCACTCGCAGCAGCCATCGTGGAACCACCTAAAGAGGAGTATAATAAAATAAATTATATTAAACATAATGTTTTTCATGAATTTCAGATAAATTTTACACACCTATAGCTGCTAGCACCCATTGTTTGACAGCTTTGGCGGCATTTATTCAGCGACACGCACTGATCCAAATAAATAACTGTGCAATTAACGGTCAACGTATTGTCACGCTCCTCACGTGCCTCATCCAAATTTTTGTCATTGAATTCTGTCATAGAGAGAGAGGTATATGTTAAGCTTTCATTATTTTATATATTTCGTATTACTTACTCAAATAGTATTTCTCGTCCTTATCCAGTTTAGGCTTGCCCCTGGACCAATCCACCTGAAACGTGAACACATCCCAATAATCGCTTTCGCTATCCTCAGCGGTGGCTAGCACATTGAATAGCTCGGGCACGCCATCAAAGTCCTCAACGTGCGATTTCTTGGACAGTGAGTTGCGTGTATCGTTGGGTTTGGGACAAAGTTCTGCAAGCAAGTAATGTAAGAAATTGAAATTGTGTTGATAAACAACCCATGGGCACAACATAGGTGTTAAAGCTGTTCAGCTTTTGTGCATGGTTGCCAGCGGGTTTCAAACAAGGGCTCAACTATCGATAGCTGCAGCGCACTTCGATTGCAATCGAGTCTCAAACAGCGGCTCAACTATCGATAGACGGACATCGCCAAAAACACACACGCACGCACACACACACGCATGCGAAAACAAGGCAACTGCGACAGCGCAATAATGAATAATGAAATGATAATGTCACAACAGATCACATCATCAACTCATATACATATGTACATATATGCGTGATATTTGTTGTAATTAGCCCGCTACTCACCCACACAACTACAGCACTCCTCGTAGTACTTCTTGCCCAGGCATTTGAGGCACTCTTTGCAGCAGGAACAATTCTTTAGCTCGCATTTGCAACTCTGCGTCAACATGCACTTGGAGACTATCGAGGCGCAGACGACTTCGTTGCAGGACTCCACCACGCCGTAAAAGCAAACAAATCCCAGTGCTAGAATTGCGCCAACTGTTAGCGAACGCCACAGCTCCATTGTGGTATTGTTATTGTGGCAACAAATGCACAAATGTTAATGTTTTTTTTTTCTCTTTGTAATAACAATAAATTGATGAGGGGGCGGTTGATTGGCGGCGTATTTGAATTGCACACGAGTGACAAACAGAGAGCGGGATAAAGAGAGAGCGAGGGAGCGAAGGCGCCGACGTTTTGAAAGACTGATTGATTGATTGATGGCTAGCTAAAGCATGTGTAGATGCTGTCCATACATTTACAACATATAACAATAAAAACAACAAAAAACAACACACAAACAAATTGTTAACTACACATTGAAAATATTACGAATATATTTATATATATTGTGTTTTTATAATATACGTTTATTTAATAGATACATAGAAATTGTATATCGCAGCGCGTTATTTTTCTTTTGTATTTGCAGCAGGCACAAGAACAAGTTTTGGAATGAGCTATGAATATTTTACTAAATCATTGAACAAGTCAGTCACAGCGCGTAACAACAACAACAGCAGCAGCGGCGGCGGCGGCGGCAGCAGCAGCAGCAACAACAATAATAAACGACACCACGACAAACACTAACAACGATCGACAGATGCGAGAGAGGCAAACGACGACGACGGCGATGTCGACGACAATCACGATTGAGCTACGCAAAGGTTGGGCAAAGCGCAGATCCGTTATTCGGCGCTGCAGCGAAAGAGTGCGATTTAAAAGTGCGTGACGTCACAATTGTGAGTTGTACTTTGCTCGCATCGCATATATTTTGCTTGTAAGGAATCAAGGATTTAAACTGGTCCAAAAACGGAACTCAAATATTTGTATAGTCAAGAACCGAACCATTTTTTTAGTTTAAGAAATTAAACCCGAAAAACTTGTATTGTCTAAGCTTAGCATTAATGAGAATTAGCTAGAAGACTTACACTTACACTTTATTAAAATTATTTACTTTTCTTTATTTATTATATTATAAATCTGCAGCTTATTTAAAAAAAAATTGTTTTATATTTTTATAAATAATGAAGAGAATATTTTTCTTTTAAACTTAAAAGAATGGGACAAACTAAGGTTTGAATCAATAAAAAAGTTTATTGCTGTGGAAAACCAGGTTCACGTGCCGAACCGAACGATACAGTGGTTCAAGAATCCCTATGAAGTTATCTCCAATATATAAAAGTTATAATTAAGCCCGAAATTTTTAAGCTTGATTAAAATATCTTAAAAAATTAATAATAATTAATCGAATGAACCTATTTGAGCTGTACATTTCCAAATTCAACTATTATTTACTTTCGAGTAGCACGGAATTGTGACGTCACAATGCGAAGAGCGCAGAATTACTTGTATAACCTGTGGCTCGCTCTCAATCGCGGACAGATGCGAGAGGCAAACGACGACAACATCGACGTCAACGTCGACGACAAGACGGCGTCAGCGATGTAGCTTGTTTTTGTTATTGGCGCGACGCAGCAGGGCATAACTGTCTTTTTACTGTTGTTGTTGTTGTTGCTGCTGCTCTCTCCTGTCTTTTTTCCAGCAGCCAGGCCCAGAGGCTAGCCAGCTAGTTAGCTAGATACAATGCGCGAATTAAGCGCGCATACACACACACACACAGGCATAAACACTTTGGCTTAGAGAAACGTAAACACGTTACGAAGCGTTGTTGGCATGCGCCGACGGAGGGCGGGAACAGGGCTGGTGCGCAGGCAGCACAAGAGCACGAGTGCGAGCGCGTTCATTAACTGAATGATGGACTACCCCACAACGAGATGCGAGCAAAACAACAAAAACAATAAAACATGGACAGCAAAAAGGTATTCGATTGGAATGCTGGCAGCAATGTAGGTGTGTGTTCGTGTGTGTGTGGCTGCGTATTGAAATATTTTTGTAACTGTGTGCAAGCCGATGTCGATTGTTTTAAAGCCGAACTATCGACATCTCGTTGCGATGTTGAATGTGACACGATGTTTATCTAAGTAGTCATATGAAAACTTCGTTACAATAAAAAAAACCAAAAAAAATATATATATATCTTTTAAATTGCTTGTTGGCAAACGAGTATCATGCGCACTCTTTGAGCTGGAATTCAAATGGTCTACTCGATATGTTACAGATGTTATTATCGATTTTTTATGGCCGGTCACAATTGAATAATCAACTAAATCGGATAAATTATTATTATTACAGTTGTGCACAACATCTCGAAATTGTATGTGAAATAAATAACAAAACAGCTGTTGGCAGGTGCATATACAATAAGCAAACGATACGCGCGTCCATCTCTAGTTCTCGATGTCCATCAACAAGAGCTTTCGAAAAAGCTGGCAACCCTGTGCGAGCTAAACAACAACAAGAAAACGCTACAAAACAAAACAACCAAAACAACCACACTGAACGCAAATGATTGTGTTTAGAAACTGCGCTGTCCTCGTGATAATCGCCTCAATATGCAGCTTCTTCTACGGCGTCGGCCACATACACGTCGAGGTGGAGCCCAATGCCTGCCGAATGACCTACATGTTCGGCGAGCCCCGCTTTGCGGTAAGTGCAGATAAAGTTTCCGATAGCGACAAGGTGTTCAATTTGTCCTTTGACAGCGCGTTCGATTTGATGCGAACAAGCTGTTCCCCAACTATGGCCTGTACTACTACTACGAGGGCTTGCGCCAGTCGCTGGATCCGCTCAAGATGCGCATGACGGGGGCGCCGGTTATCTTTGTGCACGGCAATGCCGGCTCCTACAAACAGGTGCGTTCGCTCGCCTCGGTGGCGCTGCGCAAGGCCCGCGAGCATCCCGAGTCCGCAATACATCTGGACTACTACACCATCGACTACGATGAGGAGCTGTCGGCGCTCTACGGCGGCTACATGTACCATCAGCAGTCGTTCCTCAAGCACTGCATACGCACCATTGTCTCGCTGTATCGGCAGCCCAGCCCCATTGTGCTCATTGGCCACTCGATGGGCGGCAAGCTGGCGCAGTCGGTGCTCACGGATCCGGACATTGGCCAGCACATCAATGCGATCATCAGCATATCCACGCCGCTCGACCAGCCCGTGCTCAATCTGGACGCGCATCTCGGCCAGTTCTATGGGGATACCCACGAGCTGCTCAGTCGCACGCGGACCGCCACACAGCCGTCGACCGACACGAACGTGTGCCAGAGCCTGCACCAGCGGGCGCCCAGCGAGCAGAGCATGGCCAGCCAGCAGCTGTCCGCCAAACTGGACAATGTGCTGCTCATCTCCACGGGCGGCGGCAATCGCGATCTGCTCGTCCAGGCCGGACTGACCACCTCGCAGTTTAATGATCTGCACGCCATGGTAAGAAAAGACGACGTAAAAGAGGCTAAAATAATGTTCTGCAAATAGGGGAAAGCTTCGATTCCATAGGGCACATATGTACTTGATCAGCATTAGCAGCCGAGTCGATGTAGTCATGTCCGTGGGGGACTTTAACAGCTGCGTATTTTGCAATTTTTAAAAATCCAATTTCATTTATACGAGTTCAAGTTCATTTCAAATTATCGTCAGCATTTTTTTAAGACTTTATTCGCCCTCCCACTCACCTCTATCCCGCTGCAGACGTCGGCCATACCGCGTGTCAGCCTCAGCTGCGATCATCTGTCCGCCGTGTGGTGTCTGCAGTTCATGCAGGTCATCAATCGCTTCCTGTTCAGCATTGCCCAGCGTCGCGACGATGGAACCGTCATCTTCAGCAGCAACAAACAGCGGAATATGCACGCCGCCGTGGCGCACTTTGTGGTAAGCAATGGATTTGATGTAAATATGATCTATAAACAAAACAAAAAAAAAGTTTTCTTCTGACTACGCCCGTCTGCTGTTAGTTTTGAACGCTTTAATTTCTATTTTTTAATTTAATAAAAACAGCCAAACCCAAATTTATGCTGAATCATATTTAAAAACAAAAAAATTAATTGGCTTAGAAAAATGCATTTTTTTAAATTTTTAGTTTTTATCATTGTGCTGACAATATATATTATACTTTCCGTTTTTTTTTTTTTTGTGGTAAACAATTATTTAATGTAAATATGATCTAAAAACTAAATATTAATTGTGGCAAAAAAAAAAAGTTAACTTCTGATTACGCCCATCTACTGTTAACGCTTTAATTTCTATTTTTTAATTTAATAAAAACCGCCAAACCCAAATTTATGCTGAATCATATTTAAAATCAAAAAAAATTAATTGGCTTAGAAAAATGCATTTTTTTAAATTTGTAGTTTTTATCATTGTGCTGACAATATATATTATACTTTAATTTTTTTTTTTTTATGGTAAACAATTATTTAATGTAAATATGATCTAAAAACTAAATATTAATTGTGAAAAAAAAGTTAACTTCTGATTACGCCCATCTGCTCTTAACGCTTTAATTTCTTTTTTTTAATTTAATAAAAACAGCCAAACCCAAATTTATGCTGAGTCAAATTTAAAAACAAAAAAAATTAATTGGCTTAGAAAAAAGCATTTTTTAAAATTTTTAGTTTTTATGACAATATAAATTATATTTTCGGTTTCTTTTTTTTTTTTCTTTAGCAATTTCTTTATATGAATTAACGTAAATATTATCAAGCAAATTCTCGAATTGTAAAAAAATCAGACCAAGAACACCATGTTCTATATTTTCTATATTATGAAATATTTAATAATATCTTGACTCTTTTGACCCTCTTATAGAAACCCAGAATACGTCAGCAGAGCTTGGTTAGCCTGAAGTCGCCTAACAATTGGCATGAGGAGCGCCGGCTGGTTATTAACAAGTTCTTTGCCAAGGGCCTGAAGAGCCATTACCACGAGCTGATTGCCATAGAGCGCCAGGAGCGCTATAAGGTACTACATAACAAATCTTTTGTGCCTTATATAACTAATCCCTCCTCTTGGCCTGTGCCACAGAAACTGGCCATTGAGGCTTTGAACGTGGAGAGCGACGAGAATTGGCTTTTTGGCTGCGAGGCGCAGAAGCGCAACGAAACTGAGCTGAGCTACTGGTGAGCGCATCCCGGCACACAGACAAAATTATATTCAAATTATATTATTTACCGTGCAGCGAGAAGGCCACGCCACTGACGCATCTCGTCCAGCGGCTGCCCAATGCGGAGAGCGATCCGCGCAGCGTTGCGCTGCTTGATCTGCACAATTTGCGCCGAACGTATCGCCAGTGGACACATGTGCTGGTGCGCCTGCCGCCGGTTGGCGAGCGCACCGGCTACAATCTGGACATTTACGATCCGCGGGAGCGCATCCTGGACATACGCATGCCGCGCTGGTACGCCTACGGACGACGCAGCGCCGTCAACGAGACCCTGCAGGGCACCCTGCACTACCGACTGCGCATCGCCGATCTCGTGGAGCCGTACCAGGCGCTGCGCGTGCACGTTGAGCCGTTGCAGTGCCTGCAGCCCAAATATCGCATCACCGCCAGATTGTGCGTGCCCTGGGCGGCCGGCTTTGAGCGCTACCAGACGCTGACGTAGGTTGTTTGCAATGAGCACAGATTGCATTGTCTGATCTAATCTGAATTGCAGTTCACCGGATCAAAAGCCCGGTCTGTATGTCAACGTACCCACTCTGATGCCCAGGCACTACAATACCACCTTGAATCCCGTTACGCTGGACTTGTATTTGGATCCCATTTGTCGCTATCGCATTAGGTAAGCCTAAAACTATTCATATAAACTATTTTTTGTGGAAACAGACAAATGGGTAAATATTACATAGTTTTCATCAAACAAGACTTCCACTCACAAGGGTGAAAAATGAGTGAAATGCTGCTTTATGCATTTTTTGTTTCTTTTTTGTTATTTTTTTATTAGAAATGCAGAGGTTTTTTTTTATTATTTTTAGATAAGCATCTTTTTTACTTAACTATATATATATATATATTTTATGGTAAAAAACAAATAAGGGACCGACGGGACTTCCACTCACAAGGGTGAAAAATGAGTGAAATGCTGCTTTATGCATTTTTTGTTATTTTATTATTTATTATTATTATTATTATTTATTATTTATTATTTTTAGATAAGCATGTTTTTTACTTAACTATATATATATAATTTTTTATGGTAAAAAACAAATAAGGGAGCGACGGGACTTCCACTCACAAGGGTGAAAAATGAGTGAAATGCTGTTTTCTGTAGTTTTTGTGTCTGATCGTTCAAAAAATGATTTAAGAACTTGTTTCACCAAAATATACAGTATATATTTTGTATGAGTAAAAGATAATTTTCGTCCAATATGCTTTAAATTAATTTAACAGTTGAATTTTTGCCCTATAAATAACTTAATATACGAAGCCTTGAATTTTCCTCGTTAGTTATATTGCTGAGGAATAAGGATGCGGGCTCAAATTCAAAAAAATTAATAGGTGCAGTATTAGCTAGTAGCCAATGTTGCAATTTTTTAGATAATTTTTAACCAAAAATAATAATAATAATATTAAAAAACTATAAAGAGACGTTTAACAAAATCCGCTACCATGTGCGAAAAATGGGTGGAAGTTGATATGAAATATTAATGGATATTAATAAAAAAATTGAATTGAATGCCATAGAGTGATCTGCACGATCCAGCTCCATCTCCCTCTAACACTCTGCTCCATCTCTCTCTTAGCTATGAGTATTCGTACGCGGATGCCCTGTCGCGCATTGTGCTCGAGTTCTATGGCTGGTTGCCGGCGCACTTGGCTTGCGTGCTGTTGATCGTGCTGCGCAAGCAACTGGACAAGTTCCAGCAGGTGGGCAGCTTCAAGAGCCTCCGGCCCTACGTCGGCTACCTGCAGTACACCTCGCTCTACATAGTCACAGGTGGGTGAGCGACAAATCAAAAAAAAAAAACAACCATTGTCATCATACTTTCTTTTTCCTCTGCCAGGCTGTCGCTTGCTGAAGAAGCTCGTGCTCAACATGAAGTTTCTGCCCACGCCGGAGCCGCTGGACTACAGCATCAACATCTCCATAGTCATACACTGCACCGCGATTGGGTTGTCCATTGTCGCTGTGCTGGCCGTTTGGCTGGCGCTGATGTTCTATGGCAACGCGTTCCATCGCCTGGCGCTGCGCCTGACGCGCCTCTCCACGTCCAGCTCGAACATAATGCTCTCCATAATGACGCACCTGCCGATCACGTACGGCATCTTGACCATTGCCATTGCTGTCGGCGCCTGCAGCGGCCTGGCGCTGCTTTTGGCCTTCGTATTCTACTTCCTGATGCTGTCCAATGCGTACAAAGATTATCTGGAGGACTTCCTCTGGCAAAAGGCCGCCAATTTGGTGCACATGGCCACGGCCAGCGAGCCCACCGAAGCAGCGCCCACTGCCAACAACAACGAGCAGTCTGTGTTGCCCAGCGACTGCCCAGACGAAGACGAAGGCGAGGCAACAGATGAGCAGCCGCAGCCGCCGACCAGCGACCAAGCTGAGGAGGATCGCTGTGTGGGCCTGCACAATTTCCCCTTCCACATCACGCTGCTGCTGATGCTGCTCGTGCTGCTGCTGCTCAGCGCGCCAGCCAGCCTCGCCTGGCTGCGCAGTCGCAGGTGGGCGAAAACATAGCTTTACATAGCTCTCTTTCTATATATATTCCCCGTTGCAGACATGGCGTTGTGCTGCCGGATCCGTCTTTGCATACCAGCATTGTGGCTCTGGGCTCGCTGAGTCTCCTGCTGCAGCTACGGGCGCCACACAAATTGTAAGTATACCCATTAAAAACGGATAAAGCGGGTATAATATGAATATATATATGTATATTCTTAATCAGGTCGATTCACTGTTTCTTGCTTCTCAGTTTTTAAGCTCAAGTTTAATTAGATTTCGCATAGATCTCTCTTGTAACCTACCCTATTAGAAAACTGTCATAGTTACAAGCACTCGAAAATTGAGTTCTTGTGGCAAAAACTTTGTTTTCCAAGATATTTTCTGCAAACTCTGCAAATATGAACTTTACCCTGATCTTAACACATAAACTTATATATATATATATATGTTTTATATAATCTTACCATCTCCCTTAATAACTTGTTCATAAGAAATAACATTATGCCACTTCTAGATTGATTCTGCAGTAAAAAATATATAAAAGTCTTTCTAATTTTTTTTTACATTTTTCAAAACTCAATCGATTTTGCTTTAATTTTCTCTAATTTTAAATTAAAAAACATTTTTCGAAAATACAAATTACGACTAATTCCATTTAATTCCATATGGGCAATTGGTTAAATTTTTCAATTTTATAAGTTTGTTAAAATTTAAGTAAGTTTGATTCAGAACTTAAATTAAATGCAACATTTTTTTGGCCAAGTTTTTTAATGAAACATATACCAAGAATACCCTATAATCACGTATAGGCCTTTATTGCTCATATAATAATATTTGTTGAGTATTTTGTCAACAATTTGTTGGCTTTTCGCTTGTCCTGAGTTTGTCCTAAATATCGCTGCTTCGAACTTCTTCGGACCATTAAGCAAAAATCAATTGATTGATGTTGAAATAAAAATTTAAAAAAATTTTTAAATTAGATTTTGATAATATTTGGGGCTTTGTTTATTAATTTTAGCACAGTCAGGCTCTTGCTTTAACAAAACAATTGTAATTCGGCTCGAACCGGCTTGATATTTTTATTATTAAATTATTTTCATGAAATTTTTTCCACTCATTTCGCAGACGCGGCTATTGGATGTTGTCCATGGTTCTGTATCTGTGCGCCGGCATTGTGCTGCTCTATTGCCAGGCGGCGATTTATCGCCTCAACTATGTGATTGCGGGCGTCTTCGCGCTGCTCGCCGTGCACCAGAGTCTGGCGAGGCTATTCCTGAAGCTGCTGCACTAGGCAACGAACACCATCCCACGGGAAGGGTGTGCATCAAGGCAGCTTCTTTTGTGTTTTACGTTTAAGACATTTACTTGGCTTGTTATTTATTTCTCTTCATATATTTTCGATTTGTTGTGATTTTGATTGAATGATTTTTTGTTTTTGTGTTTTTTGTTTTTGAATATTTGACGCGGACAATACCAAATATGTAGCCTAACTGTAAACGTAACTAGATGTCTAATAGCATATGTATTTGGAGCTACAAATGACATGACATGTTTTTCTGCACGCTGTGCGGGAAGTCCATAACGCTCTGGGCTACAAATCTATCAAAATGGGCGTTGTCATCGATCAACCGATCAACCGATCAACTGTTCAAACCGATTGCATTAATAACTAACTAAACGGTTTTTTTTCTTGGTCTTTTCATGCCCATTGCAACATGTGGCAAACATGTTAACAGCCCCATTTATATGAAATGTGTGAAAATGCATAAAAATTGCAAATTGTCAATTACACACAACTGCATAATTGAGTTTCGTTTAGCTATAAAGCTTGCCAAGTACATATACATATATATATTTTGTATACATATCTATATTTTGTTCTAGTTAATATTATTTAGAAACAGTCATTTTAAATAATTGATCATCTGTTTAAGTGGCCATATAAACTTAATAATAAATGTAAATTTATTTAAAATTTTTTGAAACGTGATTTTATATGTGGGGGGAACCTATTGTGTTGAAATTAAAAAACAATTTCAATTATATTGTAATTTAAATTAAAAAAAAAAATGTTTCGCTTTTTTTTTTTTTAATTTTTTAGTAATATGAGAAAGTTCTTTTAATAACAAATACATTCTCAGTTCAATAATTCACAGAAGAAAAAAGTTCATTAGCTTGGGGTTCGAACCTACGTGCTTTTTAAATATGCTTCGCCTTGGAGTTCGACTTGTGAAACTGATTTTTCGGATTTATAAACCGGAATGTAAGCTCGAATCTGGTTTTTGAATAATATTTCAAAGTTAAATAAATAAGCTTAGCTTAGCTTAAAAAATACAATTTTTTCGATTCAGCTCTACAGTAAGCTGTTTAATGGGCAGTTGATTCAGGTTCAGCTCAAAGCAAAAAAGATGAAAGTAAAATGTGAATTTGAGGTTCGAACCTTGTGCTATATTTGACAGCTCAATAATGTTGCCCAGTGTAATATGTTGTAAATTCCATTGATGTAGATGGGCACACGTTGTCCGCCTACTTGTTATGGGTTGAGATATCAGCGTGTCGTCCTCGGGCGAATGACAGCGCAGCCGTTAAGGTGGCAGGCCGCTAAATGGTGCTGACGACTGGTAACTGGAAACTGGAATGGGAACTGGGACTGGGTCTGGCACACTGGCGACCAGGGCGTAAATCAGGCATCTGATATGATTTTGAATGGCCAATTGCGTGAATTGGCAATAAATTTGCTGAACGTGTCTGAAATGTGGCCACCATAAATGCCCATTTGTGTCCGCCACGCAAACTGGGTGGTATTGCATGTACTTATGACACCCGCGGGAGCTGGCCCGATTGGGCTGCCTTTGGGCATTGTCGCAGTTGATAGCTAAATAACCGATGGAAATCTTAGATAGGTTGACAAGTCTGCTCTGGGGGATGGTCTATTAAATGTGCAGTTTGTGAACTGCTTAAAAGCTGTGAGAGCTTTAAAGAGAGGCAGCTTTTGTTGTTCTAATGAGCGGAAACGTGGGTAGAGAGAGAATCAAACAAAACGTTCACGAATGCGGCACAAAGAGGAATAGGAGCAAAAATTAAACGAAAAAACAAATAGCACCAAACGTAAAGCTAATAATAATTAGAGCTAGTTCAAAAATAGTTATACATCCTAAACATTAAATAGGAGATGAACAAATTCTTAAAAATTAAGAAAGAACAAATTGTAGCAAAGCCAGCAAAACGCTTACGAATGCGATACAAAAAAGAATAACGTAAATCAAATGCGTTTAATATAAAACAATATGAATAACAATAATAATGCAGCAAATGGGCAGCCTGTGAAACGTTTAAGAATGCGAAGTGCGCAGGAAAGAGCTCACACAGCACAAACAGGCAGACAAGACTGTAAAACGTTTATGAATGCGACACAAGCAAGAATTATGTAAACAAGGAAGAGAAAGCTTGCTCAACGCAACACAAAAGCATGTAAAACTATCACAAATGTGCCACAAAAAAGGAATTGCAAAAATGTATATTATATTGAATACGTTTTCATTATTATTTTATTCATATGTCAAGAGTAACAAAAAAAAAAAATTAAGAAATTAATATAACATAACAAGAAATATTTGACATCGTGCTGAACATTGAGCTATTTACACTTAGTATTAATACATATACCATATATAGACACATTAGTTCGATTTAGTTCGATTATTGCACATATAGTATATAGTCTATGGCAGACATACAAACATATATAGATTTAACAACGGCCACTCCAGCGCCTACTGCTGCCAATTGCTGGGCACGAACTGGACAGGATTTGCCAGGAATGGTGGAGGCGGCAAGGCGTCGATGCTGTCCAGAGAGGCGACCAAACAGATGGAAAACGAGATTAGATTACGCTGTCTGTGTGTGTGCGAGTGTGTGTGTGTGTGCAGTGGGGAGTGCTCGACTAGGAGATGCCCTGTGAGGTATTGCTAGCTCTTGAATTTCTCTATATAAGCTCAAAAACCCCAATCGATATATATCAATTTAGGGAAAAGTGAAAATAAACCTGATACCAAGTTTGGTAGCTCTAGTTCTAGTAGTCTTCGTGATATGCCCAAAAATGCAAAGCTTTAAATCAATATTTATCGATTATGTGCAAATGCGAGTTATTTAAATGGAAGGAACTAATGTTAAATTCAAAAAAATTGATCAGCATGTGCTTTATATATATATGCTTTTGTAGTTTCAGTGATATGGCCAAAAATGCAAATCGATATTTATCGATTTTGATAAAATTAAGAAATATTTGCTAATTGAAAACAAACTTTTTTTTATCTCTAGTCCTAAACTCTTGCAGAAATGCACAAAAAACCATGACTGCAAATCGATATTTATCGATTGAGGGCAAAAAGAGGAGTTAACGAAAGGAAATAAATGCGTGCTGCATTTGATACCTGAGCAACGAAGCTGCTATCGATATCTGAGATCCATGTACCAATATTATATCTACTTCATGTCCTACAGGGTATGCCCGACTCACCTCATGGGCTGACCGGTCTCCGCGACGATGGTGCGATAGAAACGCGGACGTGGCGCCACATAGTTGGCCGATGCGAAGCTGCGCGGATTGGCAACGGGAAAGCGAATGTTGCCGTTGCGTCCCGCCGCCGGCCTGTTGATGCGTCCGAAACGCGCCTGGGCAGCGCCGGCCGCGGCGGCAGCGGCGTTGCCGCCCGCAGCGCCACCACCGCCGCCGCCAGCTGCAGCGGCACCGGCGGCCGCAGCACCGCCGGAACCACCTCCAAAGCCGCCGCCGAAGCCGAAGGCGCCGAGGCCGGCGCCGGGCACGGGCACGGGTGCCGTATACATGGCGGACAGCTGGATGGGCACGAAGGCGGGCAGCGAGACGGTCAGTGGAACGCCGGCCGGAGGTCCTGCTGGCGGCTCGGGTGCCGGTGCGGGTCCTGGTGCCGGCGCCTCCGGTTCGGGTTCGGGCTCTGGCTCCGGCTCCGGCTCGGCCTCCGGTTCGGGCGCCGGTTCCGGCTCGGGCGCCGGCGTTGGCTGCGGCTTGGCCTCCGCCGCCTTCCAGGCGACCAGCAAAGAGAGCACCTCGTCCCGCGTGATGTGATTGGGACGCGCGGGCAGCTCAAAGCTATGGCTGCTGCTAGTCCAGGGACCGCTGCTGCTGCTTGTCCAGGGACCGCTGCTGCTCCACGGACCGGGCGGCGGGCCGAACAGCGAGCGCTGTGCGCGTCCCGGCGGCCCGGGCAGCAGAAACTGCGCCGTCGCCAGGCTCAGGCTGCAGCCGAGCAGCAGGCCGAACAGGATGGGGCCGTGGCCGACGATGCTACGCTTGTGTCCCAGCATTGTTCACTTGTCCAGTTGTCCACTTGTCCACTTGTCCAGTTGTCCAGTTGAGCACAGTTCACAGTTGGAATCGCGTTGCTTGTCTGCGCGTCCTCAGGCCGCCAGCCGGCTTATATATGCCGCGAATTGGGTTAGCGCGGCCAGGCCGGAAGCGCTGGCGCTGCCGAATTGGCATTGGCATTTGGTCAACTGGTTCAAATGCGCTGGCCGCGCGATTAGGAAGCCAGCCCGCGCCAGCCCGCGCCAGCCCGCGCCAGCCCGCCCCAGCCTGCCCCAGTCATGCACCATTTAAGGCCGCATTGCATCACAGCCAAGCTGGCCAAACTGGTTCACCCAGCAACGGCGCCAGCTGCAGGCCCAGCTCCAGCTCCACATCCACGTCCACGTCCAGCTTCAGCTCCAGCTCCAGCTGACGTTTCTGTAGCGCAGTGTAGACAGCCGTTGATTGTTACATTATTCACTTCGCAGAGCTCCGACAAGTGAGAGTGCTCTAGTCGGTTGTGCCCGACGGGCAGATACCCTGCACTAGCATTGCCAATCTATTAGTCTTCTATGACATATTGAAAATTATCGAAAATTCGATAATCGATAAATATCGATTTTTGGCCTAGAACTGACTTGAGCAAGTCGCCGAGTTTACAAGAGCTATTTATAACAAATCGTACATGTGCATTCTTCTATAACAAATTCAAGTTTGTTTCAAATTAGATATCATGTCTCTTCTCACATTTTCGCAAATAGATATATATCGATTTTTATCTTCTCAATTTCGAGCATATTACTTAGATTACCAGAGCTAAATATTGCAAATTGTTTAAGGTTTTTGCTGCTATAGTACGATCTCGTTTACTTCAATTGATCGATAACTCCTTTCATATCCTTCCCATTGATAAATTTCGATTTTTTATTATGTTTCCAAATTTCGTAAGTAAGTTCCACTTAAATTATAAATATTTACTCCAAATTCTCAAATTCGATAAATATCGATTTTAAGCCTACAATTTCGGGATAAAACATTAAATTTGCAAAAGCTAGAGATACAATATTTATATATTATGTATGTTATATAGATTTTATTTAAGGTTATCGTTAGTTGCTTTTATTTTTCCATTATTCGATAAATATCGATTTTCAGCCTTGGTTTTTGAGAAGATTACAAGAGCCAAAAACGCCAACTTTAGCATCCAAGTTCTGCATATTCGACTATTTGGATACATTCCGTCACTGATCACAGGGTAACTGCCAGTCGATCACTCTCTGCCTTGTTTCGTGGCTCAGTTGAGCGGCGGCTCCGCGACGCAGTCCCAAGACTTTTCATCCTCGTGGAATTGTATGAGCACCAGCTCATAAGTAACAATGCTGCCGGCGACCTGGAAACACACAGAAAAAAAAATAGACAAAAACATGGAAAAAAAAACATAGAAAAAAACATGGAAAAAAACATAGAAAATATATAATGTGGGCAGCTGGCGAGGGGAGTCGCCCGGCTGAACTCACCGCCAGAAAGAGCTTCCTGCTGACGCTGAAAAACCTGAGGCCGCTGAGCGCGACATTATCGCCGGCCAGCTCGGCGGCGAGGCGGGACACCTCCGCGTGGTAGGCGCCGGGCGGGACCAGCTGCAGCAGACGCAGCGGCTCCCGCGCCCGATCGTGCACCGAGGAGACGTAGAGCAGGACGGCCACCGAGCGCCCGATGAGGAAGGAGAGCGAGAAGTAAAAGTAAACGGCGTGCACTGCCGAAGGCATTTTGCTTAGAAGAGAGAGACAGAGAGAGAGAGAGAAAGAGAGGGAGGGGAGGAAGAGAGAGAAATTTAATTAAAAAGAAAAAATTAATTTATGAGAAATTCATATGTATATAAGTAGAGTGAAGCAAAGACAGAGAGAGAGAGAGAGAGAGAGAGAGAGAGAGAGAGGAGAGGAAGAGGTATATGGGAGAAAGAAAGAGAGGAAAATGAAGAGAGGCAAAAGATACAAAATAGATAACAACAAAGAGCAACTCTTAAGCACATTTGTATTATATAATTATATATATATATATTAATATTAAGACAATTTTGGTATAACGTTTACGAATATAAATTAAAATGATAAGTGATCTCGCTTTTTTTCTCTCTCTCGAGAGAGTTTTGGTAGTTACAAGTAAACGGAAGACAGCTTGTTGCTATGTTGCCTACTAGTCAAACGTTTACGAATGTGATGCAAAGAGAAGGCGAAAAAGGCACAAAGCGAAAACATGAAAGCTAAAAAGAGAGCTTTTGACTAATAATAATTACCTAATTAATTAATGACTAACAGTAAAAGTTTTCTGAAGAAAGATGGAAGGCAGAGTAGTTGCATGAGGCTAACAAAACGCTTACGAATGCGACACAAAGGAGAGCGGAGAATGGGCTGGAATGGGCTGGAATGGGCCCGTTCCCCGGCTGGCACTCACTTGATGCTCTTGAGCAGCTGCAGGCAGACAAAGTACAAGTTGCTGCCGAAGGAGATGAACATAATCCCGGAGACGGCGTCGTCCACCTCGTAGATGAGCTCCACAATGGCCCGGTAGCGAGTGCGCACATACGTCCAAAACGTCTCCGGCATGGGCTGCAAAAAAAAAGGGCGTGGCCACAATCAAAGCGAAAGGGAAATTGCGCAGCAAATCTCACGCGCTGAACCAAAAGCCGCAGCTGGGCGGTGAGCCGGGCGAGCAGCTCGCTGAGCCCGATGCCCACGATGATGACGAACAGATCGATGTAGTTCCAGCCGAAGGTCAGCAGCACATTCTGCAGCTTGCCCAGCCAGCCCAGCCAGTTGGCGTAGGCGAACACGTGGAACAGCTGCTGGGCGTCGCCAAACAAATACGACTCGACCGGATCCTTGCGCTTCGGACAGTAGTCGTGGTAGACGGCGGATATGATGCTCAGCAGGTGCTCCACTGCGGCGGGAAGAGAGCTCGGTCAGAGACGCAAAGCAAACACAGGGAGAGAGCCACGGATTGGGCAAACATTTCTCAGCTCTTCAAATTGTGACGTCACAAAATAGCTGAACGTCTTAAAATAGCTGAACGACTAAAGTAAAAAATTTATCAAAATTTTCCCGATCGGACCCATATTACCGGACAGGAATGTTCTTACTTGATTCTGTCTGTGCAAGAGTTTAAAGAGAGAGAGAGAGAGAGAGAGAGAGAGAGAGAGAGCCACAGACTGTGCAAACATTTCTCAGCTCTTCAAATTGTGACGTCACAAAATCAGCTCTTAAAATAGCTTAGCGACTAAAGAAAAAGATTTATCAAAATTTTCCCGATCGGACCACTATCTCATAATGCACCCATAGGAATAATCGGATAAAAAGTCAATTTTGTATACCGGACAGGAATATTCTTACTTGATTCTCTCTGTGCAAGAGTTTAAAGAGAGAGAGAGAGAGAGAGAGAGAGAGAGAGAGAGAGAGCCACGGATTGTGCAAATATTTCTCAGCTCTTCAAATTGTGACGTCACAAAATCAGCTCTTAAAAAAGCTGAATGACTAAAGAAAAAATGTATCAAAATTTTCCCGATCGGACCCCTATTTCCTATAGCACCCATAGGAATAATTTGACTTGTTTCTGTCTGTGTACGAGTTTCAACACAAAGAGAGACAGTGAGAGAGAGAGAGAGAGAGAGCGCGCTGGCAATACTCAACTGAGCGAGAGGGAGAGCAGGCCGAGCGCCACGATCCGAATGCGGCTCGCCAGCTGCTCGCGCTGCCGCCAGCTCTCGTGGCTGGGCAGCTGCTGCTCCACGCTGGCCCAGCGGCGCATCAGGCCGGGCCACTGGCGCGCCAGCTGCAGGAACTGATGCGAGCCCCACAGAATGCTCACGTGGAACACGATGGGCTCTGCAAGAGAAGAGAAGAGAAGAGCAGAGAGGATAGGATTAGCGCTCTGGCGCTCTTACTCACCCACACTGCGTACGTCGAGGGTGCCGTGCGCCGCCAGGTTGATCGTGAACAGGGTGTCCACTGTGGTGCAGCCTATGTAGAGCACACTGTACCAAGTTCGCCAGCTGCGCCGGCTGAAGTGCAGCCCACGCGCGGTCGCCGCACGCACTCCGCCCACGGGCATCAGGCAGAAGAACTGGGCTATGATCAGCACTGCAGATGAGGCAGCGAGATGGAGAGCGGGAAGAAGCAGTGATGAGTTGCGAGGTTCGAGCCCGGCCTAAAATGTTGCTTATTGATTGCACAACTAAAACATATTTGTATTCCTGAAAAAAAGTCCTCTAAATGTGCGAGATATGTATTTGCCCCAAGATAAATTGTATCGATTTGCCACGCACCCATTGGGCGTAGCCAAAAAATATTTACAATCTATCTGACGCGGGTATACACGAGTATATATTCCAAGTTTCAAGTCTCTAGTTTCAATAGCGACGATAATAATTGCATTCATACAGACAGACGGAAATTGCACAAACCGAATATGCACTTTTATATCGTGAACGAGTATACAAATTTAAGGAACCAAGGCTCGAACCAACAACACAAATTCGTTAGGCCCGGTTCACGAAGCCGAAGCCGGCGCCAAAGCCGAAGCCGAAGCCGAAGCTGAGGCCGACGCTCACCTGGCGCCACCGCCTCGTGGAAGCTGCCGTCGTGCAGAAAGGTGCGCCGCGTGGCGTTCGCGTTTGGCGCTTGCCACGCGCGACGCGGCGGCAGCTGCTGCTCCAGCCACGCCCCCTTGCGTCGCCGCAGCCGCAGGCGCAGGCAGCGCCGACGAGCGCGTTGCCATCGCATTTGCATGAACCGCATGACTGCCAATCTAGCGGTACTTACTCAGCGGCAGCGGTGCTTACGCCTCGGCCTGGCCCCGCCCGATCGCTTGTTATCGCATAATTGTCATTGTTATCGCATAATTGTCATTGTTATCGACACGCGGCCAGCCCTAACGAGCTTTTAAATGCCCCCCCCCCCCCCCCACCCTCCCCTCCTCCCTTCAGTTGCAACTTTCGAGAGTGTTCAAAACGGAGCATGAAAAAATAAACAAATAAATGTGAAACTAAATTAGAGCGTTGCACTGAAATGCACTCGACTGCGCAATACCCTGTTTAGGGCTAAGATCAATTTGAAAGCAGCTGAAGGATAGGTAATAATATTTTTCTTCCCATAGTCAAGAGAGAGTTTGAGTTTGTGAGTAATCCCATCTTGAATCCCATCTCAAACTTGAAGCCCAAGGAAAATATTATTGGCCCGATGTCGAATTTAATTGGTTAAAAATAAATATATATATTGAGATAACTAGACAAATATGCATATAAATTATGTATGCAGCTCAAACAAGCAAGACTGCTTTTGTCGGGAGTATCCGACTTTAAAATACCCTGTACTCAGCTGCGAGCTGTCTTTACACTTTTGAACTTCCTTGCATTTACAAATTATTTTTGACTTTTGGAACCAAAAAGGAGCAAATGTATGTATGTAAAAGCCAAAGAGCAAGGTACCTCTTATATTTTTACAAATTTTGGAGTAAGTGGGGGCAGGTATACAGAAAATTAAATGCTCTTGATCTGTGTAAGATAAACGAAAACATATGTACCAAAGATATGCTAAAAAAAAACTGTGTCTTAACATCGATATTTGTCGATGTTAAGGAAAAAAGGAAAAAAAGAGAAATATCGAAAAAAAATTATTAACTTTTTCTGTGTTTGGTATAGGGGAATAAGTATACCAAATTTCATCAATTTAAGCAGCTGGTTTGTTCTACGATTTTTAAAATATTCGAACCAGTTCGGTTCAAAACCAGTTTTAAATAGAGCTTTCATAATATTTTGTTTTTTTTTATGTAAATAAATTAAATTAAATAAATATAAAAAATTAGCGACTAACGTACTTATATTAATTTTGCATTAATTATCAACAAAAAAAAACCAAACCAAAACCAAACAAAGAAAGAAATTAATATTGCATAAGAACAATAAATATTACTTATTTACTTATTATATTAGACACCGCATAAACCGCTATCGCAAATTGGATTGCCTGGACGTGATTTGCAATCAGGCAGCGAAACCAAACAGCGCCTATTTTTAGCGACAGGTCGCTAATTTGCCCCACAGTGCGCTGCAAATGTGCGCGGTGTGCCTGGTAATTACAATAAATTAACTTGTGAGCTTGAAAATTGGCAGTGTGCGCAGCTTGAAATGGTGATAAGTGCTTAATATCGACTATATGGCTTATAATGAAACACTTAAACAAAATGTAGAGGTAAACAACTGAGGAAAATTGGAGTTTAAGCGCAGTGGCTGCTAGCGAAAATAAAAAACCATAAATAAAATGATAAAAAAAAAGTATTTGAATATAAATTTACTGTTCTTGAGACTCGGTTCATAAGCCTGGTTTTTGCTTGATTCGTTTTATTTATAATAATTTTAATTGAAATTTATAATTTTTGGGCTTTGGAACTGGAACTGGAACTTGCGTTTGAATAATTTAAATACATTTTTTTCAACTTAATTTAAAGATATGCACATTTAATAAAGCTAATTCACAATAAGCATTATGGGCTGAATTTTTCTATAGCTTTACAGCTAATTAAAAAAAAATATTTATACATTTTTTTTTACTTCAATTATATTTGATTATTTTTAATACAATTTGTTTTTTTAGTTTCACCTAAAGTTTAAGTGTTCTTAGACAAAATATGCTAAGGTTCGACTTAATTTAAATATATGCACATTTAATAAAGCTAATTCACAATAAGCATTACGGGCTGAATTTTTCTATAGCTTTACAGCTAATTAAAAAAAAAATTTATACATTTTTTTTACTTCAATTATATTTGATTATTTTTAATACAATTCTTTTTTTTATTTTTACCTAAAATTTAAGGGTTCTTAGACAAAATATGCTGAGGTTCGAATGTAAAGCTCACATTTCGACTTCGAACCGGTTCGGGCCTTGATACAAATGCGCTATAATGATCATTGTATGTCCAATCTACGACTCTGTCAGTGCGATTAACTGGTTGTGGAACTATGTCGTCTGAGCGACCAGTAATCGGCTGATTAACTTATTATGTGCGCGTGGACATGGACATTTATGTGGAGCTGTATGTGTGTCGGACAAGTGTAGTAGGTCGTTAAAGCGAGATTCGCCTGGATTCCGGGTTTCACTTTTCGCCAATCTCGCTCCACTCGCATAAATAACCGCGCGGGATGCGGATGTTTGTCGAAGCTTAGTTAAACGGATCCACAGGCAGCTTGTTGCATCAACTTTTAATTGTGGCGATTAGCAAAACGTGTTTTAATCGCCACAAAACGTATTCGCACAGACCTCAGTGCATCCATCCAACTACAGTCCTGCTTCTCTAATTTGAACTTCTCTTATTTGTCCAAAACTTGTCTTGAGTTTGGGCAAAATTCTTAGCTAAAGGATAACTGAAATATACATTTTGCTCTTAAGCTAAGAAACTTTTACCATATTCAGATTTTGATAATGTTCGTATTTAATTTAAATACATAACTTTCATGGTTTTTTCTTTGAGTGTAGGTCTTCAATATAAAGTAAATATATGTAAGTTATATAGATAAAAACAAAAATAATGTGCATTAAAATTTTTATTTTTTATCCATTTTGTACAAACTAAATAAAACAATAAACAAATTCAAACGTAGCCAAAAATTTAAAAAAAAAAAACTTTTCAAGTTGTAGAAAAAATTAATTATGAAAGTTCGCCGTATGCAAACTTCACTGTAGTTGGCTCTGTAAAATAAGTGTTTACAAGCAAATGTTTTAGTTAATTTTTCATATTTTTCGACAACTGCTAAAAGTGAAAGAAAGATAAAAAAAGGGAGAGAAGAGTTGTCTTTGTGGTATGGAAGATTTAATACCCTTGCAGGCAAATGGAAAATGTGGAAAATTTAGCATATGTACATACATCAACAGTTTTAATTTAAACAAGTAAGATGGCTCTAGTCGGGAGTTCCCGACTAGGAGATACCCTGAACCCAGCGGCGAGCTGTTAAATACATTTAAACCTTATACCCGCTTTTAGCCATTTGGAATTGTTACAGGGTATACAATTTGCATTTATCGGCGCAATGAAAGTGAAAAGATGATTTATCTGACCATCTAGCTCAACTGGATTTTGTAATTTAAAAAGCGAGTGTGGCGCCCGGATCGGGTAATCGATCTGCGGCGTTGTTTTGTTAATGTGACAGCGTTGAGCCAGATCTTTTATTGCCGGAGATCGCGGGGAAAAAAAACAAGTTAGGCTCCCCTTCCAGGATGAGGGGCATTTATGCAAAGAAAAGCTTCACTTGAAGCTGGTGGCATTTTTCTGCGGCTTATGACAGCGTCATAGAGTTTATCACCAGGCAGCAATGGTCCACAATTGTCCACAAATAGACCACAGCTGTGCTTTGTGCAAATCCAATTTACAATTTAACTTTGCGCTGGGTTCATAATTTTTTTTTTTGAAAGCAAGCTTTACTTTCGTGTTTAGGCGTCGCGACGTGCGATTTCCGTTTCCGCACAGAGAGTTTTATTGCCTGCCTTTCCAAATGCGCTGTCTACAAATGCAATAATAAATAAATGCAAATAAATTTGTGGCCAGTTTTTGCTATTTGAATTTCTTGACCGCTAACTTACTCAAATTGGCATCGATTGTCGATCGATTGTTGTTATATCATTTTAAAAAACTGGTCACCTTGCAATTCTCGATCGCACTTAGCGCCTAACAGTGTCAATTGAGAACAACAGCGGCTTAACATTAACATAGCGCCAAACATCACTTGTTGTTGTTTCGCCGCCAGCTGCGGACGTGTGTGCGCTGCGTTTATTTACTGCTCGAAATATTTAAAATAAAAACAAATAAGCATTCGTCTCTTGCCACCGTTATTTGTGCTTTATTATTTTAATTTTTTGTTGTTTTTTCATATCAAATATCAATGGATGGAAAAATGCGTAAACCGACTACGCACGAATTTGTTGAATTTGTTACCAATTTCGAATAACCAATTTGTGTTTATTTTCCTTTTCGACTGTGCGACGAGCAAGTGTATCAAAATGCAAAAACAATTCTATAATAAAGATCTTTTTTAAGCGAAATTCAACAGCTGCCTGCTCTTTTTTTTTTTGTGTGACAAACAACAACAACAGAGCGCTGCGGGTAAGCGTTACTTTAAACAGTTAATCATATGTAAAAGCTACTGTTAAGGCGCTGCGCATGTGTGCGTGCGTGCGTGCGTGTGTGTGCATATGTGGCTTCAAAATATAATTTGAAACATTGGGCATGCAGCTGCTGTTTCTGTTGTTGTTGCTGTTAAGATAAAGAACAAACGGCTGTTTGCCTGCAACTGCATCAACAATTCATCTGCCGCGCGTCTCTCTCACTCGCACGCACCCCGCTCAGCATCATCTAATACAAAACACACACACACATACACACACGCACACCGACTTTTTATCGTGCTCAAACTGAATTCACATTCATCTCACTTCATTAATTCTTTTTGTTTTATTTTTTTTTCCCAATTTTCGCTTATTTTACTTTGGTTTCTTTGTAGTTGTTTTTGCTGCTCCTGCAGTGAGTTTCGTAGCCGGCAGCTTCGCCGACTGTCATTCTCATCTTAGCACAGCGGTTGTTGTTGCTAACCCTCTCCACCTGGCATTGGCCAAACAAACAAACGTCGAGCTGAGCAGCTGATGATTCATTTCTGTATGTTTCAAGACGGAAACAGCTTTTGTCTTGGACAAATGCAAGCGCGACTCATTCGAACTAAAAAATATGCATTTGAAAATTGTATATATATACTATACAGTAAGCACAACAATTATTCGTACACCCTTAACCTTCCAGTTTAATACTCTATAACTTAAAGTACAGTAAAGGTAAACAGCAATTTTTTTTTAAATTAAATATGAAAAAATCAGCTATTTTTTACCTAAGAAAATCATGCATTTTTTTTATTAAGTTTTCAAAATATGTTAAAGGAATGATATATTTTGATTCTAAAAATTTAGTTTTCATTTACCTTTAAGCGTTAAGTTACTGAGCTTTAATCTTGAAGTCTAAGGGTGTACGAATAATTCTTTTACTTACTGTATATTACAAATGAAAACAACAAAAATACCCACTACTCATATGTGACGTCTGTTTGTTCCGGCCTGTTGTTCATATGCATAAATATTATATTAAAAATAATAATTATTATTATTATGCTAATATTAATATCACGCTAATCGTCAACTTAAACCTAGGCGTAATTCGTTTCGGCTTTGCTTTTTCGATTAGTCAGCAAGAGCTTTCGTTTTGCTTGAATACAAATAAAACGTTGCAGTCGGGTGTAATCGACTGCGCAATGCTCGTTCACCGTGTAACCACAACCAAAACATATACTCACTCTAGCATTATTTGTACTCATGAAAAATAATAAAAGAAAATAAAAATAAAAACAATCAAAAATGCACCTACGCGGGGTTCGAACCCTTTAAACAACAAGCTTTATAAACAAATTCTAATAATAAAAAAAATGCTTGGTTTTTGCGATTTTCGATTTGTCACGCCTCCTAGAAGGCGTAGCCAACAAATCGTCACATTTTATCGGACACGAATATAGTATATTCCAAATTTCAGGTTTCTAGCTGCAATATCAGAAACCGAATATGCTCTTCATTTCGTGAACGAGTAAAAAAGTGACATAAAATATCAGAGATTTTAAGCAAAAAAACAAATATAAAAAAGAAAATTTTTATGTAAAGTGCTGATGTCAAACAAACCCCATTTGGGTTATTTTCCCTTGGCATAACTTTACTTTGGATCGCGGAAGAGGGTTGAGGAGGGGAGTTTCGGCTTAAGCACTTTGATCGATTGCTCAAGTCAGTTAACTCTGACTTTTTGTTAAGTTATTTTAGTGCAGATAAGACAGAAAATAAACATCAAATTTATGTCATCGAATTCTTATTTAACAAACTTTGGTTTTGCTTTCAAAATACCCTTCAAAAGATATTTATTAAACTGCTTTCAAGAACCTGAGTATTTTCAATTAAATATGGTATCTTAAATTCAGCTATGCCTAATCAAAATCTTAAGAGACAATTAGACATGGTAAACTGATCATGATTAGTATGATTTGTACTTAAAAATCATGATCATTTACTTAAAACCTTATAAAACTTTTCTAACAGTATCTTAATTTTCAACCGTTCCTTTTTGTTATAAATTTGAAAATATTCAAGCTCTTAATAAAAAATTAATAACAACAAAAAAATAAAGCAAATTTTTTTCCTATAAATAAAATATATAAAATATACAATAAAAAATTAATAACAACAAAAAATTAAGCAAATTATTTTCCTATATATAAAATATATAAAATATACCGTGTGTCAAACTACGATCCAAAGGCTGGGTTTAGTATTATGGAAAGGTCTCAATTTTGTATACCCTTATTTATAATATAATAAATAATAATAAATATAAATAATAATAATAATAAATATAAATATAAATAATAATAATAATAAATATAAATATAAATATAATAATAATAATAATAATAATAATAATAATAATAATAATAATAATAATAATAATAATAATAATAAATAAATTCCCTGCTCAGTATACATTGCTTAACAGCCTCTATTATATGTATATTTATATTTCAATTACATTTTCTTTAGAAATTGTTTTATATGGTATATACATGCATACATATATATATGAATGCAAACGAAGAACTGGTTTTTGATTTATTCCCAGAGCCACCCTCGATGCGTAAGTTTGGCTCCCAAGACATATGCTTCCAATCCGGGCCCCTTTTACGGGGGAATATTCTTATGCATATATATATATATTTTTTTATATGTGTTTCTCTTGCACAAATGAGCCAGCTTATCTCTAATATCTGTGGCCCAACATTTTTCAAGTGGGGCAGCAATGGGGGAAGAAGACTTACACACACACACACACACACACACACGCACACGCACACACATGTAACATATTGCGCATATTCAGATTTTAATTTTTATGTCATATCCAAACGAATTCAAAAAAATTCAAAAAAAAAACATTCGGAATGCCAAAGATTCAATACTCTTGCAGATATAATAAATTATGCAGATATTTTTTATATATCAATTTTTTTTACTTATAAATTCATTTACGACAATGTTGATACAATTGTTTATCAAGACCTTTAATGAATTATTAAAATAAAAAAGAAAAGCTTTTCATTAAAAATATTGAAAAATTTTACCAAAACTATTTTTTGACTGAAAAAAAAAGTAAAATAAATTGTGCAACAAAAAGACGCAGCTTTGCACAGTTTCATAAGAAAAGCCTTAAACTAATGGACTAGTTTGCATAGCAAAAGATAGACGAATATTAAAACTGATCAAGAACATATATATGTATTCATAATGGAAACGCAGATGCGTACTTCTAAGCGTGACACATTTTGTAATATAATAATAATAATATCTCCTGCAAAGGGCATAAAAACCACAGAGCCCAAGAGGGAGAAGAGCAAAAACAAACACAAACACAAACACACACACACACACGCACACGCACACAACAAAAACACACACGCACAACAAACACACACATGTTGATCAGGCATGAAAGCGGGCCGCACATTTTACCCCCTAAGAATCCAGAACAGAGTCCGAAAACGCTGATGGAAACTGAGCCATGGTTCAGCTAGAGCAGAAGTAGGAATGGGGGGGGGGGGAGGACTGAGTGGAGAAGGGGACCGAGAGGGGGCGGCACCACTCAATGGTGACTGCTGCTGCTGCTGCTGCTGCTCGTGGTGGTGGATGCGAAGAGTCACCGGAAATCGCGTTAAATGCGTAACAAGGCGCTTTTTAATTCAACCGATCCAAATACAACGGAGAAAACTAACAAAAAGTACAAATAAAAAGGCAGCATTAAATAAATAAAATTGTGTGTATGCAAAACAGTTGAAACGCTGTCCGACCTGCCACTTCTTGTTATCTCTCTTCAGCTGCATAAAAAAGAGCACAAGCGTGCTCGGGTCGAGCGTGCACGCCTACCAGATACCCTAGCATAAAAACTTTGAAAATAACTTTTGTTCAAATCAGAGCGTAAAAATGATGTTCGAGTATATTAAGAAGGCTTTTTTTCATTTTGATGAATTGAGCTCTGCAAATTTAGAGAACTATGTTTAAGGCTTGCATATCGATATTTATCGGTTCAAAACAAACTTTATCGTGATATAAAGTAACATATATTCAAAATTTGGTACTTCTAGCTCTTTTAATAGAGCCAAAAAAAAAATATCATGGTTGCAAATCGATATTTATCGATAATGCACATTTATAAGCTTGTTCTGTGTTAGATATTTAAGAACGCGAACTATTTTTTTTAGTATTTATAGTCTCAGATCGAGAAGTTCACTAAGAAACACGAAAGATGCTGATCAGGAATTTGCATATAAAATTTATCGCGTGGGTTATGCCACCTTTAGCCTGTTATATACGCATGCACAACTCCAATATACCCTCTTTGAACCACCCTCAATGAGTACAGGGTATACACAAAACGCACCACACAACAGCAACAACAACAACAACGAAAACTGTCACAGAACGAAAAACAAACAGAGCTTAATTGAAAATTTCATTTTCATTGCTCTGTGTTGATAAATTTGTTGCTTTTTTTCTTTCATTTATTTGTACACAATTCTTTTGTGGCCAGTTCATTTGTTGTGCTGCAACATTTCGATGTTGAGCGGCGCGTCGCAAAGTTCGGTTCAAGTTCTTGCAACATGTGTTAGAAAGAGTTTTGAAAAAGAGAATTTGATTTATTGTCGAATGCCGTAGGCTAGTTCTAAGTCTGGCTTGATATTCAAATTAGATCCTTATAAGGTACTTTTCTAGTGCTATTTTCAGGTTGTTTTGGTTGCTAGTTCTCTTATTGTGTGTTGGAAAAAGTAAACCAGTGTTGCTTAAGATATTGAAATTGATCAAAATACTTAAATATCGCTTTGGATTGGAATGCATTTCTCTTTATTTGCTGCATTTGTGAAATTCTTTCATTTAAATTGGATTTCAAACTAAGACTCGGAATTGATATATAAATTAGATCTTTATAAAGTTATTTTAGTTTCGAGTTCTTTCAATGTTTTTTTTAAATAAAATTAATGTTGATTAAGGATTTGATTTAAAGTTAAATTAATCTAAATTCGGTTCGGTTTACAAAGTGTTTAAATAACGAATTTGTTGGTGTTGTATTTGCGAAGTGAAGAATTTTTATAACAATTTTAATTTATCATTGGATTAATTAATTATCTTTAATAATAATGAATCTTTTATAGTGCGGATCGTAAATTGCTTTAAATTAATTTCAACTTAATTACTATTTAAAAATCTTTTATTTTATATCAAATTATATTTCTAAGATTTTTTAAATATAAATATTTGCCGTAATGAGTTTATTTAATTATTGTTTTCATTTGTTTCAATTCTCTCGAATCAATTCCATATACTATTCTATTCTATATACCTATAGTACAATAATCTCGCTCTATAAGGTACTTACTTTTGTATCTCCTCTTTCAGAGTGTTTCCTTTAGTCGCTTTTGACCTTTTCCCTGCTTATCTTCTGTTATTTATACTCTTTCGCGAAGTGAACAGATTATATTCGGTTTCCTGCTGTTATTACACTTGGAACGAGTATTGCGCAGTCGGTGACACCCTGTTTTACTTATTTTTTATTATTCTCGTTCCTTTTGTTTTCCAAAAATTGAATTGGTCATAAAAATGTATACGAGAAAACGCATTCAAATCGGCGTAGCTGCTGCTGATAGCGGCTAGGAAGTTGGATGATTTCACAAAATGTCAGTGATAATATTTTACGAAACAAAAGAGCAAATAAATAAAAACTTGAAAAGTCGAAGATTAAGTACTCTACTTTAAAAAGAAAGATATGCGCACATTAGAAACACAAAAAGGAATATTTTTATATTTGATTAAGTTTGAAATCAGTTAATTAACTTTTAGCAGTTTTGGCCTGTGATCAAGTACACATACGCATCTTTTTATTCACTAGCTATATATATTTATGCATATGTTGCGCACATTTTATTGTTCCTCTGAAATTAGCTAATAATATTTTGGACCTGTGTTGTGTTCCGCTTTACAGCATGGATGCCCCCACACAGTCGATATACCCGCATTCCGCAACGCTTTTCGCTGCCATCAGTGCCTGCGTATTTGTGACCATCGGCGTGATCGGTAAGTGCCTGTATCTATATAAATAATTAGCTGATTGGCTGACTGACTGATTGACTGACTGACTGATTGATGACCAACGCACCGCGCAAACGGTGATGCAAGCGAATGCCAAGATGGGGTTTTGGAAAATTGAAAGATTTCTGGTAAATTGCTGTATAGTTGTTATTTTTTTTTTTTTTTTCAAAATGAAAAATTTTTAAGGACGTGTTTTACACCTTTTGGAAAATCAGTCACTTTCCCGACATAGCTAGACCATTTTTGTCCGATCGGCTTTTAACTCATTTTCGAAAGTCTAGTTTTAAAACTCAACATAAACAATTAATAACGTTGCAGTCGGGTGTAACCCACAACGCAATACTTGTACATGATTTTTGTACTAAAAAATGTAAAAATATTTATTTTCATAGTGCGTTCATTTGAAATGCAGAATCTATCTAGAGGACAAAACATGGCCAAAATGCCATCAAACATGAAAATCGGTTCAGCTTTGCCAAAGTTATGGAAGTTTGAAATATCGGAGCTACGCATTCGAGAGATGTACTTGTCAAAATTTTTGTCAATTTTGGAATGATTTTTGACAAAAAATTTGACCCTCTCAGAATCACTTTTAATGTTGTTTTTTATACTAATTGTGATAACTACAATCGATTAAAAATATTAATTTGTAATTCTAAATTTTGAAAAACAAAAATTTTCGAAAATAAGTAAGGGGGGAGTAAATGATTTTTTCCACCAAAAAATTAAAAAAAAATTTATTTTAAAAAATGCATATATTTTAAATACCGAATCTATCTAGAGGACAAAACATGGCCAAAATGCCATCAAACATGAAAATCGGTTTAGTTTTGTCAAAGTTATGGGAGTTTGAAATATCGGAGCTACGCTTTCGAGAGTTGTACTTGTCCAAATTTTTGTCAATTTTGACATGATTTTTGACAAAAAATTTGACCCTCTCAGAATCACTTTTAATGTTGTTTTTTATACTAATTGTGATAACTACAATCAATTAAAAATATTAATTCGCAATTCTAAATTTTGAAAAAAAAAAATTTCGAAAATTAATAAGGGGGGAGTACATGATTTTTTCCCCCAAAAAATTAAAAAAAAATGTATTTTAAAAAATGCATATATTTTAAATACCGAATCTATCTAGAGGACAAAACATGGCCAAAATGCCATCAAACATGAAAATCGGTTTAGTTTTGTCAAAGTTATGGGAGTTTGAAATATCGGAGCTACGCTTTCGAGAGTTGTACTTGTCCAAATTTTTGTCAATTTTGACATGATTTTTGACAAAAAATTTGACCCTCTCAGAATCACTTTTAATGTTGTTTTTTATACTAATTGTGATAACTACAATCAATTAAAAATATTAATTCGCAATTCTAAATTTTGAAAAAAAAAATTTTCGAAAATAAGTAAGGGGGAGTACATGATTTTTTCCACCAAAAAATTAAAAAAAAATTTATTTTAAAAAATGCATATATTTTAAATGCCGAATCAATATAGAGGACAAACCATGTCCAAAATGTCATCAAACAAGAAAATCGGTTAAGTTTTGCCAAAGTTATGGGAGAGCTATGAATTTGACCCCCAAGTTTATCAACTATTTTAATATAATTTTCTTGAAAACCTTAGTAGAGCAACGTAACGTCTAAGTTGTATTTCTGAATAATTTCAGGTAATCTGATAACGCTGGCGGCACTACTCAAGAGTCCAACGATACGCGAACATGCGACGACCGCCTTTGTCATATCCCTGAGCATATCCGATCTATTATTCTGCGCCTTCAGCCTGCCCCTGACAGCCGTGCGCTTCTTTCAAGAGGTGGGTGGACTCGCGTTAATAATTGAATTATTTTTTTGATTTTTGAATGCCATTACAGAGCTGGACGTTCGGCAGCACGTTGTGCAAGATCTTTCCCGTCATCTTCTATGGCAATGTGGCCGTCTCGTTGCTCAGCATGGTGGGCATTACACTCAATAGGTAATATATATATATATTATATATATAATAATATGTGATATCTTTGGGACAAAATTATTGATAAACTAAAAATATCTGCACAAAATCTGAAAACAAAAAACAAAACGGATAAAAGAAGTGTTGTCGGCATCCTGATTGGCATGGAATGTTTACTAGGAATTCAAATATACAATATTCATGTTACCTTTTCTTATGCCAAACCAGGTACATACTCATTGCTTGCCACAGCAGATACTCACAGATCTATAAGCCCAGATTGATAACGGTGCAGCTGGCGTTCGTTTGGGCCGTCTCCTTTCTACTACTGGTAAGTTTTTACTTTTTGGCTTATAGCTTAAAAGCAAGGCTGTCAAATGGGTTCGAATCCGGAATTCCAGGTTTTTTTTTTTTTTTTTTTAATTTTTATAATCAAGCCAAAGTAAAGCTGAGCCAAAGCAATCCTTGGTTTTTGTTTTACCATTTAAAAGAAACTAACAAGACGATCCAAGGTTCAAACCAACTTGGATTTATGGATCTAAGAAAGGCGGTTCACCGCGAACCGAACCTTGACAACTTTTATACTTGCTTTTACTTATTATAATAATAATAGTTTCTATCAAAAAAGTCAAAAGTGAATATGGAAAATGTGTTAAATCTGGTTAACTTTGCAGCTGCCGCCCATACTGGGCATATGGGGCGAGATGGGCCTGGACGAGGCGACCTTCTCGTGCACAATACTCAAGAAGGAGGGCAAGTCGATCAAGAAGACGCTTTTCCTGATTGGCTTCCTGCTGCCGTGCGTGGTCATTATCGTATCCTATACCTGCATCTACATAACCGTGCTGCACCAGAAGAAGAAGATACGGAGTCACGATAACTTCCAGATTGGCGCTGCAGGTGGCGCCAAAACGAGCTCGGCGGCGTCCGGCTCGTATGTGACGACGACGAGCACGCGGAAGGCGCGCGAGGATAATCGCCTCACCGTGATGATGGTGACGATATTTTTGTGCTTCCTCGTCTGCTTCCTGCCGCTGATGCTAGCCAACGTGGTGGACGACGAGCGCAAAACCTCCTATCCCTGGCTGCACATCATTGCCTCGGTGATGGCCTGGGCCTCCAGTGTCATCAATCCGATCATCTATGCGGCCAGCAATCGCAACTACAGGTGAATAAGCCGCTGAAAAAAAAACAAAAAAAAAAACTATCCTATTGTAACCCAATCGAAATCCTTTCCAGAGTGGCGTATTACAAGATATTCGCATGGCTGAAGTTTTGGGGCGAGCCGCTGTCCCCGATGCCAAGTAGAAACTATCACCAAAGCAAAAACTCAAAGGAATTATCGGGCGTTATTCGCAGCACGCCGTTGTTTCATGCTGTTCAGAAGAATAGTATTAACCAAATGTGCCAAACATATTCAGTATGAGAGTCTCTTGCATTCGAGTTTGCAATACACGACATTAACTACTTATTAATATAAAACTTTTTTTTAATTTATCTACGTTAATTACTATACCAATATATATATAGACGATTGACAATACAATAAAATTTGAGTTTTATTTAATGCACTTCGACCCACTGTATGCGCGAGATGTGCATTCTCTGCCTCTCTCTTAAAATATAAAAAAAAAAAAAAAATAGAAGCCGCTGCTCTCACACCATCCAGCAATGGCAACTGTGAGCGAGCGAGTGAGCAAGAGCAAGAGTAGCTCCGCTCTGTTAAAGTAACGGGACCGCAAACAACTGAGCCCAAAGCAGAACTTGATAAATGATCGATAAACAAACAAATTTGCAGATAACACGAAAAAATGCAGGCGTTCAACAGTTAACGGCTATTTGAAAACGAGCTACTAACGATTTGAATATGATTTGGTGGGTGTGGGTGTGTGTGTGGGGGGCTGGACTAGCGATGTTAACTGCTGAACGCGCACACTATAAGCATTTATCTTTATCGATATTCAGAGAACAATAACAAATATTTTGTAAATGCAATTGAGGTTATGTGCAAGTATGTATGTATGTGTGCGTGCGTGCCTGTGTAGTGTATTGGTGTATGCGTTTGTGTTTCTATGTGTGTGTGTGTGAGTGTGTGTGTCGCCTAACACTGCCTGCCATTGGGTTGATCAAAGAGTTGCGCATTGAAGGCCTTGTCGGGGGCAAGGGCGAACGGCTCGTCGGCGTCCTCGTTGATAATCTTGAGTATCTTGGTGACTACGTCCGGGTGCTCGCCCCGGTCGGCCTCGCAGACGACCTTGACGTCGCGCAGCTTCGACACGTACATGTCGCGATCCTGCTCGGCCCGCTCCAGCTCCTGGATCATCCCTCGCATGTCGTACGGCTCCTCGGCCAGCTCGATAACCGCCTCCTTCTCCTTGCGGTACGTCAGGTGCGCATCGCTGACAAAGGTGCGCGTGCGCACCTGATGGGCCGTATACAAAGCGCGTGCGCTCTGCATTTGCCCCCCCTTGCCGCCGCAGGAGCTGGGCCCGAAGCCCATGGCGGCGCCGTCGCGCACGGCGAGCGCATTGTAGGCCTTGCTGCCCTTGTAGTTGGCATTGAAGAACTTTCGAAACCACTGCAGGAACTCAAAGTTGTCCTGGAAGCGGCCCTTGATCAGCCGCTCGATCGGGATCTCCTTGTGCACGGACTTCTTCTGGAAGCTCGCCTGCAGCAGCTTAAAGTTGTGCACGAACTCGTGCTCCTGGTTGGCGCGGAACTTGATGCGCTTCACGCTCACCGAGTTGGGGAACAACATGTCCATGAACTGGCAATAGGCGGCGCCTGCGTGCGGCGAATTAGCGCTGGTCTGGGGAACTTCCACGATTGAGAGCCACTGGTCAGAAAGCTCTTAAAATTGTGACGTCACTTTAATGCACGCCGAATAACGGAACTGCGCTTTGCTCAACCTTTAAATCTCTCAATCGTGGGCAGTTTCTTTGTTTCTCTCTCTCTTTCTCTCTCTCACTCTCTCTTTTAGCACTCACCTGTGCAGAGCTCCTCGATTTTGGTGAATTCCGACTTCATTTGTGTGTTGACCCAGGAGAGCATCTCGTGGCGCGACCAATTTTGCGACGATACATTTGTCGAATGCACATTAACGGCCATTTTGCCCCGATCCATTTTGTTCACTTATTGTTTTTCCGACTCAATACATGTGATATATAACAGTGAGATTGTTTTTCATCTAAATTCAATGAGTGCCTATGCCAACAACGGCTTCCTTTGTTATGCTGAAATCAACATCGTACACATTTCTATATCCAAAAGTATGGCCAACTCTGAAACAAAAACTAAAATTCCAGACAAAACGAGTTCAGGACGGTGCGCTCTTAAATAATCGACGGGCCCAGGAAGGAAAAGAAAATGCAGGCCTTCAACATAGAGCACGCCAATGTTCTCTTAGTAAACGCTTCAGCATTGAGCGCGCTCTTAAGTTATTTAAACGCAGAGAGGAAGAACTGGAACACAACGCAGAACGCAAAAGAGCAAAATAGCTTTAAAAACAAAAACTAATTAGATTCTTTCCGATTATTCTTGTGAGCTATCTGATATAGTGGTCCGATTGAGCCTATTTTGATATACATGCTGCGCACACAACATATAAATATATATGCCAAGTTTAATTAATTATTATTCTACTTTAAGAGCGAAATTGTCGTTACAGTGCAAGAGCTACCAATTCTCCTTCCTGTGGCTCTCTCAATCGTGCTACTTTTCCACTAATTCGCCTCAAGTGCAGTTTTCCAGTGCCATCGAATTAAGCACCTTCAAACTGGGTACAGTGGAAAGCACACACTCTCACACACACATGCACGCGCGTTTTAACACTACATATATATACACATGGGGATATTCACATTTAAAAAAAATGGTTTTATTCTTATTCCTTTAGCGTTGTTTTTCAGGAGAATTCTTAGCGCACTCTAGTTAGTAACAACGATTGTTGTTATTTTTCTCATTTATGCCTTGACGGCGAATTTGCGTTGCGGGAAGATGGAACGCTTGCGGATTTCCTTCAGGGTCTTGCGGTTGGCGTCACGCGGCGACAGAGCCTTGCGCATGGCGCGGGTCTTCTTTTTGCGCAGATCCAGGGGCTTGTACTTCTTGTTCTTGAACACCTTGCGCAGATTCTCCTTCTGCTTCTGGTGCATCACAATGTAGACGCGTGCGATGGCCTTGCGCACAACGCGGCTGCAAGCGAACAGATTGATAAGGAAAACATTTGGACGGGGTTGCGGGGAGAATAACTTACATCTTGGACAGCTTCGAGGGTGCTCCGCCGGTGACCTTGGCCACGCGCAGATTGAGCAGCTCATTCTTGAGCTCGTCCAACTGCTTGGTGAGCTCCTTCTTGTCCTTGGTCCTCAACTCGGAGCACTTGATCTTCACCTTTAAATAAGTTGCAACAAATTAGTAATCAATCGGTTTCGAGCGCGCGCACACAACAAAAATAATATGCCACACAATTAATATGCACAGTTCGTTTCGTGTTTCATACATTTCTTTACTATTTTGTGCACGGATGTGTTTTATTTTTGATAATTGAAATGCACAGAAATTTGGTACCAACCATTTTTCTCGCTGGTCACGTCAAAAAAGAAAGAACTAGGGCCGAACAACAGAACGAGGGCTGCACCACGAAAACAAACGACGCTTTTGACAGTTGACAGTTGCGCCAATTTACAGCACTGCCCACGTTGCTCAACACTGTCAGACAGCAGATGTTGCCTGTGGAGCAAGGCTTATTAGCGACAGTATGGCAACGCCATCAGACCATCAGAACCAAGCCCGCAGCCCCCGCACAGCTCCAGCAAATCTGCAATTTGTTTTTGTTCAGAAACCTAAACGTAAATAAATTAATTGTGGTGCATTCAAAGCAGGCGATAAATTAAAACAAAACGCAGCCATGGCCGACAGAGCTATAAAGCTGCTCATCATCGGAGAGAGCGGCGTTGGAAAGTCCAGGCAAGCACAGTTCCAATTTCAGTTTTCCAATTGCGTATTTCCCATGCGCGCACACACACACGCGTAAACAGTACGTAAACAGAGGTGGGCTTAACAACAGTTAGTCATGAGTGCGTTGTGGGCACATTTCGAACAGCGCTCCAAAGTTTAAATCATCATTCTGCTAGATACCCTGTGCATACTGCAAATTGCAAAGAGTATATTGATTCTGTGCGCGTGTGTACAACGGGCAACAGGCGGCATCTGCGAGCCTATAAAATGTATATACATGCTTGATCAAGATATATATATATTCTCTTCCCTATTCAAACTCCCATAAGTCGGTGACACCCGACTGGAACGTTCTTGATTTTATTTAATTTGTGTTTTACCTAATTGCAGTCTGATACGACGCTTCGTGGAGAACAAGTTCGACGAGAACCATGACGTCACAATCGGGATGGACTTCAAGAGCGCCGTGATGAACGTGGATGGCATCGACTACAAGGTGGCATTGTGGGACACAGCGGGCGCGGAGCGCTTTCGCAGCCTGACGCCGAGCTTCTATCGGCGGGCGCTGGGCGCCATTCTCGTCTACGACATAACCAGCCGCGAGTCGCTGGTCAAGCTGGAGAGCTGGCTGACCGAGCTGAACAGCTACAGCGACAATCCGAACATCGCGACGATCGTCGTTGGCAACAAGATCGATCAGGAGCGCGTTGTCGACCGCGAGGAGGGCCGCAAGTTCGCGCGCAAGCATCGGGCGATCTTCATCGAGACGTCGGCCAAGTGTGATCAGTACGTGAGCGATGTGTTCAAGGAAATTGTGGAAAAGGTGCGCCTACTTTCAGATTGCTTTTCCCATGTTCTTAACTCATCATTGTGCGCATTTGCAGATTGTTTCATCGGAGTACTTTGGCAATGGCAACGCCCCCAACGGCCTGGCCATCGACAACGGCCAGGATGTTGATGCGGGCGCATCGACATGTTATTGTTGATGCGCCTGCCCCGAGTTGTTTGTGGCTTTTCGTATAACCAACTTTGTGAAACTTCTCTAGCGTGTATTTATTTAAACGTTTCAATATCATATTAGCATAAAGTCGTCTACTCAATATGCTTTCTCACATATCTTTAACCAGCAACGAAAAGCAAACGCCCCCCGCAAGCGCTTTGACCCTGCTAACGGGGAATCCCCAACCTATTTGCCTCGGTTCGGTAAGCAATACGATACACAAAAACTATGTTGAATGTACCTTTACTGTAAATATAAACAATTATCCCATACATCAATTCAATTTGCCCCACTGTTCTTTAATATTTCCCGCTGGGAAGAGGCGCCAAATAGCATTTACGCTCAGGACTACGCACGATCGAGAGAGCGCAGTACCGTTATTCTGTTTAAGAGAGTGCAGTTTGTGCTTTGTTTACATTGCATTTCATTAAAGCTAGGCCCATAATCTATAAGTTAGTTGAAAATAATTCAGAAAAAAAAGAAAAAGTTGATTTTGTAACCAATTATTTCAATGGGAGCTATGTCCGAACCAAAACACTTTTATCAAAAAAGGTTATCAGTCGATAAACTATTCAAAGAGCGCAGATCCGTGACAAGGCTTTCTCTCTCTCTCTCTCTCTCTCTCGCAGTCGTGCACGCTGCGCAAGCGCAGAGCCGAGCTTTTCATAAATTAACTGTCTCTCGCTCTCCCTCTCTTTCATAGCAGCCACGCTTGTTTATGGCATAATTTTGTAGTTTGTTTGTTTGTTTTTTTATTATTATTATTATTTGTATAAAGACATTTCTGCATTCAAGTCAAAAGCTCTTTGCGCTAAATTTCAATAAAAAAAAAAACGAATAAAATTAAAAAAATAAAAGATATACATGTACATTATTTTTACCGCAAAATTGATCAAATAAGAAACGGATTTTAGATAGAAATGTACATGGAGCACGATTGTTATTCATTTTCTTTGCTTTCTTTTTGATTGGTGTGTGTGTGTATGTGTGGTGTGTGTGTGTGTGAGTGTATTTACATTATCAATGAATTTGTTGTTTGTTGCAATTATCGCTAACGCTAAAAACACAAGGTGACAAAATTGATGACGTAAGAAAAAAAAAACAATTCCTGCCGTACGCCCTGTATGTACACTTTTTTTTATAATCATAGTGCTTGTTTTTTTTTTTTCGTATTTTTATCAGTTTTTTTTTGTTTTGTTTTTTGTTTTGTTGTTTGTTTTGATTGTGAATAGTGTCTAGGCATTACAAATGTAGCTTAAAGTATAGAGCAACGTCGCTGCGCCGTGGCCCAAGGCGCTGCTGGCCCCGGGCTGGTTGGTCCGGTCCGTCACTGGTTCGCGCTGCCCTCCGTTCTACTTGCCGGCGATGCCGCTCTTCTTGGCATCCAGTTCGTAGATGAGCAGACGCCACATTTTCACCACAAACACCTCGGCCTCCTCGTCCAGTACCTGTGTTGGAAATAGGAGCGTCAAATCTTGCGCGTGGTGAATTTGTTGCGGGCGAACTTACCATTTGCACATCGTCCAGTATGCTTTGGGGCGGACTGCCGGCGAGTACTTTGGAACATATAAAGTCGACCAACGTCGGCTCCGGCTCACCGATATATTCGATGATTTTCTTATTGATCCATGGACGTATTTTGCGTTCCATTAGACCGCTGTCGATCTCGTTGCGGTCAAGCTTATAATTAAATAGCTCCTCCTTTTGTGTGGGTATCCTGTCAATAATGCTTTTTATATGCCGCCGTTTTTCATCATGCACCTTTGCACCATTCTCATCCTTTTTGGTGTTTGTCGCGGCAGCATCTGCGCTGCCCGCAGATGCAGCTGCATCATTCTTACCGTGGTGTTTGCTATTGCTGCTGCCGCCGCCGCCGCCGCCGCTGCCGCTGCTGCTGCTGCCATGCTTTCCGGCATGCTGGCCGCTGCTCTTGCCGCTGCCGTTGCCACTCCCACCACTGCCCATTGAGCCGGAGGATGTTGAACTGGACCCACCCCCGCCACCTCCGCTGGCATTGGCTATCTTCTGGCTAACGGCAGCCGCAGCAGCTGTCGCCGCTGATACAGCGGAACTTTGGCGCTCCGCAGCCGTCTGAGTTGCGCTCACAGATGTCGTACTGTTGCTCAAATTGTCATCGTAATCTGCAAGGGGAGCGAGAGTTGATTATAATTCTGTTTTGGTAACTCTAGCTCTAAAATTGTGAGAGATGTGAATTTGAACGGTTTACCCGCCCCCAAGATATATCGATTTATATCAATTTGCCACGCCCACAGTGGGCGTAACCAATTTCTTTTTGGTGTGATCTTTAGTGCAGGTCATCAGTAATCTGTCTGTAAAATGTTGATGCATCTAGCTATAAAACTAAGCGAGATAAATCGATTTTATCGAGCTGCCACGCCCCAGTGGGCGTAGCCAAAAAATGGTCATACTTTAGCTGACACGGATATACACGAGTATATATTTCAAGTTTCAAGTCTCTACCTGCCATAGCGGCGAAAGAAATTGCATTCATACGGACGGACGGATATTGTACAATCGAGTATGAATAGCCTACGCCATACCCTAGCCTTCTCCCCTCTCGCACTCACCTAGCGGCACCAGCTTGCGCTTCTTGGGGTTGATGTTCTCGTCGTTGTCGTCGTCGTTGACGAACACGCCGGTGGCCTCGATCATCTTCTTCTTGAGATTGTTGCCCAGGGTGAGCGAGATGAGTGGCATGCTCATCGCGGAGGCGGCGGCCGCAGCGGCCGCCGTTGCCTGCTCGGTGTCCATGGAGTTCAGTGTGGGCGTGTGGATGTTGGCCAGCGAGTCGCGGGACTCGCTGTTCTGTCGACTGACGCTGTCGCCGCTCTGGTTGTTGTTGTTGCTGCTGTTGTTGTTGTTGCTGCTGCTGATGTTGTTGTTGTTGCTGCCCTTGAGGTGCGAATAGCCGCTGGCATTGGACGCGGTGTCCGCGAGCGAGGCGCGATCGTCATTGGTGGACACGGAGTCCTCCGACGGCGGCGCCGGCTTGTGCCCCAGCACGGAGCCAGCCAATCCTCCGGCGCTGTCCCTGCTGTCGTAGTCGTCCGCCAGCTGCGGCTGATGCTTGCGTCGCTCGGACAGCTGCTGCTGCTGCTGCTGCAGCTGTTGCTGTTGCAGCTGCAGCAGTTGCTGCTGCTGTTGCTGCTGCTGGGGCTGCATTTCCAGTTCGCGTCGGTGCTCGGCCTCCGCGTTGACGTTGATGAGGATGCGCGGCTCGTAGAGCTTCTCGAATTCGCGGCGCGCTTTCTCGTACTCCTGCGTTGGATTCTCGTACTCGCCGCTAAAGATTTTGTTCTTCAGCTCGGCCAGCTCGTCGGCCTCCTTCTCGCGGTCCTTGGAGTCCGCGTCTGCCTCGCGCACCCGCTCCGCCAAACGCTGCTGCAGCTCCCGGCCGCGATAATAGAGCGCGTCGTCGCGCTCGTCGTCGTAGTCCTCGACGAACTCCTTCAGGCGCTTGGCGTCCTTCTCGCGCTCCTCCTGGCGCACCGACTCCTTGTGGCGATACTGGCAATAATAAAGCAAATTTAATTAGTCAATTGGCACCTAAAACAAGATTTTCTTTTTATTAAATATTTTAAAAATTAATCAAGCTTTAAACTAGCTTCTTTCCGTTTACTCTCAATTGTAGCAGGTGGAAAAATTGACTTACGCTTGCAGCAAGTGTCATCCATGGCATTCTGAACGGCTCACGGGCCATGCTAAGATGACATTTGCTTAATATTTAAAAACGTTTTTGTTTCAAATGTATTTAATTAGTTAATCAAGCTTTTAGCTCTCTCTTTCTTTCTTTTTTTGTATCGTAAATAAGTTTTTTTCTATGCATGCTTGGAAGAGAAGCAAACTAGCTTTAGATTAATCCGCACTTTAAGCAAAAGTGTCTTCCATGAAATGTTTAACAGTTTAACATAAGGAAAATTTACATTCAACTTTAAATGATTTTTTTTTTAAATATATCAAGCTATCTCTCTTTTTCTCTCTTGCTGTCTCGCTCATATTCTGGAGTTAGATTAATAAGCGTACGATGGCATTTGTTAAAATTAAGCAGAAATAGTTGTAATTAATTACAACTCATCAATTTGACTCTTTTGGTATAATAATCAGACTTAAGCGGAAATAGTTGTAATTAATTACAACTAATCAAATTTGGACTCTTTTGCTATAATAATCAGAGATTTATCTATATTTTAAGCAAGTTTAAAATATGCGCTGACACCTGCCCTAAACTGGAGCAAGAATAATTGCACTTAGTTCAGACAAGTAATTACTCTTTAAGCTCCCTTTCAACAATCTTCCTCAGGTTTATGCTTATACAAATTACATTAATTAGTTTCTAAATTTCATCATTCTGCCTAATTTTAATATTAATCCCGGCTTAAGACAGGTGTCATCGCATTCTACAAACCCCACATTGCTTTGTTACCTTCTCATTCTCCTTGGCCTTGCGCTTCTCGCGTATCTCCCAGTTGGAGAGGCGCTCCTGGTAGGCGGCCTCCTTCTCGCGCGCCTTCTTCTCGGCCTTCTTGCGCTCGCGCATCTCGTCCTCCATTTCCTTTTCGCGGCGCGCATCCCGCACCGGCTTGACGATCTTCTCCTCGCGCTCGCGCTCCCTCTCCCGCTCCCGGTCCCGCTCACGCATCTCGATGCGCTCCCGTTCCCGTTCGCGCTCTCGTTCCCGATCACGCTCCCGCTCCCTTTCCCGTTCGCGTTCCCTTTCACGCTCCCGTTCCCGCTCCTTGTCGCGCAGTTCGCGCATCTCGCGCTCCCGCATCATCTCCCGCTCGCGCTCGCGCTCACGGTCGCGCTCCTTGGTGCGCGACTTGGAGCGGCGGTCGCGGCGTCTGCTGTCCTTGGCGTCGTTGCCGCCGCGCTCCTTGTGGTCCTTGTGCTCCTTGCGCACCGGCGACACATCGATGGTGACTACCGACTCCTTGCGGCTGCGACTGCTCGCCTGCGACTGCGCCGGCGTCGGCGCCTGTCCCGGCTCCTTGCTGGCCGCCGGCTCCTTGTCGTTGATCTCCACCACCTCCTCGACCTCGCTGCCGGCCGCAGCATTCGTGCTGGCACTCGGTGCACTGGCTCCGGTTTTGCTGGAGCTCCCGCTGCCGCCGCCGCTGCCGGTGCCACTCCCACTGCCAGCACCGCCTCCGGCGCCGCCGGCGCTGCTGCTGCTCGTTTTGCGTTCGCTTTCGCGCTGCTTTTTGCGCTCGCGCTCCTTCTCCTTCTCCTTGCTGGCCAGCTGCTTCTCCTTTTCCTTCTCCTTCTCGAGCTCCTTGCGATGCTCGTCGGCCTCGGCCCGCTTGCGGAACTTGCCGATCTCGCTGCTGATCAGATTGCGCTTCTCCTCCTCGAGCGCATTGTCGTTCAGCGATTTGATCTTGAGGTCGTCCTCGCCGCGGCGCGTCTTCTTGTTCCGATTGCTGCTGCTGCTGCTGCCGTAGAGATCGCCCCGATTGGTGCCATCGAAGCCCTCGAATTCGTGCTTGTGCTCCTCGAGCAGCTCGTGCATCTGGCCGGTCGCGTACTCGTCCTCAGTCTTCTCGTCCATCGCATTCGGGCCGCCCTCGCCGTTCTTGCACTCCTTCTCTTTGTAATCCTCGATTAGCACTTTGTTCTTTGCATCCACCTTAGCCACCAGCTTCTTACCATCAATCTCCAGCTCGCTCAGCAGACGCACGGATCGCATGGCCGCAATGGGACCGCTGTGAATGAAAGTTGGATGAGAATTAATTCCGAGTGTGGCAGAGGGTAGACACCGCCCGACCCTATAGAGTATGCACCTAATTATCTTTTTACACAAATTATTTTGTTAAAATTAAAAAAATATATATTTTTACACGAATTGCTTATATTCTTTGAATTCTTTTTATGCATGTTTTTATGTTTTCTTTTCTTTTCTTTTATTATATTATTTTTTTCTCATTTAGCGATTATATAAATGTGCATTTTCTGGTTTTACTTTTTTTTATACTTATGAATTTCTGTTGTTTTCTTTTCCCCTAATCATAATTTATTTTTTTTAAATATATTTAATGAGTTCAAATGTGTAATGTGATATTTTTTATATTGTTTTCGAACTATTAAGTTGCTTTTTTTTTTAGGTCTGTAACCAATCTAATTTTCCCATTTAGCCAATATCTTTTCACACGATTTTTTTGGGAATTAAATTAGGTATATAGTATATATATATATATATAGATGAATCTTCCTTCTAGTTTGTTCCGTTAACGGTACGCTGTTAATGTCACGATAACAGTAGAATCCTATTACAACAGTTTTGGGCAAGTTTAGGCAGAAACAAGGCTTTAACGATCTTTTGTTAACGTTAGAATAAGTATTACAGGTATTGCAAAACGCGTAGACACAAGCAAATCATAATTAGAAGCTGAGAGCGGGCAAGCGCCCGTCTTCTGCCGTTGTGCCTTACTCGAATTCACAGAATCCGAATGTGGAGACGCGCTTCCAGTTGATGACGACGCCGCATGTGGCCAGGATGCGCTTGAGCAGCGACTCGGGGACGCGTTCGCTGATGTTGCCCACGAAGACGGTGATCACGGGTCCACGGAACTGCGGCTGCGGCTCCGGCGGCCGATGATACACTGTTGGCTGTGAGCTGATCGTCGCCGAGTTGCGGTAACTGCGTGGCGGGGGTATCGGCGGCATCATCTGCAAAAACCCAGCACAGGTTAAATTATCGCATTCGATTTTTTGTTTACATTTGAGGACGGTTTTTTTTTATAATAATTGGCATAGCTGCACATATGTTGAAGTTGACCGGATCAGACGACTATAGCTGCCATAGCAACAATCGATCAAAAAATTAGTTTATGTATGGAAACTTTTTTTTGTATATTTTCATATCGGACCACTACATCATATAGCTGCCATAGGAACAATCGGACGAAAAATAAGTTTTTATACAAACAACTTTTTTGCTTCTTAAGATATCCGGACAAAACTTGGCAATTGAGATATTAATTATGCATCTAATATATCTGTAAATTATTGTCAATATTGGACCACTATATCGTATAGCTGCCATATGAACAAGCGGTCGAAAACTTAAGTTTTAGTGTGCAAACACAGTTAGCAATAGATACTTGTGTATATACCCCGCATCCTCCATTTATCGGCAAGGGTATTTAATCAGCAGATAACTGTTCCTTCCGGGCTGGGCTAAACGAGTATAATAGCGAGTACTTACATGCGGCGGTGGTATCGATGCATTCATATATGGCGGCATCGGCGCACGCGGTGGATATGACATTTTGTTGTTCCTTGTTGTTTAGCCTGCCTGCCTAAATACTAAATATTTTGTGTATATTGTTGTTGGCGTGCGTGCAAATTAAAGCCGACACACACACACACACACACACTGGCACGCACGCACACATACACACAGACACGACACAAGCACACGGTACTTTGAGTGAATGTGATTCGTGTACGATATTTGTGGCTTGAATATGGCTGTGATCGCGTCGCTGTCTAGCAGAGCGTGCGCATTCGGGCACACCACATACGTATTCGCTTGGCCGTCACGATTGCGTCGTTCAAATGCAACTTTTACACACAGTATGCGAGTTAATAAAAAAAAAATACTACACGTAAAAAGGCTGTTCTTAAATTTTCACCACTGCAGCCGCTGATACATAGAGATGTGAAAGCGTGTGTAAGCGTTGCTGTTATCGTTTCACGTGCGATACACTTGCAATGCAGTCGTTGTGCCACATATCGTTCAACTGACAAAATAACGATAGAAGTTCAGTGTTGCAAAACGTTTGCTGTTCGCTGTCAGCTGTTCGCTAAAATACACAACACTAACACATATACATAGCCCAGAGATTTTATAACAAAATATAATATAAATGGATTAATGGCTAGTTACAAAGCAAAAATAAATTTTTAATGTGTACAAGCACACACAAGCTGTAATTTAGCAGTTGCCTGAACGTGGGTTAATCTATATTTGCTGTGGCAAAATAAACCAAAAATAAATATTTTGTTTTGCTTTGGAATTTAAACAATTATTATACAATGCGCCTGGGCGGCGTGCTCCACTGCCGTAGCGTTATCAAGCAGCACTACGTGCCCCAGCACAAACCAGTGCTGAGCGATGACATCAAGCGCCTGGAGGACTTTCTGCTGTCGAAGCCAAATATTTTGGTTCTCACGGGCGCTGGCATCTCAACAGAATCAGGTGCGCATATTTGCAGCTCACATAAACACTGGCTGCTGTTGACCGGCGTTGCCCGGCCCAATGGGGTTTCTTCACGGTTCACCCGCTAACTTGATTAGATTTCAAGAAAATTAAGTGGATAAGAAATTTAAATATTTCATGGATGAGTTTAAAACCATTCAAGACGAAAATAAAACTTTCATACCAGTGCCATACAGGGAAGAAAGATCTTTAAAAATAAGAAAAATCCGACAGATTATCATTTATATATTTCTGGTTGCAGGCATACCCGACTACCGCTCGGCGGGCGTGGGGCTGTACGCGCGCACGAACCACAAGCCCATCCTGCACAGCGAGTTCGTGAAGTCGGCGAGCGTGCGCAAACGCTATTGGGCGCGGAACTTCGTCGGCTGGCCGAACTTCTCCGGCACGCAGCCGAACGGGACGCACCACGCGCTGGCGCGCTTTGAGCGGGAGGCGCGCCTGCAGGCGGTGGTCACGCAGAACGTGGACCGGCTGCACACGAAGGCGGGCTCGAGGGGCGTGGTGGAGCTGCACGGCAGCGGCTACGTGGTCAAGTGCCTGGACTGCGAGTATCGCGTCGAGCGGCACGAGTTCCAGAGCATACTCAGCACGCTCAATCCGGCCTTCAAGGATGCGCCGGACATGATACGGCCCGACGGCGATGTCGAAATACCCGCCGAATATATTGAGAACTTTCAGATACCCGCCTGTCCGCACTGCGGCGGCGATCTGAAGCCGGAGATCGTCTTCTTCGGCGACTGCGTGCCCAAGGATCGGCTGGAGACGATCGCCAAAATGGTCTACACCAGCGATGGCCTGCTGGTGCTCGGCTCCAGCCTGCTCGTCTTCTCCGGCTATCGCATCGTCCTCCAGACCAAAGATCTCCAGCTGCCGCTGGCCATCGTCAACATTGGCGAGACGCGGGCGGATCATCTGGCCGACATCAAAATCTCGGCCAAATGCGGCGATGTGATACCCAAGCTGTTCGACTATCGCAGCGCAGCCTGATTGCCATGTAAACCTCCCCCTTTTCACCCTTGCAAAGGGCATTAGAATGTTGTAAAGCCTAGCAGACATCTCCGAATACATTTACTATATACATGATGTCCTCTCTGGTATTTTGGAAACTATCTTGGGGGAACTTTTCAGCCCGGATCGAACCACTATATGATATAGCTGCTGATATAGCAAAAAATATTGAATTTTTTGATTTATAAATCATGAGTGCAAAAACCATTAAATTATTGTGAATGGTTCGGATCACGGTTTGAACCAATGCCTCGGTTTAAGGTTCGATTCGTTAAACCGCGTTTTTTGCATTCATTAACCCAGGCTTTATTTTCTTTATTTTATATAGAAATGATTTAGTGAATTAAAATTTAAGCCCATTTTTAAAAACGGTATACAAAGATATGGTGCGGTTCGGATTTGGGTTCAAGTGGTTCAGTTTAAAAGTGGTTTTGCATTCATTAACCCAGGCTTTATTTTCTTTATTTTATATAGAAATGATTTAGTGAATAAAATGAACACCCATTTTTAAAAACGGTATAAAATGATATGGTGCGGTTCGGATTTGGGTTCAAGTGGTTCAGTTTAAAAGTGGTTTTGCATTCATTAACCCAGGCTTTATTTTCTTTATTTTATATAAAAATGATTTAGTGAATTAAAATTTAAACAACCCATTTTTAAAAACGGTATACAAAGATATGTTGCGGTTCGGATTTGGGTTCAAGTGGTTCAGTTTAAAAGTGGTTTTGCATTCATTAATCCAGGCTTTATTTTCTTTATTTTATATAAAAATGATTTAGTGAATTAAAATTTAAACAACCCATTTTTAAAAACGGTATAAAATGATATGGTGCGGTTCGGATTTGGGTTCAAGTGGTTCAGTTTAAAAGTGGTTTTGCATTCATTAACCCAGGCTTTATTTTCTTTATTTTATATAGAAATGATTTAGTGAATTAAAATGTACACCCATTTTTAAAAACGGTATAAAATGATATGGTGCGGTTCGGATTTGTGTTCAAGTGGTTCAGTTTAAAAGTGGTTTTGCATTCATTTATCCAGACTTTATTTTCTTTATTTTATATAAAAATGATTTATGAATTAAAATTTAAACCCATTTTTAAAAACGGTATAAAAAGATTTGGTGCGGTTCGGATTTGGGTTCAAGTGGTTCAGTTTAAAAGTAAACAATTTTAAAGAATATCCTACAAGGATATTTAGTCTCTCTCTCGTGACAATGGAATCCTTCTTGGACTACTTGGTATATTGATCGATTTTGTCGTAGACGCCACGATTGCTGTCCCGGAACCAGATGTCCGCCTCGGTCACCGGCAGCTCCTGCAGCGTTCGCTCCGAGCGATCGCCCAGCCGAGCGTCGTCCGCGGCGAGGCGCAGGGTGCAGGTGCCGGTGCACAGGTCGGATCCCTGATCTCCGCCGCACTCGTAGACAACTAGATAGAAGTGACGGCCGCTGGTGAAGGACTCGTGCAGCAGGAGAGGCGGCCGCAGAGAGCATATGAGCTGTTCCGTGCGATTGGGCTGCGTTTCGGGCAGCTCGATGATGCTCTGCTCCGGATTGGCGGCAGCTGGAGCGCCCGTCGCCGGCAGCACAGCTGGACTGGCGTCCAGCTGGGATTGGTGCTGCGAGGGCACCATCGTGACCATGCCGGCCTCCAAGGACGTGGACGCGGAGTCCTCGTCGGACAGCACGGGCGAATTCTCATCGACGGCGATGGTCAGCTCCCGGCACACCTTGGCCATGTAGAAGGAGGCATTGATGCGCTCGTCCGCCGTCACCCAGCCGGTTGCGGGCGCCCGCTCCAAGCTGCGATGGCCCTGCTGCAGCTTGCGCTCCACCTCAAGGCACAGGCCGCACTTGTAGTCCTTGCTGGAGCCGGTGCGGCACTTGCGATGCGCGCCCGTGGCGGCGCACAGCACGCACATCTGTATGGGCCACGTGTGGCGATTGTAGTCGCGTCCTTTCGGACAGCGGCACACTTCCTGCTCGCAGCGCAGCAACTTGCTGTGCAGCTCGCTGTACGCGTTCGCCTGGCGCTCCCAGGTGGCATCGCGATCGGGCACGAACACCGACTGCAGCCGGATGGTGTCGTGGAAGCGCTTGTCGCGACACCACAGACAACGCAGATAGTAGCCGGAGGCGAGCGCATAGCGACGCATGCAGACGCGATGCGCGAATCCCTTGCGACAGCAGTCCCCGTACGTGACGTTGTGCAGCCGGAACGGGTAGATGGCCCGGAAGCAGATGTCGCAGTAGGCGCTGCGCGGCGGATGCGCCATTAGCTCCCGCTTGTAGTCGTCCATCGGGGCGCAGTTCTCGCAGTAGCTGTGAAACTCACCGCAGAAGTGGAAGATGCAGCGATTCTCGAGGCCGCACGCAATGTGGAAGACGATGCGGCACTGCAAGCAGACAATGCTGGCGCCGGGCTGCTTGCAGAAGGCGCATTTGCGCTGCTGCGCGGCGGCCGCCTCCTGGCGAATGTCGCGCAGTAGAAAGCCCAAAATGCCGCTGGAGTCGCCGCCGCGTTGCGGCAAATTCGTCGAGAGCAGCTGTTTTGGCGGGCATTCATTAAAGGCCTTTCCCTTGTTTATTAGCTCACTCACTCACTCACCAGGCAATAGTAGTGCACGGTCACCTTCTGTTTTATCATCCATTCGCCGTATAGCACCGCATCGTCTTCTTCCTCATTTTCATTTGTTTTATTGCAAATATCGCATTTGTGCATATTCAAAAAATATAAAAAGCTGCGGCAGTGTGACCGTCTCTATACATTTTATTACGCGATGATTTGAAGGTATCGCTTGCGTTATATATGCGTATTTTCCAGCACTGCTTGTCAAAATCGAAACAGGCAGCAGAAACAACAAAAACACTACGACTACAGCAATAGAGTTGAGCAGCGTAGTTCAACTCAAAGAGCAAGTTCAGTTCTTAAATTTTCATTGAACGAACAAATCGTTCATTATATTCCATTTATCGTTAATTTTGTGCTTCTTAATTCTAATATCGTTCAATACGTTTAAATTATTTGTTCAATAGTTAATTTATCAATGACTGCAATAAAGAATATCATTATGCTTTACAATAGTCATATTGCATTTGGCAACATTTTAATGTTTCTTTTTAATTTATTGTTAGCCAAACTATTGTGGATTTCATTAATAAACGAAACAAAAATTGTATACGTGATAAACGATGATCGTAATTGGTCTCAAAAGCGCAAAATGAATGATGATCTCTATAATCTGGGACGTAGTTGGCCCGTTCAGTTGAGTGAGTAGTTCATTCGAACTTGTTCAGAACGATTCGATACAACTCTATAGAGCAACATAACATTCAGAGAGAGAGGCAACGACAAAACTGGCTGTTTTTTTCTTTAATATAAATCAAACACAATGGCCTACGACTTAAAAAAGGAGTCCGACGTTAAGGAATACGTAGAGAAGCTGGGCGTGGAGTATCGCTTTGGCTGCTATTCGGAAAAGAAACCGGAAGGTAAATAGCAACAACAACAGCAGCAGCAACAAAAACAACAACAGGCGGCCCAGCTGCAAACAACAACAACAACAACAACAACAATGTGTGCTCTAACCTAGGTTTTTGTATCGTAATTGAATTACAAAACAAAACACAAATAACTTTTCAAGCAGCCACAAAATATACGCAGATATTTACAAATTTTGATTTATTGTCGATTTGCAGTCTGCCATCTGCTCGGCGACTATCTGGAGGGCATCAAGAAGGACTTCGAGAAGGCGTCCAAGGTATATAAATCGACATGTGACGACTACGGTTACGCAAAGTCCTGCTACAAATTCGGCAACTATAGCTTCCTCGGCAAGGGCAAGAGCGGCAGCAAGGGCGAGCCACGTGTCGCCTATCAGTACTACGAGAAGGGCTGCAATCTCAACGACTCGGATGCCTGCCTCCACTCCGGCCTGCTGCTCGTCTCCCGCTCCATGCCCAAGGAGATCGATCGCAACGTGCCCAAGGTGAGACACCAACAACAACAACAACCACAGCAGTCGCGGTCGTGTGTAGACGAAGATTAAATACCCAGGCAGAAGAAAATGTGCGCTATCTACAGCTAACTGCTTTTGACTCTTTACCGATTGTTCTTATGTAAGGCTCTGTTAGATAGTCTTTCGATGTTGGTCACATTTTGTCTATATGTTGGGAGCAGCAGAACGCTCTCAATTGCCAAGTTTTCCATACACAAAGTCATTTTTCGCACGATTGTGCCCATGGCAGCTATATGATATAGTGAGCCTATATCGATAATATTTCGCAGATATATAAGATGTATTATAACAAACTTAATTGCCAAGTTTGGTTGGAATATCTGAAAAACAATGAGATTTTTTCATAAAAATACACATTTTTCGACCGATTGTTCCTATAGCAGCTATATAATATAGTCCTCTGATTCGTCCATATCCAACCTGCAACAATTAGACGCATCCATGTAAAATTTCATGACGATATCTTCAAAACTGAGAGACTACCAACCTTATATAGACTCGTCTCTTGATGCCGATCAAGAATATACTATATATATATATACATTTATACATTTCCTGATAACATTTAAATGCCCTCTGCAAGGTTAAAAACTACAACAAATCTTTTAACTCTAGATATATATATATATATATTACATGGCACGCAACCAATCTACCCTCTCTCAGTGTGCAAACGAGTATAACAGTTTTCTCTCCTTTTGCAGGGCCTGCAGTTTCTGACGAAGAGCTGTGACATGAACAATGCCACCGCCTGCTTCTATCTGTCCGGCATGCACATTTCGGGCGTGCAAAAGAAGCCCGAGGATATGGCGAACGGGAGCGTGAATGGCGCCAATGGCGCCGCGGTGGGCGCGCCAAGCAAATCCCTAAAGGACACCGACTACATTGTGCTGAAGGACATGAAGAAGGCATTTCAGTTCGCGCACAAGGCGTGCGAATTGCGCAACATGTACGCCTGCGCCAATCTCAGCCAGATGTACGCCCGCGGCGACGGCATCGAGAAGAACGAGAAGGAGGCGGAGAAGTATAAAAAGCTGGCGCTGGAGATGCAGGAGGAGGTCAAAAAGAAACAGGAGACGCTCAGCTTTCAACAGGGCGTCGGCATGCCCAACTGATTAGCCCCCCCATAATGTATATACACATGATATATATTTGCTATTATGATTATTTTATGATGCTCGCCCTCAACGTCCTGATTTCCAAATTCACTTATCGTTTGAACTTCTTTTTTGTTTGTTTTTCTTTCTCCTTCTGACAAATTCTCTTGTTTTTTCCCCATTTCTGTTCAGTTGAGCTTCTAATTATTGCTATATTTAACTTAAGTGGGTTATATAAACATTTACATATGTATATATATGTATATATACACACGATTGTATATACATATATATATATATATTATTAATTTTTTTCGTCGTGTACATAGGCAGCATTTGCGTTTTCGGCATGTGTTTGTAAAAGAGAAAATTCCTAGTTTTAATTGTTAAAGTTAATCGAGTAACAAGCAAAACGATATCCTTAAATATTCCCCCGTTGATACCTTAAATTAAATACAAAGAAACAAACCAAAATCAAGCACAATCAAAATGCGTTTCAAACAAATATTACTTATACTTAATTAGGGGTTGTTTATCAATTAAAGTTGTTTATAAATTGAACAGAGATTGTCTTTGTGTTTTCCCATTATCAGCACAGTGGAATTGGAACTGGTGACAGATCTAGAGATTACAATAATACTTTTTAGCAGGCGTTTCCAATTGGCAAAATATTCGAAATATTTTTTATATTTATTTTAATTAGTTGACAATATTGTGGAATTGGAACTGGTTCCCAATTGGCAAAATATTCGAAATAATTTTTATATTTATTTTAATTAGTTGACAATATTGTGGAATTGGAACTGGTTCCCAATTGGCAAAATATTCGAAATAATTTTTATATTTATTTTAATTAGTTGACAATAGATTGTTACAACTTAGGCAATCAACTGACCTTTGGCTTGGACCAAGACCCTACCCATACCCCAATATAAAATTCAGACTTGATAATTGGAACATATTGTCGTGATAACCCGCGTCAGATTGAGTGTTGAAATTTTTTAATGACAGATTAAAATTGACAAAATATTTTTAACATGTAAAAAATTCCAATTCCGATAGTTTTGTCAAAACTGATCAGATTTTCATGTTTGTTGGCATTTTGATCATGATTTGTTCTCTGGATTGATATATTATTGAAAATAATATATTTTTTTTGTAAATAAAAATAAAATCATTCATTTAGGATTTTATATTTTTTTTTTTTTGAAATTTTGAACTGTGTCCTTACATTAAAAGTACTTAAAAACTTTGAGAGTTAAGTCTACAAATATAATAGGCTTAAAAGTATAAAATATATTTAACTAGGAGCTCCAATATGGCAGCTTCACAAGATCAGCTGACAAATATAGAATATATATACTTATCGCTAGGATAATATGAGGCTTTAATGGACGCTTAATTGGACACAATCTTGACAGCTCTCGTGTTTACCGTGCGTGTCCAATTAAAAATCTATCCAGCTAAACGTAAAAGCTCACGCACGTAACAGTTTACGTAAAACTAAACACTGGAAAGCCTGTGAATACCCTGTACCAATTGAAAGTGGCATAAATAGGGTTTAGTTTTTCATGTAATTCGCAGAGGAAGTCTAAAAGTATATATATTCTTGATCAGATATAGCTATCCATCTATTTGTCGGAACTTATCGATATCTGAAATCGATAAAAGCTAAACTCTTCAAATAATATACATCTCGAATAAAAGTTTATTTCTGCCAAGCGCAAATGAAGCCTATTTTTAATGTTGCTTAGCTGGTTGCAGGGTATCTCCCAGTCGGGCCACTCTCAACTAAACCACACTTAGTGTTAATATATGACATTACCAGATAAGTACAGCGTTCCGACAAATTCCATCTTCGTGTCCAATTAGACAAGTTCCTATTCAATTAGTTGGACACACTATTCACTGGTTACCATGGAATAGAGACTCGTCTAATTAGATAAAGTGCAATGTAAGGGCTTACCGGTAAGTCGCATGTTGATGTTCATGTCATTTTGACATGGACTTTTTATCGTCCGACAAACAGCGATAAGTCCCAAGATACAACTTTTGCTTTTAATTTTGTCTTTTGCCTAGCTGTTCCGATTTCTGTTTGATTAGCTGTAAGGCATATGTTTGTCTATGTTGCCAGCTGAGAGAATATATGCTGTTTTCCAGCCATTTCGGGCGGTGACAAATTGTTTTTGAATATGGCAGACACCCAAACATGCGTGTCTGATAAGATGAATGAATACCTAATGAATGGAAGCGAGGAGAAACCACACTAATCAGATGAGACGCGATAACAGGCAGGGGAGTGCGTGTGAGGGGGGTGATTTATTTCCTTAACATTATTTTTACAGAGCTGCCGACTTCTGTTGACACTCTCTTCACAAAGTGAAATAGAGTTTATGGTTCAAACAACTATATTTTAATTTTAATTTTAATTTAAATTTATTTTTTTTTTTATGGTGGAAATATTTCCCTTTGTTCCTTTTCTCATTTTGGCAAAAATGTTTATATTTTATTTTAATTTTACGTACAAGGCATAGAGCTGAGGCAATAATTGAATTACAAATAGGTTAATTTAAATTATTGGGTTAGTTAAGCAAGCATTATAAGTAAATTTTATATATACACTACATACATACATACATACTATGTATGCAGGTTTGTATATAGGAATAAGAATTGTTGTTGTTGCTGCTCAAGCCAAGCCCAAAAAGTAGGAAAAACAAATCAAATAACTTTCTTTGATGGCACGAGCTGTTTGTATAGAACATAATTAGTTGATCGCTGTACCATGACATGACCTTTGCCGCACTGGAACGCTGGAATGCTGGTGCACTGGAAGGCATGGGAATACGCTATGCTGTAAAAATAGGAATTTAAAAGCTGTGTCGATGTGAGGAAACTGGAGACTGCTCGACGACAACAACAACAGCAAGTCAGAGTACTGTAGTGGGGAGTGTGCGACTAGGAGATACCCTGTACCCAGTTACGAGTAGTCATACATAAATATGCGCTTTACTAAGCGCCTCCAGCCTGATCTCTGTCTGCTAGACGAGAATATATGTACATACCGAATTTGGTGGCTCTAGCTCTTATGATCTCCGAGCTTTTTTTCGATGTTAAGTAAATGGGGTGAGAAAAATTGGAAAAATATGAAAAACTTGTTCTGCGTTTGGTATAGTTGAATATACATATATTCAAAATTTTAAGTTAGCTCTTATATATATATGCCAAAAATAAATATGTCTTGAAATCGATATTTATCGATAACGTAAGATTTTATTACGTATCGAAAATAAATTTCAAATTTCCACAGCTCATCGTCCTGATCAAGAATATATATATATATATCGTCGCGATCGGAGATGCTTCCTTCTGCCTGTTACAACCATTATACCTTTCAGGGTACAATAAAGCGGGGCATGGAAAGTATGTGTGTGTGTGTGTGTGTGTGTGGACAGCATGCAATCGTGTGCTTTTGTGTGCGACAAGCACAAGTATATAGCCTATAGTTAGTTAAACGGTATATAAACAGTGTGCTATTCATACATACATACATATGTATGTGTGTGCACGTAGTGCATGACACACAGACACGAATGATGCGCTATAGAAAAAAATCAAGCTCGGCACAAAAAACTAAAAAAAAATGTAATTTCGATGCTCAGTTTCGACTAAAGCGCTATCCGAAACATCGAATCAGTTTAACGTCAAACGTCGGCGGCATCAAGACAATATAGAAAAAAATAAGCCAAAGCCAAATGCTAAACTAAGCTGAAGCCAAAGCAGAAGCAGAAGCAGAAGCAAAGCAAAGCCGAAGCACAGCCAAAGCTTGCTCTATAAATACACACGCACATAGACATTCATGCTAACATACATACATACATGCATATAGCGACAAATGCACGCACACATATGCAGAAGCGAGCATAAAGAAATGTGAAAGATGCGCGCCGTCAACTGAGCAACGGGATACGGGATACGGGATTGACATTTTATTTGCTTGTTGCCTATTGTCATTGTTAGTGTTGTTGTCGTTGTTGTTGTTTTGTTTTTGTTCTTGTTGTTTGTGCGCAAAAGTGTGATAAAGATACAAAAAGAAAAAAAAAAAAAAACATAAGTGTGACTAGCGCAATACGTGACTGGCACGAGGCGCATGCGTGCGAGCGAGATCGCAGCATATACGTATACAATCGAAGAAGAAGAGAAAGCATCAGCAAAGTAGGAAGAAAGGCGAATTGAGCGGCGAAGGCGAGCTGACAGTGGCGGCGGCTGTTTTATGATTGCCCCTTGATTTATGCCTTCTGCCTTAAAACACGGCGCGACAAAGCGAAATGCATTAAGCGAGACACGAACACAAGCACACACACACAAATACACTGCTGTTCTGTGTGTGGGTGTGTATATGTGAGTGTCGCGCCACGCCGCGCCTTAAGCTTTAAATTGCCAGCGCCCCCTCTTACCCAAATAGTAGCGAGCCCCCCTGCCAAAGTCCCGTTGCAAGAGATCTTCACGACAATTGAAAATAACGCGCGTTTACATACACACACACACAGAGGCTTTAAGCCTCCTACATGCATTTGCGCGTGTAGGTGTGTGTGTGCAGGCGCGCGCGCGCGTGTGTGTGTGTGTGTCTGTGTGTGTGTTTTGTTGCGGCTTAGCCGCGACTAAAGCGCAGGCCAGAGACGAAGCCTAAGCCGAAGGCGAAGGCGAAGACGACAGACCAAGCAGGCAAATCAACACCATTGAAGTGGACGCGACAGAGATTGAGATTGAGATTGCGGTTCACATAGCGGCCGCAGCGCAGTTTACGAGTGTCCATCACCACTACAACACCGTGCAGCAATGGAAGACTATTGGGGTCTTAGCAGCACTACGGGTACGGGCACAACATTACATACTTAAAATACAAAGAAAAACCCAAATTAAATCAAATTTAATGAAATCTAAAAATTAATTAAATAATATAAAAAAAAAAACTCAACAAAAACTAACAACAAAAATAAGAGAAAAACAAATTATTCAATTTTCAAACACTGAAATGTGTTTGAAATCAATTTAAAAGCAAAAAAAAAATACCAAAAGTGTTGCAATTTAAATAAATTAATAATTGCGTATAAAAAATACATAAGTATTTATATAAAACATAAATGAAAAAAAGCAATCAACTGAAATTCTTATAAAGTATGCACATCTTTTTTTTGTCCTTTTTGTTATGCGGCAAAAATCAAAGCAAATTAAACAATTAACATACATTTCAAACAGTGCTATAAGTGTCTGTGTGTGTGTGTGTGTGTGTGTGTGTGTGTATGTGTGTGCAGTGACGTCATACATGCCACATATTATATAATATATATATATATATATATATATATATATTATATATGCATATAAGAATATATATCAAGGCTGCAAACCGAACCGGTTCGCAGCAGCTATTTCAACTTTTTTTTTAAACCTAAGCTGAAACTAAACCCAAATCGAACCAATTTTAAAGAACAAAATGGTTAGGTTGAATTTCAGTATTTCAGAAAGTTTCAAGCCCAAAAGTTTATATTTTCTGAACAGTAAATATTTTTTCACAAATAACGAAGGCATTAATAGAATGATTTCCATTTAAACATGAAAGAATGTGAAGGTACGAATCAAAGTCCAGAGTTCATTGATGTGAAAAACTAGATTTACAAACCGAACTTAAGGGCGAGACACTGGTTCGAATCGTGAACCGAACCAGCGATATTTTTTTTCTGGTTTGCTGCAATGATATAAAAGTTATATAGATATATATATATATATACATTTATATATATATATAACATTTTCGTCGTCGGCTTTTTTCTGCACATTTGTCGGCGCGTTTTTCGCCCGTTTCTTCGTCTATATACACACACAAACACACACACACCCAAACACACACACTCGCATACATAATCTATTTATATGTATGTGTGTGTGTGTGTCGCGTAAACTAAAGCATATGGATCAATTGTCTAAATTGGCTCATTAAGTGAAACTTAATGACATTTACTATGCACAAAAAAAAAAAAATAGAAAAAGCCCACAAAAAAGCATGAAAGAAAAAAAATAAAAAATTAGAACAAAATCAAAAGACTGTTGTTGTTGCTGCCGTGACTATTGTTTAGTTTTCTTTCTTTTTTTTTGTTGTTTTTGTTTGTTTTTAGTTTTGTTTTTGTTGCGGAAAACTTAATTTTTATAGATGACTTCATTTGTATCTGGCGGTCGTACAATGCGGCGTATGCGCAATGTGATTAAGCAAACGCCACGGCGAGTCCACAAGCACTCGAAAAATATGTAAAAAAAAATATATTAATAAACATAAAATTATGAAAAATCAACCCAAGCTAATAATCACAAATTGAAACATTTTACATGCATAATTTTTAATATTTAATTAAAATTAAATTGCCATGCAAATCAAATCAAATCAAATGAAATTTAGCGTGCCAACACGTATTCATTAGAAAATAGTCAGAAATCGTTCAAGAGGGGGGCGGGGGTTTTGTCTAAACGCATTGAAGCGTTAAGTTCAAAACAATTTTGTACAGGCCTAAAACTAAGTTAAAAACGTATTTGTCAACACGCAACCGAAATTAAATCATGAAAAACAATCCATTTAAAAAAAATGAGCTTGAATCAATTGATTACAAAAAAAGCTAAGTCTTGAAGATAAGATATAAACTAGTTTTTCGGTCCATATTAGCTTAGCCTTAGCGATCAGCCGATTTTAATTTATATCAACATAATCATACTCAAGTTTTAGATTAAATATAAATGTATGGAGAATATGAAGAAGAAAAATATAATAAATCAGGTTTTCGATCTGCACAAGCTAGAAAAAGAATAATTTATGGCAAGTTTTTCCCCATGATCTTATCAAAAGTCTCAATTGAAAGTTAACTAGCGGTTTAATTTGGCAAGCTGCTTTATTTTCTTTCGTTTTCTCGAACATTTTTCCATTAAAATATTAAATATATATGCCAAAGAAACTTGAATCTTGGATAAAATGACTGCTAAATATTATAAATAACAAAATGTAGTTAAAAAACAGGCAAAATGCGTGTCAAATTTAACAGGAGCATGCCATAACCGGGTGCAAAAGTCAAATAAAATCTGAAATCAACTAGTGAAACACGATTAAATTGTCGCTGGGTGCACACAAACTTGCGCAAGAGAAAGATAAAGATAAAGATGAAGAAAAAGATACTGAATACAGATACAGATACAGCTACATATACAGATACATTGACAGTAACTAGCTATAAACGAGGCACAGCTTTGGGTGCTCGCAAAGTTAAACTTAAACGGTACACAAAAGTCATATTAAAACGCATTGTGGCGTTGATTTTGCTTACTTATGTACAAAATAACTAACAAATACACACCCACACACCCACACCCACACACTCACACACACACTTAGGGGCATATACATTCCTATATTCCCCTTATTTGTATGGACTATCTGAATATTTGTGTTTGCGAGTGCGCCTCTTGAGTCCCTTGTAAAACAATAGCCAATTGCGGCAATGAGGCGTATACGTAATATGCTTTAGGACATCACGCGAACAGCGCTGTTTTCGATTTCAGTGTTGGACAATGCGTATAGAATAGTTATTTGAGAATGACTGCAGTTTAATGCAACATTATTTGACATTTCTCAATCTAATGATACAATTTCCTATTATTTATATATATTTTATTCCCAAAAGCTTTTAAGAAAATTAATGTATGTGGATTATTTCTTGTGTCTTGGTTAAAAAAAGAGAACTGAACGTTAAAAAGATCAATGAAAAGGGAAACCTTGTAATTATTTGTACCTATATTATGGGAAATGTATGACATATAATTAAATTATTTTATTTTTTACAATTCAATTCTTTGATGTTTGTTTTAAGGCGCGTAGATGCTTGGATTTTTTTACTTTTGATCTTTTCTGATTTAATGTATTTTTTGTGATCACTGTACTGAAATTTGTGATTCGGTTCAAGATAAGAGAAAACTAAATAGAATTCCGGGTTTAAACCAATTGCTTTGTGCATTTCGCATATAATATTATTATAGTTGTAGCTCCGGAGGTATTTCGGAATTTTATGTTATTGTTAAATTTTAAACATACGTTTTTCAATGAGTTTGAATACAGAGCCGCTCGCGTTATTTTGATTTTGATTGTTTGTTGTTCTTGGATCGCTTTCACTGCTGTTTATGCGGCTCTTATTCAATTAAAGTCAACTTAATTAACTGTGATTGAACATTTCGCTGATTGTTATCCATGTTAAATTTATTATCATTAACACCACTAAACCGCCGCACCGCCGCACCGCCGCACCACCCCATCCACCGGCTGTGGCTGCTGTAAATGCTGATTAAGCATTATTGCATTATGCGGGCCGGCGGTTACAAAATGCGTTCGGCTCAATTGACCTCAAAGACGTGCTGGAGCCGGGTGATCTGGACACAAAAAAATAAAAAAAAAAATGAAGAAAAATAACGAAAAGAAAAGAAAAAATGAAATAAAGAAAATGTCAACCCGGAGATGTTTCTGTTGTCTTCTCTGCGGCACGCCAAGTGTCGATCTGTCCCGAGTCGCAAATACATTTGCTTTTTGTTTTTTTCATGAATTCTTCTATAGCTTAGTAAATGCTGTTGTTGTTTTTGGTCCCAGTTTGAAGCGTAAATATTATTACGACCGGGGGAAACTGTGTCGAAAAATTGCCTTCAATTGTTTATCGAAATTTATGCAAATTGCCCTCAAAAGTTTGTACAAATATGCAAGAATATGATGCAAGTGGTTTATGTTTATATATAGATATCGTTTTAGAGTGGTTCTTAAAACAGGTACAAAATATATATATGTATGCCTAGCAGAAATGGTATATAAATTAATTGTTCTTAGTAGTTTACTTGACCAAATGAAGCTTGTACCAAAAAGAAAGGTTTATTTAGAAGTCTTTAAAATATATCTTTAAGTTTTTCGAGCACAACCTTCTTCTAAATTAAACAAAGACAAGACAAGAAAAAATTTAATTACTAAGAACTTTTAGTTGACGATTAATAAACAGCTTCAGATTTGAGTTCAAGTTGAATGGATGTTAAATAATAAAATAAATGAATTAAATATAAAAATAAAGGTTTTTTTTTAAATAATTTTTAGTGTCAATAGAATGTTTTTCTACCAAAATTATTATTGACAATAATTACTTTACATTATTACTATGCTATATTTATTAATGTTAAAAGGTGCTCTGAGCATAATAACAATTTTCACAAAAAGTAAAAATAATAACAATAATAAAATTACAAAAAAAAAAAAAATAATAAAATTAAAAAAATGACAAATAAAAAAAAAAGAATAATAATTTGTATATAATAATTTAAAAACTTTACCAAAGAAGTCTTATTTGATTAATCTACATATACCCAAAATTTATAGAGATAGTAATAATTTAAAAATAAAATATTACAAATTTAAAAATATAATAAAACAACGAACCATATAATATAATTACCCATAGCATACTTATGCATACTTTTTAATAATAATTGATTAAAACAATAATTTCATTGAAAGCAATGAAACTAATTGAATTTTAAAACTATTTATTAAAAAAAAATTTGCCGAAAATATTAAAATCGATTTAACTGAATAATATTTTATATAAATATGTATGTATGTATGTGTATTTGTAATCGTTTTGAAAGTAATTTACAATAAATTGAATAGAAATTGAATTACGATTAAAACTATCTGCCTCGGTGGAAAACGCTGAATCGATTAACTTTTATGTTCACTTATAGATATACATATATATTTTGTACATAAAAAAATTGATCGCATAGTACTTTTAGCCTCATTTAAGGTACGCCCTAAATGTTGACAACAAACGAATGTTGTTGTTGGCGTTGTGTTTGGTCAGCATTTGATAATTGTCATTTATCGGCCAAGTATTTCAGGGGTGGGGGTGGGGGTGGGGACAGGTTGGTCTGGCGGGGCTTTGGAGCTTCAGCTTCTGTTTTTAGAACGCCGACATGCGTCGCTTTTGATTATTCAATTTGTTGACATCGAGAGATCAAAGCGCTTCGCGTATTTATCGCTTCCGTTGCAGCGTGCCAAACAAAAGCCGATTACGAATCGCCCCCAAAAACGATACCAACTATCCCAACAACAATGCGACCAACCAACTATCCACTCAACTTAACTCAACTCAACTCGGCCGAACTCAACGCATTTGATCGATAATCAAGTGAAGTCTGCTGCTCGGCATTGGAATTGGACACGACTCAGCGTCGGACTCTGAGTCAAGCTTCGGCTTTTTTCTTATACCCTGTACGCATTGACAATTGCTAAAAAGGGGCATGATGGTTTTTTTTGTAGACTATTAAGTTGTGTTCAGCAGATCCAATTTAATTTGTTTTGATAGTTTTTACCACCTTATTTTTTATATTGATAAATATCTCGTTTTATTTTCTGAAATACCTATTTTGGTTTGGATTCATTTAATTTTTAATTATTAAATTACCGATCGCTTCTTGCATTTCTCTAAAAACGATAAATATCGATTTTGAGCCTTGGTTTTCTGAGCATAGCTCGGGAATTATAAGAGCTAGAGACACCAAGTTTGTATTTCACTTTTTGAATACATTTCGCCACTCCTCTTAAAATTGGGAAATGAGTTATTTCCTTAAGATATTGTCTTGTTTTTTTTGTTTATATGGACATTAAATCGATTTATAATGTTGTAAACATAATAATGTTAAAATTTGTAAAGTGAAAAAAGAAACACTTTTTTTTTGGGTTGTTTTTAATAAAGCAGGGTATTTTCGAGTTGATCAAACTTGTCTAGATGACTCTTAATATATTTTTTATTTACGGCAGTTGTGCTTGATTCCTTAGATGGGATCTCTCCGGTCAGTCTTGTGGTTGTTCTTGCTGCTTCGGTGGTTCAGTTCTTTACCGGCGCTTGAGAGCAAGAAGCGACAAATTGAGAAAAATCTCTTGATAAAAATATTAGTTAAACGAATACCGAATACCGAATACCGAAATAGTTGAAGTGAAAACGTAACATGAAATGTGCGCATTACGATTATTCATTAACAAAACAGACAACGAGTACTCGTTATTTACTTATGGGTCATTCGAATTAATCGAGCCGAGTCGAGCTGCAAACGATGTGAAGTGCAGACGTTGATCTCTTAATTGATATTTGAGAAAGATCTGTGAACTGTGTGTTAAGCGAAAATTGAATAAAGTCATTAATCAATCAAGCGATTATAGTTATTCACACGTAATACACGCGTTCACAAACAGGCCGCTTTTCAAGTGTTTAGCAATTAAATACGTTTATCGTATGTGGAATGTGATATATGGGCTTATTTTATTTTGTGTGAACATCTCAAAAATATGAATATGATTGCACTTAAAATATATATTTTTAAGGGTGGTAATCAGCCATATAAATATATTGTACTCTATTGAAATATAAACAAACAAAAAAATACATTTTTTTTAAATTTTTTAAAAATTGTTTTAAAGCTTAAATACATATTTTGTGCGGAACGCTGGAATGAAACGTTTTTTGAAAATACAAAATACCTGTGAAACTAAAACCGTTTTTTTTATTGTGTAGTTTTCATAAGTGGAATAAGGTTTCACCAAAAAAATACCCAAAATTATTTTATTTATATATTATTTTTTTTTATAAATATTAGTTTTTGGTGATCAACTCAGCGCAGTGTATATTAAAATATCTTCTCTTAAGGGAATGACCTTTAAATTAAAATTTTTAAAATTCACTTTTTTTTTCTGTGCTTCACATAAAATTGTTTTAAATGCGTTTTATAAATTATTTAATGTTGGTGTTGAAAAATGCTTTTGTCTTAACTTTGGATCTACTTTAGATGCAAATAAAAAACTTGGAAAATAAACTACATAAAAAAAAAAACTAAATTAATTTAAAATAATATTGAAAGTTTCTAGTCAATTATCCAAAAATTATGTGGCGCTGAAAAGTAGGCAATAAAATGTGTTACGTTTCATGAATATAAAGTGCTGAAAATAATATATGAAAGTGTCAACATGAAAATGAAATAGAAATGAAAATATGTATGAGAATGTGAATGCGAAAATGATGAATGAGTGAATGAATATGAGTAAAAATATGAAAATTAATATTAAATATGAATATGATAATGAAAATGAATATATATATAAAACTATAAATATGACTTTAAACATTAATATGAATATAAATGTGAATAAGAATATGAATAAAAATATAATAATAGATATGAATATGAATTTTAATATATACATATATTCTTATATATGAATATGAATATGAATGCGAGTATAATCACGATTCTGATCACTTTACTGTTTCTCGCCAACAGATATAAATTGCACTCAGCCCGCCATTGATGATTTCCCCAGAGATCTATTCACGGAGGCGCAAAGACAGTCCGGTGCTGTTGTACTTCATGTTATAGCCAGTTTATATTTATTTGTAGCATTAGCAGTAGTATGTGATGAGTACTTTGTGCCAGCTGTCGAGAAAATATGTGCAGGTGAGATACCCAGATCCCCAGATCCCCAGTTCTCCATATTCCCATCCCAATTGAGCTCTTCACTAACTGCTTGTTTTGGCCAGCTCTCAACATGTCCAACGATGTGGCGGGCGCCACGTTTATGGCCGCGGCCACATCGGCGCCGGAGCTGTTCGTGAATGTGATAGGCACATTTATCACGGAGGGCGACATTGGGGTCGGCACCATCGTCGGCTCCGCGGTGTTCAACATACTCGCTGTGGCCGCCTGTTGCGGCATCGGGGCTGGCATGGTGAGTACCTATTCGTAAGCCCCATCAACATCTCCCTCTCTCCTCCCCTCTCGTGCGCTCTCTCTCTCTCTCTCTCGCTCGCAGACTATACCACTGGACTGGTGGCCCCTGACGCGGGACAGCATCGCCTACGGCGTCACGGTCGCCATTCTCATCTGTGTGATGCACGACGAGCGGGTCGAGTGGTACGAGGCCCTCATCCTGGTCTCCCTCTATGCGGTCTACCTGGCGGTCATGTATTTCGACAAGTCCTTTCAGAAGTGCGCCAAAGGTGAGTCTGCCAGGTGCAGCCAAAAACAGCCGAAAAACTGCCAAAAACAGCCAAAAACAGCCAAAAACAGGGGTACACGGCGGATACACTCAGAGAAAGGCATTCATATTTATATTATCGATATGATATGTTGATATTTATGATAGGTCAGTTCGTAATTAATATAATTCGGGTGTTTGTAATCAGTAAAAATTCAGTTATGCTGTTGTTATATTTTCATCTGTACCGAAATCTATAGAAAAACTTATCATATATTGAAATTACAATATTAATCGGCGTTCACAATTCAGAAGTTCCTATGGAAAAACCTAGTTTAGGATATTTTGTCACTTACCACGTTTATACGACGTTCAGTTCCTGAGAACGTAATCAGCCAGAGCTCAGTATGTATTTTCAGTATTTTCATTTCCATATGTTTTTCTCTGATATACAAGTTATCTAAAAAAAAAAATAATATACAAATATTTAAAGCATTTTAATCAAATTTTGTTTGTTAATTTTTCCAATGCAATTAAACGTTTGTTTAACTAAGCTCTAATTTAACTGTGAACAGAGTATTTATTGTGAAAAAAAATTAGCTAACATGAACTTTTGACAGGAAGCAAGTTTTGATATTTTTTTTTTTTATCATATTGGGATAAACACTTTAAACAGAAAGAGAGAGGAGAGAGAGAGAGAGAGAGAGAATAACACCACATAAAACAAAGTACCAACTCTCACACACAGGTGGCGTTAAGCAGGCGCGCTCGCGCAGCCGCTCCTCCAACTGCAGCATTCACACAAAGAACAGCAATGAAAAGGAACCAGGTACACAACAACAACAACAAGCACAATACAACAATTAGCAAAAGAAAATTCAAATTCAAATAAATCTTTGGCTTGCCGAAGAGTAAATATCCTTGCAGACGCGTCAAAGAGTTTTGTTGTTTCTATAAAAAAAACTATGTTTTCGAGCGATTGTTCCTATGGCAGCTATATGCTATAGTTATCCGATGTTGATCAAATTTAGCGCACATTTCAGAGTTTTAGCAAATGTCAAAATTGCCAAGTTAAATTAAATAATAAATAAAAATAAAAATAAAAAAGTGTTTTCCGATTGTTCCAATGGCAGCTATATGATATAGAAATCCGATAAACATAAGTTTCTATAAAAAAAACTATGTTTTCGAGCGATTGTTCCTATGGCAGCTATATGCTATAGTTATCCGATGTTGATCAAATGTCAAAATTGCCAAGTAAAATAGAATAATAAAAAAAAATAATAATAATAAAAAGTGTTTTCCGATTGTTCCAATGGCAGCTATATGATATAGAAATCCGATGAACACAAGTCGTTGGCCATATATTAGAAACAAGTTACGCTTGTTATTTTCCAAGTTTGTTTAAGATATCTTAAAAAACCAAAATGTTTTTTAAGCAAAAACTATTTTTTTATTTATTATATATTATTATATATAATAAAGGCAAAATGAAAGGTCTCTCTGCAAGGGTATTTATATGCACATGGCATCCCATCCAAGCCATACCCTGCCCGCAGTTAGAGTATTTGCAATTCTGTACACTTTTCGCAGAGCTTGTGGAGAATCGCATTTGCCAGAACATGGCCAGCATTCAGCTGAATGGCGGCCTCAACAACGATCAGGCCAAGGCCAGCAACACGACAACAACAACAACAGCTGGCATCGGAGGTGGAGGCGGCGGCGGCGGCGGGGGCGGGGGCGGAGGCGGCGGGGGCGGAGCAGCTGCTGCTGTGGGCCCAGCTGCGGGTGGCGCCATTGCGCCCGTTGCCATTGCGGACAATGCGGACGCGGAGGCGCAACTGGCCGCAGTGGCAGCTGCCGCAGCGGGCGCAGCTGGAGTCGAGGAGCCGGAGCAGGAGGGCTACTCCCTGCTGACGTACCCCAAGGGCACCAGCTGCTTTGCCCAGTTCACCTGGCTGATCATCTGGCCGATCCACTTGCTCTTCCGCATTGCGATACCCGATTGCAAAAAGGCCAAGAACAACAAAATCTTCCCATTGACGTTTATCATGTGCATTGTCTGGATCGGATCCCTGTCCTATGTGGTGGCGTGGATGATAACCATAATTGGTGAGTTTTCGCTAACTGTTTTGTGCACTTGGAAAAACCGGAAAATTAAATCATAAATCTATTTTTGAATAATTCGTGATTTCAGCCGAAATAGTAAGCATTATATTGATAATAACAACGTCTGCACTTGAAACAAGCGAAAGACTTTCTTAATGGCAGTTTAAAATTATCTTGAGATTAAAATTTAATTCTTGAGGCATTTTAAAAAAGTTTTTGATACAAACATTTTGGCCTCAAGTTAAGAAACTTCTACCTTGACGGGATTTTGACATTTATTACCTATTTTATTATTGTAGAAATCTCGAATTTCATGGAATTTCAGGGCATAAACGTAACATAACTATAAATAAAAATTCCAAAAACAATTAAAATAATTTTGAAATGTATGTTTTTTAAATCATGAATTTCGTGGCATAAACGTAGTTACAATTGAAATTGATTTGAAATTAAATTAACATGCGTTATTGAAATCATGTATTTCATGGCATTAACGTAGTTGTAAAACAAAGTTAATAAAATTAAATTTAAATTTAAATTAAATAAAAATTAAAAAATAAATTAGGAGTACCATTTATGTTGAATTCATGACATGAAATAATCAAACTAAAATACAAAATTAAATTTTATGGAAATCACGAATTTCATGGCTTAAACGTAACAAATAAAAATAAAATAATTTTGAAATGTATGTTTTTTAAATCATTAATTTCGTGGCATAAACGTAGTTAAAATTGAAATTGATTTGAAATTAACATGCGTTATTGAAATCATGTATTTCATGGCATTAACGTAGTTGTAAAACGAAGTTAATAAAATACAATTTAAATTTAAATTAAATAAAAATTGAATTCATGACTTGAAATAATCAAACTAAAATACAAAATTCAATTTAATGGAAATCGCGAATTAACGTAGTTGTAAAACGAAGTTAATAAAATTAATATTAAAATTTAAATTAAATGAAAATTAAAAAATTAATTAGGAGTATCAATTATGTTGAATTCATGACTTGAAATAATCAAACTAAAATACAAAATTCAATTTAATGGAAATCACGAATTTCATGGCATAAACGAAGTTAAATTAAAATTAAAAATGATGATTATAATATTATACATCATTTATATACATAAGCAACTAGTTGTCTTTAAAGACAGTTTCACATTTTGTTTCGCCCTTTTAACCAGGCGATACACTTAAGATACCCGATTCGGTGATGGGCATTACGTTCCTCGCAGCCGGCACCAGTGTACCCGAGGCAGTATCCAGCGTGATTGTGGCCAAGCGCGGTGAGTATTGATCATAATAATGTGATCGCAGCGACAGACAGATATCAGGCTGTGTGTATTGTTGGGATTGTTCTCTATATATCTCTCTGCACAGGCCATGGTTCGATGGGTATTTGCAATTCGATTGGCTCGAACACGTTCGATATACTGCTGTGCCTGGGCGTGCCCTGGCTGATAAAGGCGGTCTTCTTTCCCATACAGCCGGGCCAGAACTATGTGGCGATCAACTCGGCCGGCCTGGAATATTCGGCGATCACACTGCTCTCCACGCTCTTTCTGCTCTATTTAACATTCTCGATGAACAAGTTCAAGCTGGACACCAAGGTGGGCATCGCCTGTCTGGTCATCTATTTGGTATTCATGGTCTTTGCCTCGCTCATTGAGCTGAATGTGTTCTTTCGCGTCAATCTGCCAACCTGCGGACGATCATGAGCTGGGGCTGTGGCTGGAGCTAGGAGCTTGGAGCTTGGAGCGGGAAGCTGGTACTGCAAACGGAACTGGAACTGGAACTAGAGCTGGAGCTGCCGTGCAGTCGTTTTAATTAATTAATATGTATTTCCTGTTCTATTCTATCTACCTTGATAGTTGAGTTACCTTTATGCTACTACGTTTATTACTACTGCTGTTATTGTAATACGTTTTTTTTTTTATTATTATTATTATTATTATTAAAGTAGCAGACACTCTTCACGACATTCGGCCGCGATCACTGTGATCACGTCAAGTGAAATGAAATGAGAAATGAGAGGAATAAAAGAAACAAAACAAAAACAACAAAACCAAAAATCAAAAACACAAACAACAAATTCAATAATGTATTTATATGATTAATATATGAGATTTAACAAAAGAAGTCGGAGACAGTTTATTTTATTATTTAGCTGTATTTTTTTTGTATTTTTAGTTTTTTGACAAAGTGGTTCCAATTGGGTTTTCAAGTTTATGGCAACTATTTGATCTACAAATCTCCAAAATATAGACAAATCAATATGAATCGGATAGGAAAAGTTCTCCAGCAATTGTGAAAACTTGTGGCTGAGTATTTAATTTTTGTGCGGTCTGTTCAGGAGATTTATTATATTCCATTTATATATTATTGATTTACAAATATAACGAATATTTCCAAATTTGAATAGATCTAGTAGCACTTGCAAATATATATATATAAATATATATATATATATATATATTTCGAACCGGAACCTAGAACATTCATATTGCTTCTTTTTTTGGACACATTAACATTCTTCAACCGTTTTTTTCCGATCAAATTCTCAATGCAAAACTATCTCGATACAGTTATGAGTAGACTGGCTAACGAAGAATACGGTAAGTGATCAGATCGCAATGGCCATGGATATTAGCTGACAAGCCCTATCGGAACAGGCTACGCAGATCCTTTTCTGCTGCGCTCCAGGCCCCTAGAAGAGCTCAACTGCTCGGTGCCATCCATTCTGGAGTTTCCCAATTTCATGCGCAAGAAGAGCATCATTTACACGGTCGCCTGCGTGTTTGTCAGCTTCTATTTGTTCGTAATGCTGGCGATTGTCTGTGACGATTATCTGGTTCCCGCCATGGAGCGACTGTGCTACAGTGGGTATTTTAGTCCACTCGTTTTTCGAATGCAGCCCACTGTACTTGTTTTATTTCTCTCTCTCTCTCTCTCTCTTTACGTATCTTTCTCTTTTCCTCTCTCTATCGAGCTCTTTTTGTTATATCTCTCCCCACCTTTCTCTCTTGCAAATATCTCTCCCTCTTTCTCCTTCTCTCTCCGCCTCTCTCTCGCTCTCTGCAGACTTGCGTATGTCCTATGATGTGGCTGGTGCAACTTTTCTGGCCGCCGCCACCTCAGCTCCGGAACTGTTTGTCGCCTTTGTAGGCACTTTCATAACGAAGGGCGATATCGGCATCGGCACCATTGTCGGTTCCTCGGTGTTCAATGTGCTCGGCATTGGAGCTGTCTGTGGCATCCTAACGGGCGTGGTGAGTCAACACCTTGATCCGACCGATTGATACTGATTGACTGACTGACGGACTGACTAACTGATTGATAGTAAACTTACAGATTGCTGACTGACTGATTGATGGATAGCTTAGTGATTGACTGATTGATTGCTGACTGACTGATTGACTGTGTGATTGACTGGCTGACTGACGGACGGATCAACTGATTGACTGACTGACCTATTGATTAATAGATTAGTGATTGACTAACTGATTGATTGCTGACTGACTGATTGTGTGATTGACTGGCTGACTGACGGACGGATTGATTGATTGAGTGACTGACCTATTGATTGACAGATTAGTGACTGACTAACTGATTAATTGCTGATTGTGTGATTGACTGGCTGACGGACGGATCGATTGATTGACTGACTGACCTATTGATTGATAGATTAGTGATTGACTAACTGATTGATTGCTGACTGACTGATTGACTGTGTGATTGACTGGCTGACTGACGGATGGATCGATTGATTGACTGACTCACCTATTGATTGATAGATTAGTGACTGACTAACTGATTGATAGTAAACTTACAGATTGACTGACTGATTGACTGATAGCTTAGTGATTGACTAACTGATTGATTGCTGACTGACTGATTGACTGTGTGATTGACTGGCTGACTAACGGACGTATCGATTGATTGACGGACTGACCTATTGATTGATAGTTTAGTGACTGACTAACTGATTGATAGTTAACTTACTGATTGACTGACTGATTGACTGATTGACTGATAGATTATTGTCTGACTAATTGATTGATAGTTAATTTACTGACTGACTGGGTGACTGATTGATAGATCAGTGACTGACTAGCTGATTGATTGTTGACTGACCGCTGATTGATTGACTGACTGACAGACGGTTTATTGATTGATGATCAACGCATATATATAAATATATATTTTCTTAATATTGGATAATATTTATATCTACCTATATATCCTAGCGCTCCTAGCGCTCCATGCCCATCTCAGGTCAAGTCTTTAATAATTTTGTATTTCCACGCTTGTAGAGCACCAAATTGGACTGGTGGCCCATAACCCGGGATACGCTGTGGTATTTGATAGCGATTGCCGCGCTCTCCTACGTGCTCTTCGATTCCCGAGTTTCGCTCTATGAATCGATTGTCCTGCTGATCCTGTACTTTGTGTACCTAGTTGGATTGATATTCGATCGCAGGATACAGAGCATATGCCGAAGTACTTTAGCTAATCGAATGCGTTTGCAAACGGGCACAAACTCAATTTCTGCTTAACTCATTTACAGCGGTGGACGCCGATCGCGATATGATGAGCGAGGATCCCATGGAGCGTGAGGACGACCCGCTGAAATCGTTTAAGCAGACCGTCTGCGGGACGCCCGAGAAGAGCGATAATTGCTGCAAGAAAATCTGGTGGGCATTCAAATACCCGGCCGTTCTCCTACTGGCCGTAACCACGCCCAGCGCCCGCTCCATATTCTTTCTGAGCATGCTATTGGCCGTCCTGTGGATCAGTATTATATCGTATTTCGTCACCTGGTTCCTAACCATTGTCGGCTATAACATCGGCATTCCCGATTCCATAATGGGTCTAACGGTACTGGCCGCCGGCACCAGTGTGCCCGAAATTGTATCCTCCTACATAGTGGCGAAAAAAGGTGAGTTCCCAAACATTTTCAACACTC
>JAWNLD010000295.1:907500-1295000 GCA_035041545.1 Drosophila colorata | reverse complement strand
TTTGCAGACATATTAAAATTGACTAAAATGTTGACATTCAAAACTCTCAGATCTCAATTTTTTCAACTTTCAATAACTTTGTCAAAACTGAACGGATTTTCAAGTTTGATGATGATTTGTCCTCTAGTTGTTTTTTACGTTTAAAATATATTCATTTTTAAAAATATAATTTTTTTAAATATTTTTGGTAAAAAAAAAACCAACCTAACTCATTTTCGAAAATTTTTTATTCAACATTTTGAATTGCAAATAGAATAAAAACAACATGAAAACAAATTCTGAGTTGAAGTATTATTTGTGCTGTATGTCCACTGTTCAAAACTGGCCCAGATGCATGAAAGAGTATTGCGCTTTTGGTTATACCCGACTTGCTTGTTTTTGCTGATTTCCTTTAATTACGCGAAGAAACAGTTTTCGAGCATTTTGCTCTTAGTTCAATTAGCTTTTAAGCTCTTAGATTGCAGCAGAAATCATGTTGCTTTTCGGTGAATTGTATATATATACATATATATATTTAAAGCTCTCTTGACATACTAAATAACAAGGAATAAGCCCAATTGAAACAAAAACCAGTATGTAAGTAAAGCTAATATTATATTATGGTCTAATCCATAATTAAGTAAATTATTTAAGTACTTTGGGGAACTATAAAAAAAACACTAAACCCTTTTGAACTGAAATCTAATCTAAAATCTATGAAACCTAGAACCACTTATAAACCACTTAAAGGGTCAGATACCTCAGCTAAAGAAAAAAGCCCATTTATTAATATATACTATATATATAAAGAAACAATATGGAAAATAAAATTGTACATTGTTAAAGAAATATGTACATATAGAATATACATATGTACATACTTATATACATATATTTATATTCAAATGTAAATTTAATAAAATGTAATACAAATTGGAAAATCTTTAATTTATTTTTAATTGTTTTCTCAGCTATTGGGTATATTTGTTTTCGAAAATTATCATACTGATCAGTCACATGCCACTTGACGTATTTTTATCGGTAATCGATCATCGAGGTTCGCAGGACTTTTTATATTTTTAGTACTTAGAATCGATGTGATCTATGTTGATGAATGATAATGGGAATTTCAATTTCACAGCATTTTAGTGCTTGTAACTGTTACCAACATGCCAAAGAAAAATACCCTATCTACCCAATACATTCATAATTATATGGAATGTGTTTATTTTTGTATATTTTTATCATATCTCAGAGATTGGCGGACAATCAAATCAGCACGCTTCTGCTCATTGATTAACGTTGTACTTTTTGTATACCCTGTGTAAAAGAGGGCATATAGGTTGTTAAAAGCTTTGAGCTTGTCAAGAATATATATTTGTTTGAGTTTGTTTGTCTGTTTGGCTATCTAAAGAAGCTAAAGATGTGAAATTTGAAAAGTAGGGCATTCTTTTATCGATAAATATCGATTTCAAGCCTAGCTTTTTCAAGAATATCTCGGGCATTATAGGAGCTAAAGGCACAAAATTTGGCATGTAGCCTTTCTTAAAGTTCTTAGAGATAAAAAAATACTTTTGTATTATATAAATCAAAAATTTGTTACAGCAGCTCCCAGCCAGGTACAGAGCATTTCCCAGTCTGTAATGCCCGGCTGGAGCACACTTCCTCGTTGTTTATGAGGCTCTTTTGATTTCTGATTTCGTGCTGCCGTCTTCCACAACGGACGTCATACTTGTTATGGCGCTACAATTCGCGCGGGTTGCGACGTCACGTCTTGAAAAACAATGGCGTAGCTGCCGTTAACCCGTCCATATATCAATTTGGTAGGTTCGAAAAAAATTTAATAAGCCCCCTAGAGTCGTGGAAAACATGAGCCAATAATGCTGATAGACAGTTTGAGTGCCGGTCTTAACTGGCACCGCCAAAGAGGCGTGGCTTTGATCCCCACACTTAACTTTAGATGTCTGGCAGCCCAAAAGGCAAGTCAATCAAAGATTATAATAATATATACCTCACAGATATACATTTCAATCTGATATATGAGTTACACTTAATTCTCTATTTTACACGGTTTTTAAAAACTTCAACATTTCTTTTTGTATTTTTATATTGTAAGTCAAACGGCAGCTAAATCTGTTTATCTTTTTCTCGCACTTATAAGAAAATACATTTTAATTAATTTATTTATTCTATTTTTGAAAATAAATATTTTTCCCATTTACAAGACAAATTAATTTATTAATGTAATAAATGAAAACGTAATGAGTAAAATATTTAAATATATATACTTTTTTTAAGTATATCAATATCGCTATTAATTATTTATACTTTGTTATTCACAAAACGCTTAAATTGATTCATGTAATAAATTTAAAATAATAAATACAACACATTTGTTATATTTTAAGTTTAATTTCGAAGGCAGCTGGAAAGGAGCTTAGACGCTTGAAACTGATTCCGAATCTGGGGTATTCTTCTCAGCTAAAAAAAGAGTTCGACTTTAAGCTGTAAACTTACTGTAAAAGCTTTAATATAAACGTTCTAACAAAGGTCAAAACTTTAAAAACTTTATGAGCTCAACTATAAGAACTCTATTATCAGCTCTACATTTAAAGTTCTACAATAAAAGTTTTACCTTAAAAGCTGTACTATAAAGACGAAACTATAAGAGATATACTTTAAGATGCTATTTTTACTCTATAATAAAACAAGCGGAAAATGCGTGGAATGATTAAGGGTTAAAGAATAGCACTTGATCCGAGCAGAACCAATGATAACCTGGAGTTTCTATAGAAGTAAACCAATAATAAAAACTGTTTACAAAACAAATAATTCAATATTTCCAAGGTTTGCATTAAATTTGCTTAAATAAATGAATAATAAATGAAATAAAATTAATTATATATAAATCTGTGCAACAAATAAAAAAAAAATATTCACAAGTTAAAATTGACTTAAATATGCCACTAAATCCAAGTCGAATGTTATTAAAAAATCCAAAATTGATCGTAAACCCATTGAGTCATGAAAAAGTTATCAAATAAGCCAGACTGGGCATATTGTCTTCCAAAAAACAATGTTAATAATATAGTTAAGAATTATCTTCTGATTGCGTGAATTGAAATTGAATTGAATTTTTGTCTGTTCTTTTTAATTTCGTAAAACCAAAGGAATTTTCAGGTAATCCCCTTTTCGAATCAGGTAGGGAAAACGGTTAGGTATCGCCACTGAGACAGCAGTTTTGATCGGCTATCAGCGATCAGTGATCAGTGATCATTGGTAGCTAAATCGAGAGTGTTACGAGTGGTAAAAGCACAATTGAACTTTGCTCAAGCTGAAGGGAAGTACAAAACCGAAAGCAATTAATAGACAATTGCTTGCGTCGCGATCGCTGATCAGTTGCAAAGCTGTTGATCAGGATCGCGCAAATGCACAGATCAAATATTTATACATGCATATATGAAAGTGAAATTAGTGAACGGTGATCGCTGATCGATGAGCAGGGCGCTCTCAGCAGTGATCACAGCGAGCACAGTGATCACGGCGATCAATGCCAGCACGTGAGCCCTATAAATAGGTCTAAATACAAAGTTTCCAGTTAAGCGTGAAAATACCCAAAGTGTTTGAATTGGTTACATCAAATACACACACACACACACACTCGCTCGCGCATCGCATACAAATGAGCTTCGGCTGCGATTGATAAACGGTTGCTGCATTTGTTGTTTCGCTTCTTCTGTTATCACAAACGGTAACTTCTACAATAACGAGTGCACATAACACACTCGGCGCTCAGTCTGTGTGTGTGTGTGTGTGGGTGTGTGTAGCTGAAGCTGAAAGCAACTTAAAACAAGTAATTACAGTCATCTCTCTTATAGCGAAGAGTAAATACCCTGCCAACAAAAATACTTTCTATGAGAGCTATGTAATATATTAGTCCAATAATGATAGGATTTTGTTCCTATAGGAGCTGTGTGCTATAGTTGTCCGATGTTAATGAAAGAAATTTGAATATATATGAGGAGCATAAGGACTCTTATAATTGTTGATTTTGTTTAGAATTTCTTTAAGAACAAACAAGTTTTTCATACAAATACTCAATTTGTGATCGATAGTTTCATATATATACTGTTCCGTTCATATAATATCGCCTCGGTTACTGCGTTACATACATTGAAGCAAAACTAGAATACCCTCAGCAAGAGCATAGCAAGTAAAAATGTGTTGTCGAGAGTGTACGACCAGCAAATGCCCTGTAAACAGCTGCAACCAAAAACTGAAAGTGACTAAAATGGAAATTTGTAACTCTGAAATTTAAATTTTCGAAATATAACAGGCTATAATATTCGATATTTAATATATCGATATTTATCGATTTTATTGACAATAATAAAATAAATTCTAATATTTTATTTAATCGATATTTATCGATTTTATTGCAATGAGATTTGAATGGATATTTATCGATCAGATTGACAGAGAAAAGAGTTCATTTATTCGGTATTTAAATTGATCGTTATTTATCAATTATAATGCAAGGTAAACAAACCAATAATATTCGACATTTTACCTAATCTACTTGTATATTAAACGATTATATTTAATCTTTAATATTTTAATTAATTGATATTTATCGTTTTGGGTGGTACGCAAAATCCAAAACAAATTTCATCTGAATAAGGCTTACGAGCTATTTATGTACCAAATTTATGGACTCCAGACTTTATAGACGTTATATGTGAGTACTCAAGCTTATCGATTATCAGCACTTCATCATGATCAGGCTTCTATTCAGAAGTATATATGGGAATATTTAATTCCCGATCTGTATAAATATATTTTTACATACGAGTAAATTTCTCTAAATATCCCTATACATATTCCTTTATATATTCCTATAGACATGTCTTCATATGTTTCTATATTTATCTATACATTTATTGTTATATATATTCCCATGAATAAACCCTATAAATAAGCCTTGTCTGTTTCTGTTCTGCTTTGTCAATCCCTCACTAAGGCACAATTTAATTTAATACACCCTTTTTAAACATTTTTAATGAGTATAATCAAGCTAGGAGCGACAGCCAATGCGACGACGCTACCAAAAAGAAGCAACACACACGTGTGAAAATCACACACACACGCACACACACACACAACTCGCCACCTGCGCGACAGCTCCAAAAATGAATCAGAATCGAAAAATCAAAAAAATCAAAAAAAAAATCAAAGATACAAAAAAATAATCGAAAAATAAAAGCTGAAAACGAAAACGTTGTCAAGTGTTTGGACTTGGCTGACTTGACGCTAAGCAGAGATAACTCTTTACAAAGCAGCGGTAAAAACGCCAATAGCGCTGGCAGCGACGCCGACCGCGACTGCGACGCTGGCTGCGACGCAAACGCCGCTGTTTATTATTAAGACGCGCGCGCGCTGGCCGCACTTAATTAGTTGTGCGATACAATTCTAGCCAAGCGGTCGACGTAGCGACTGCATACGAAAAACTGAAAAGAAAACAGCAGAAAAAGAAAATCGAAAAATCGAAAAACCAAAAAAGACCCATAAAAAAGAAACACTTCATGAGGTATTCAAACTTAAATCAAATGTAAACATTCCACTCAAAAAAAAAAAAAAAAAAAAAACGAAATAAAAATATTTCAAAACGAAAAACGAGTTGCGTCGCGTTGCGCATACGCCGTGTGTGAAGTACCACAAGAAAACCAAAGAAAAATAAATAAATAAAACGACAAAAGGAGAATAAAATTGAAATTAAAATTTAAAATTGGGATTTTCAAAACCACTCCGCTGAAAATAATAATAACCATCAATTGTTTTGCGGCGCACGTGCCACACGTGTTGCTATATTGTTTAAAAAAGAGAAAGAGAAAAATATTTATAAATATTTTTTTAATATATTTAAATTGTTTTCTGCTAAATCAAAACAATAACAAACAAGTTTTTGTTTAAGGTTTTTCTGTTATTTTTTTTTGTTATTGTTTTTTTTTTATAATGTTGAAAAACGCGCGCCTTTTGCTTGGCGTTTTCATATTGTTTGCCAGCGTTTTAACGGATACACAAGCAGCAGGTGAGTAAATAGTCATAAAAGAGGTGGGGGAAAAAACACTCATAAATAAATAAAAAGAAATGCCAAATTTGTGCAGCAAGTGTCCAGAAATCCCCGAAAATATTCAATGAATGTGCTTGGCATGAAACATTTTTTTGGAACCAAACTTTTACGAGCAACAAAATTTAATAGTAAAATGTTCACATTAACAGGGTATGCAGAGCAGGCAGGTGCTCAGCGTTAAAGATATTCAGTGCATTATACCCTTGCTTGTATAAAATATATAAATTTTTAATACATAACTTTCTTGGTTTGTCATTCAACTAAAAAAGTTAATTACATTTTTCGTGATTTATCTTTACTTTTTTATTCTAAATTGGCAATTTGTGATTTATTTTAAAATATATAGCTTTGAGCAACAAAAAAAAAACTTTCTTGCTGTGTATAACAATTGATACTAAATTGTAACAAATTATGGGATTCTACGTGTTCCAAAGATAATTGATTTTTTTTTGTTAGCTACCGGAGAAATTGTTATTTTCTTTTTTTTTTTGTTTTTTTTGTAGAGCAATTGCACAATTTGGTATTTGTAAAGTTGTTTTCTATCGGGTTGTAAAATTTTTAAATTTATTGGGTTTTTTTTTCTTGTTATTAACTGTCTTATAGTTAACTTATAGTTAAGGCTGATTTATTGATTTCTATAGGAAAGTTTTTCATAAATTTGAAGGTACTTTTTCTTTGAATTCTTGTTTATTTTTTCCAGACCTATTATAATACCGAAAAGAGTTCATAAATAATTAAAACCTAAAGAAGAATTCATAATTATGTTCTCTTTTCAATTATTATAATAGAAAGAAGAATATAAAATAGTTCGAAAACGCTTTGAATATATTTGTATTAATAAATATATCTAATTAGAGGTTTTAATTTGCATATATAGACTTAGCAAGACAACAAAAACAAATTCTATAACTTTCGACTCAGGCACCTGAATAACAATCTAGCCAATATAATGCCAAGTAATACTCTGACTGCTATGGCTTTTCCCTCTAGGCAATAAAATAGCCCAGCCCTTTTTAAACCTAACAACATTTAACATAGTTACCCCAACAGCCCAGACAATGCATCTAAGGTGAATTAATTGTATCTGACAAGATCAATTCCTATATAGAAAATTAATTGGTTCCACATACGTAGATAGTAGATGAGCTTATCGAAGTGAACAATGCGGCACGATAACTTAATAAAGTTGAATCTGGTTCAAATTCCACGCTAATTAACTAACCAATTTTTCACTATAAAGTATAAGTCTGAATAATGTTACGAGTTTTTCTTTCATATTAACTTTTACATATGGAAAATATACATAATTATTTTTATACAAACTAATTCTTAATTGTTCAAACCTAGCGAAAATGTTAAATAAAAAATAAAATAAAAAAATAGCTTCATGTTAAGAGACTTTACTTATCTTAGGCTTTCATATTTAATACTCTATTCAATAAATTTACAAGGTACTTTAATCTAAATCACGCCACAACTAACTGTTTAAGACAGCTGTCAATTCAGTTTAAAAAAATAAAAAAATTAAATACAGAATTAAAATCATGAAAATCTGCGCTAATAAATCAACAAAAAAAGAATATAAGTTGAAGGCCCCCCCAAAACAATGAGCACCAATTGCCCAACTAGGGAACGGGGAGCTGGGGGCAGGCGTAGCTATCAGCAGCTGATTTGATAACAACTACACTCGGTATAAGATTGGAAGATTGAAAGTGGTCATATCGCCATAAATATATATATATATATATATATATACCCATTATTTTTATTTGGGTGTGGTCTTTACATCTCTTAATGCTCTTAATGATAAGCACAGCTGATATATAGGCCTGGGAACTGCGGCAGCTGTGGTCAGCATTGATAGAGCATCTGTGATCTATAATCATTCGGCTGATAAACTTACGGTGATTTATCAGCATGTCAAAAATATAATAATAATAATATCTGATTGCTCACTGGAAGCAGTGTCAGGCGATTGATCGATGCGATTAGCTGACAGCTGTTTATTAAATTGATAAAAAACCCAAAGAACGCCCAACCACAACAAAAACCATTCAAGTGCTGCACAGAAAATATAATTTTCATTTTCTTTTCTTATTTTTGGAGGTTCAAGTGCCTGCTCCAAAAACTCAAGATCAAAGATTAGGCAAAAAAACCTTTGATACTTTGCTAGATCGATCTTTGAGTGCTGGCCATAAAAATCAATTTGGTATAGAAAAAATTCCGGTTATTCTTTTCTTAACAATGTTATGCTTAAATTTCAGTTTAGTAGTAAGTGTGTGTTATATTTAAATTTCAAATATTTTTATTGATTTTTATTTTGTAAATAAATCTGTTGAGGGATTTTAGGCTATATGGCTAAAAATTAAATTTGTTTAATTAATAATCTATTGAGCACATTTTTTTGCTACTCTTCTATTTGTCTGCAAGGATATTTGTTCCTTGGCACCCCGAATATAACTGTTCTTTCTCGCTTTATTAGTTGTCGCTCTCGCCCTGACTTCCTATATAATATAATTATTATTTTATATAACAAACAATATATTTATTTATAAAGCATTTACTTGGGCTTCATTGTTTGGGGTTGAAAATTAAAAAAAAAAAAACTATTTATTTTAATTTAATGTTTTTCTTTTGTACTTTTCAAAATTTCATATTTATAATTATTTAAAAAATATATAAAAAAGAGTTTTTTTAAAAATGCGAAATTTAGATTCAAGGCCAATTAAATTCTTTGAAAGTTGCAAGTTCATATATGATTGTAAGTACAAAAATTCCGAAGAACTACTAATTGCATTAACTTCGAAATCTTGAAGATCACCAAAAAAAGAGAGAGGACCCATCCGGCGAGAAAAAGTACCGCAGCCAAAAAAAAAAACCAAAAATAAACAAATAGGATCGCGGCTATAAACTAATTATGAATTTCTCTAGAAAATTTGACGTATGTTAAGATAATTAAGAGCGTAAACCGCTTAAGAACACTCGTGCTGCAATTATCTAATAGTTTTTTTTTTGGCAGTACGTGGCGTTGCCACCCATTCATAATTGTTGCATAAACAAATTGCGAAAAAAGACGCCTGCGCGTAATTATCATTAAAGTCCGATACGTCATGCGATTATTGGCAAGCACTCAGCATAAATAATGGTCTTTTGTATGTGGGCTGCAGGTAAACAACAACAACAACAAGATTGGCAACAGGTGATTCCCGTTTATTGATTCATTGGAACTGATCCCGGGCAGCGAACCTATTGCCGCACCCCCAAACAACAGCCTTCGCCCCCACACAGATTCCTACCCTCTCGACCCTCTCTATCTCTATAAATAAGCGGTGCTTTTATAGGATTTATAAGAAAGCATTTGGTTATTCCATCTTATTCCATTTAGTTGGAAGCATGAAAAGGCATTTTTCAAAACACTCGCCAGAGAGAGAGCGAGAGGGAGAGATTGGAATTCAGCACGCCCTTATCCAAAGTTCAATAAATTGTGTTTATCAAGCGTTTTCCCAGCGCATTCATGACGTATTTAATTTAATTTTATTTTATTTTATATTTGTGTTTTTTAAATATTCCCCCGTATAAAATTCCCTCCCGACCCCACGCTGACTTCTGCTTTGCGTACTACGAGTATTATCTATTAATTTATGTATTTTGTTTTGTTTATTATTTTCATTTATTTGCCTAGTATTTTGTTTTAGTTGTTGCTATTGTTGTTGTTGTTCATATTTATCATCATCTCTGGTATTTGTCGAACAAACAGGCAAACAAGCAGCACCAGACAACGGCGCCCTCGTTTGATGGCTACACTAGACTACAAGTCACGAGATCTAAGCCACAGCTACTTACAACAGCTAAGAGTACTTTTTATTTTTATTTTATTTTTAAATATGATAGAGATTTGGGCAAGGTTCCAGTTCGAATCCGAATCTTAAACCTGCACTCAAGCCAGTTCTTAAGAAAAAGAACAGAAAAAACAGTTCAGCCCTAATTCGAACCAAGGCGTATTTTAAAAGAAACTTAGTTGCATTTTTTTATTTTTTTTTTAAGTTTTTATTTATTTTTTCAATTACATTTTTTGCTCCACATTTTTCTGGTTTTCTCAGAAATACAGTAAACTTGTATTGCTTGTCCAAATGATGTTGACAACTTAAATAAATAGGCAAATAATTTAGAAAAAAAAATATTGGGAACAAAACACAAGCTAATCTTTTATTTTTACTGCTCCCATTTTTATTACTTTCCATTTTCAAACGTATATTATTATCATCTTTATTTATCTAGAAATTCCATGCTGTTTAAGTAGTTTGAGTCCTTGCAGTTGTTTCATTCCATTATAGTTCCACAGTATTAAATCGTTTCATTCCTTTCAAAAGTTGCATTTCATTGAGGAACTTTCATTCTTTTTTTAAGTAGTTGTATTCCATTTAATTACTTGTACTCCATTTTATTCAAGCATTTTTGTCATAGGATTCCATTCCATTTCATTCCACACCAAATGACTCTTTCAACTCCCCTTGGAAGTTCCGTTCCATTTCAATTCTGCTTTGGCCGCGCTGCCAACAAAACATAAAAATGAAGAGTAATTTTGTTGGCCAGTGTTGAGCAATCGTATTTATTTATTTAACAACAATTAGCAAGCAGTTTTTAGTTTTAAGTTTTCAGCTTGGGAAACCGATTGATTTGCATTGAGTCGCAACACGATCAGAGAAACGAGTTGCCAATTAAACGCCAGAGTTGCAACAATAAATAATAACAATAAAAAAAAAAATAATAACAAATTAAAAAAAAAAAGTTCTTAACTAAACAAAATGCACTTTGCGTTTGGGGGCGTCGGCGGCATTTCAAGTAATTATGGCCAACATCAAAAACGCTTCTTGATTGCACAATGGACTGCAGCAATCGGTGGGCGGGGGATTACCCTAATTGACCCACAAGGCGCATTCCAATTTGTCCAACACTTTCCGCAAAAGTCTTTCCGATTTGGCTATATACGTTTGTAGCTCTTGAAAGTCATCCAGCTGGGATTTTGCTACTGGCTGTGGGTATTTCTCAGAGCCGGCCTCCACAATTAATAAGCATAACCCCAACCCGACAACTGTCAACAGGTTCAATAAACTTGTTTTATGCAAGCTTCAGATGCTAACACGTAGATAGATTCGCAATCGCATTCGCGCATCTGTTGCATCGGCTATTTGTGGGCTGTGGCCAGTGTTTGATCGTTGGCGGGAGTTTCAGTGCATCCACAAATTTGTAAACAGCATTTAACTCAAGTTTTATTTTAACCTATTGTCAAACATAACCTCAAACTTGTATTTTAATACTAACTGATTTTTACCTATTGACAATTTACCTATTTGACAATTGACAAATATAAAATTTGAAGGCATTTAAGCGTTTTTCCTTTATTTTTTAAAATAATGTCAAGCATAACCTCAAAAAGTAAAAAGTTCCTTTGTTCTTACATTAGATATTGACAGTGAGAGCCAAGTTCACAGATTTTGAAATTTTAAAAATAAATTTCTGCAGCTGAATTTTTTTTTTTTAAATAATATCAATTTTTGAACTGGATATTATTTTAATATAATCCTAAATATAACCTAAAAACTCTCCACAAAAATTATTTCAACTCCAAACAAAGCAGTGCGCACTAGTTGCACTGCTTGCTGGGTATTGCAACGTCGAGCATTAAAATGCTGTTCACGCATATTTTATTTTTAGCCATGCCATGCTTCAATTTCAAGATTGTTAAGTTTTTTCTAATTATTAAATTATGTTTGATTATTGCCACTGATTGTTGTTGTTGCAGTTCTTTTTTTTATTGTATTTCGCGCCCAGCTGCAAGAGACATGCAATTCTGTTTCCACAATGAAAACAATAACAATAACAATAACAATAACAATGAGACGAGCATAAAAAGCTGGCGAAAAGCTGCCGAGCGTATCGCACGACTTTTATGCTGGAGTTAAGCTCCCACAATTCACAGTTTTTTTCTGGTTAGGCACACACACAGAGAGAGAAAATTTGGATTAATATTAAGTTTGAAATAACACGAATTAAGTATTCTTAAAACACATACTTGATATAAGAAAGATTGAGAATGAGCACGAAAATCTGAATATAAGCGAAAAGAATCTTGAATCAAGGAAAACTTTCAATTTACTAGAAATGAGTACGAAAAATAAGTTCACTGAAAATTTAATAATAATATCTTTAATAATAAATAAGCAGTGCTCGACTGGGAGATACCCTAGGCAGGGTGCCAGATGGCTGGCATATATAAATCTTGTATATACAAGTATAAATAAAATTGCAGATAATTTCGTGTATGCCTATTGTGTTAACGAACTCGTTTAAACCAGCCATTGTACTTGACCCAATTTGAAATAAAACAGTTCAATTTAATCTATATATACATACATATATGGAGACAACCAGGAATAAAGAAAAACACAAATTGTCAACTCAACTCAAGTTGAGTCGACATTTATTGCAAATCAAGAATATAAGCACCTAATTGACTGAGAGAGAGAGTCTGTCCCACCTATTTGTCCAGCTTTATGATACCCTATAAAGTTGCAACAGGGTATGAAAACAGATGAATCATTTGCAAGCGGTGTGGCAGGGGAAAAATTTGCCCAAGAAATGCTGATAAGAAATGCCAATCAGACAAAGCTCACTTTGTGGGGCCCCATTAATTGTGGGCACTTCTGGGGAATTAAGTAGATAAAAAATTAAATGACAGACATCGTTATGGGAATTATTTCCCTATTCACGCTAAGCCAAATTAGGGCCGACAATAAGAACTTAATCAGAAATTATAAAAAGAATTGCCAAGAAGAACAAAAACAAAAACAGCAATAAAAAACAGAAAAATGACTTTCGACATTATTATTGGATGACAATTCAGACGCCAGAATCAATCCAATAACAACAATAACAACAACATTATTAGTAATAATAACAACAATCCCAGCGTAACAAATCATAGTATAAGTGCTCTGGGCGGAAGTGCTTGACTAGCTGTTACCCTGTATCCAGCTGAAAGCTGTCCTAATAATTAATAAAATATTAATAATTTTGGAATAGACATTTTTTACATTTACATTATAAACAATTTAAATAAAAACTTGAACTTGAGCGTAGAAAAAGAAAAGTGAACAATCCAAATTTTGGGTATATCGATTTATAGTACCCGAGAACAGATACATTGAGGCAAAACCCCCTTAAAACCACTTGCATTGGGTACAAACGGGCATAAACAAATCATAAAAGTTGAAGACAATCAAACTGAAATAAATGACAGACCCAACTAAGAGCTAAAGGGTTAGGTAAGGTTAGGGGTAGACGTTAGGGGCAGGTGTTAGGGGGAGGCCGTTCCAATTGCATTTAATGTTTATGTTCAGTCTAGTTTGATTTATTTATGCCATTAAGCATTAAGTTGGCAACTGGAAACTAATTGCCGTGCCATATAATTGTTTATCTACCCACGAATTGTGGAATTTTTTTTGTTTTTATTTTTACATTTTTGTTTTGTTTTGTTATTTGTTGCTGTGCGTGAGAAACAATTTAAATTGGTTAATGAGCAGCTGGCAACATAAACAAAAACGAGTTTTTATATTAAGAAAATTTATTTCTAATATTGTATAAATTTATAATAAATATTTATTATAAGAAATATTTTCATAAAGTGGAATATAATTGAAAGCTTTGTTAATTACCGAAACTATGAAAGAGAGTACTTAATGGCTTTTTTATGGTATCTAACGAGACCTTTTCAGACTAACTGCATGTTAGTTTTGAATTGTGCATTTGTGATTTTCAGGTTTGCAGCTTCAATCTTATCACAGTTCTCCTTAACGCACTGAGCTGTTATCTATTATAGTGCCCATATATATATATCTATACGTATAGACAGACAGAGTTTGTAAAGATTGAGATGTTTTGATTAAAAGCGTCATGAAAAATGAGAGAGAAAAATAAGAAAATCTGACAGTCTGCTTTGTTAGTTAATATTAATATTTAATTTAATAATTTCCACCTTTTGTCTGCATTTTCAGCTAACAATGGGACCAGCTTTCTGGAGTCATCGCTCAGATATTTGGATGAGCAGTTGCTGTACGACATCCTGCCACGTGCCACATGCCCCGGCCAGGAACAAGCAGCGCCCTTAGATGAATTTCCAGATATTTTCACAGGTTAGTGCGCATAAAGCTTACAACTATAATATTTCTATCCTGATTGATGTGGGAAATTCTGGAAAAACAGTTGATTCACTTTAGTTTTTTATTTTTCAGTTAGGAGATAGAATGTCTTAGCGAATTCTTATTAATGGTGCCTCTGAGGTCAGGAATAGCATTTTTGAACCATTTTAAGACGGAAAATGGTTCGGTTCAGGTTAAGGTTCGGCTGCACTTTGGGCAGCTGGTTCGGTTAATGATTGAAAAAATCTTACTTCAGTTCAAAACCGGTTTCAATTTAGCTTGGTGTGTAATTATACCCATTGAAAATGGCCAAAAAGGGTATATAGGTTGTGTGCAAATGTATGTAACCGGCAGAAGGAGGCATCTCCGTCCCCATAAAGTATACCTATTCTTGGTCAGCAGCACTAGTAAAGTCGATTTAGCCATGTTCGTCTGTCTGTATACATTTTTTCACCAATTGCCTATTTTTAATGGGTTCAGGGTATAAATATACATAAATATGTTAGGAACTTGAAGTGGTGATAGCTTGAAGTAAATATTGTTATAATATATATATTATAAATATGACTCATGAATTGAGTTTTGATTTTTAGTTAGTGTCCCTTGGAAATACCTAGACGACAGTCAATTTCCGATTGTTCCAATGCCAATACGTAATACTCGGTGCCTAATCAGGAAGCCGTGCATATTTGCTTCAAATGGGGAATGCCTTGGCTTAAGTCCCGTAAATTTGAACTTGAACTGCTGGTCTTCGCACACGACACTTATCACTGGGCCAGGGTCAGCACGAGTGCTCCGATAAGGGGCAAGAAAAGAAACTCAATGGCCAATAAATTAGTCGGCGCAAACGTTCGTTTACGATCGAGCCGCATATTAACTATATATATATATATGTATATACATATACATATATATATATAGTTTGTAACAAGCCACGCACCCTTCCAATGCAACCTCCCTCCCCCTTAGATTGTCTATTTTTACAATATTCGTACTCTCGACTCGTATCTTCCAAGTACACACATGTCTCCACATACATATGTCTGTTTGTACATATATCTCTCTTTCTGCTGCTCTTCAAATCGTGCTTCTTATCGCGTCCAAGTCGTGAAAAACCTTTAATTAAACTACAATACTTGGAACATGACAGATACGCATACCTCTAGCTACATGCACCTAGTTAAACTCAGACCAGACCGTGTCATAAATAGCAAAAAATTCTGTATCTACGTGGTTGCCAATGGAATCTTTGCCTTGATAAAGGGTTTCTTGTTCTATAGCGAACAAACTCTTTTTTATTTTTTATCTGCCTTGATCTCGGGCATTAGATGAGCCACAATCAGAAAATTTGGTATATGGGTTCGTAGAAACTAAGTAAATTGAAATTATGACTTGCTTAAGTATTCTTATTTGATCCCATCGCAAATAGATAATAAATTCGAGGTACTATAAATAAAATCATAGTTCATGATTTGGCATAGATGTATTTCGGCTGTTTTTCTAGCTATCGCGTTTACAAGCTTTAGAGCATAATGCTTATATAGAATTGGTAACAGGTCTTATCCCGCTTACCTAACCATTTTTCATCCGAATATTACGAAGTAAGAATGTTGCAGTGTAATAACAACCAAAACATGTAGCCTACGATTATTTGTACGAGTGCAGCAATAATCAAGAAGACAATCGATGGCCAAAATGCCATCCATTATGAAAATCGGTCCAGTTTTGACAAAGTTATGGGACATTGAAATATGGGAGCTATGGATCCGAGAGCTTTTCATGTCAAAATTTTTGTAAATTTTAGCATGATTTTTGACAAAAAATTTGACCCCCTCAGAATCTGTTTTAATGTTTTTTTTTATGCTAATTGTGATAAATACAATCGATTAAAAACATAAACTTGCAATTCTAAATTGAAAAAAAAAATTTTCGGTAAATAAGTAAGGGGGGAGTACATGATATTTTTTCAAAAAAAATCGAAAAAATTCAAATTTATAAAATTCGGAAGCTTTAAATGCAGAATCAATCTAGAGGACAAATCATGACCAAAATGCCTTCAACCATTAAAATCGGTTCAGTTTTGACAAAGTTATGGAAGATTGAAATATGGGAGCTATGGATCCGAGAGCTTTACATGTCAAAATTTTTGTTCATTTTGGCATGATTTTTGACAAAAAATTTGACCCCCTCAGAATCGGTTTTAATGTTGTTTTTTATGCTAATTGTGATAAATACAATCGATTAAAAATATAAACTTGCAATTCTAAATTAAAAAAAAAAAATTTCGGAAAAAAAGTAAGGGGGGAGTACATGCTTTTTTTGAGAAAAAAATCCACCAAAAATTAATGTTTAATAATGCATAAATTTTAAATGCAGAATCAATCTAGAGGACAAACCATAATAAAAATGTCAACAAATACGAAAATCGCTTCAGTTTTGACAAAGTTATGGGAGTTTTTGATATGGTCAATCAAATAATTTGTCAATCAATCAGTCAGCCAGTAAATTAGTAAGCTAATCAATCAATCAATCAATCAATCAATCAGTCAATTTAGCAACTATTAAGGATAGTTAGACCTTGAAATATGCAAGCTATCTTTAGATATGCCTAACGGTTCTCTTTGTTACAGTGGATCAGCTGCGCCAGGGCTGGGTGGCTCTGCACGTGTTCGCCGCCATCTACTTCTTCATACTGCTGGCGATTATATGCAACGACTACTTTCTGCCCACGGTCGAGTGCATCTGCGAGGACCTGCATCTGTCCAAAGATGTGGCCGCGGCGACATTTATGGCCACGGCCACCTCGATGCCCGAGTTCTTCACGAACACGATAAGCACGCTCATTTTGGAATCAGACATGGGCCTGGGCACGATCATTGGCTCCCTAATGTTCAACACCCTAGGCGTCGCGGGACTCGCGGCTCTGGCTATTAATAAGGTACTCACAGTTGGCAGGCTGGCCGTTTTATGTGATGTTTACTGTAGCGATTCTCTATCCCATCCGCAGCCCGTACAGCTGGACTGGTGGCCGATAGCACGCGACTGCTCCATTTACATATTCAATACGATCATTTTGCTGGTGCTCGCCTGGGGCGGCAGCATCAGCTTCGTGGAGTCCTGCGTCATGATGGCCTTCCTGGTCATCTACTACGTGATCACGTTCAACAACAACAAGTTCATGCCCGCCATACGCGTCTTCATCGAGGATCGCATGAACTGCTGCTTCTCCACGCGCTACGGTTGGTTGTGTTTTCATTGCTCGCGGAATCGGTTGAGGAACTTTTTTTTTTTTGCATCTCTCGCACAGATCTCACGGAGCCGCCAGAGAACAGCGCCAAGGCACAGCTGCCGCTGAAGAAGGATCCGCTCTCGGGCGATGGCCTCTTTGTGGTCAACTTTCCGGAGAACACCTCGTCCATGTCATCCACGGCCAATTTGACGCACTCCAAGCATTGTAAGTCTGCATTCCCATTACATTGCACCAATTTCAAACTGTTTCACTGGTTTTGGTTTTGCTGAACGGTCGCCATTTTGAGTTTTGCAACACGCGCTTAGAGAGACGAGTTATCGATAGGCTCAACAGTCGTTCGGATTTGTTTTAAATGCCGCGTTTCCATGCGTAGCGTTCCGATTTTGAAACTCGTTCGCGAAGTGAAAAGGGTATATTGAGACTTGAAACTTGGAATATATACGATTTAATCTGTAAATCTTCCTCAGTTTTAAAAGAATTTATATTTTTTTTTATATCATGAGGGCGGGTACAATCTTAGATCTAGACTCACCAAATTGGGCAGACAGTTTTCTGATGACCTCCTCTAAAGATTCAGCCGAAAAATGCATATTTAATTACCTTGGACTTTTCGCAGGGAACGGCGAGGACGAAGATGATCAGCTGCCGAACAGCATTTTCGCCTATCCGCACAGCGCGACGCGCTTCATGAAGTGCTGGTGGGTGTTCACCTTCCCCATTAAGCTGGTGCTGCGCGTGCTCATCCCGCATCCGATGCGTCATCGTCGCCTCTATCCGCTGTCGTTCATCATGTGCATCATTTGCATTGGCCTCAACGCCTACATGATTGTCTGGATGCTGACGGCGTTCGGCGTGGCCATCCGGGTGCCCACCATTGTGATGGGTCTCACCTTTCTGGCCGCCGGCTCCACGATGCCCGAGGCTGTCTCCAGCCTGATCTCGCTGCGCAATGGTAAACGATCAAAATGAGTAATCACAACGGATCAACTAAAATCGCTTTTCCGTGTCTGTTGCAGGCGAGAACGGCATTGGCGTCTCGAACTCGCTGGGCGCCAATTCGCTGGCCATTCTGCTGTCGCTGGGCGTGCCCTGGTTCGTGAAGAACTGCATCAACTACGGCACCGGCGAGAAGCAGCAGGTGGGCACCCAGGGCATCGAGTACAACATACTGATACTGATATTCTGCACGATCGCCCTGTTCGTCATACTCAGCTGCAGCGGCTACCGGCTGACGAAGCGCGTGGGCGTGGCCCTGTTCACCGTTTACACGGTGTTCATTGTGCTCCAGATATTGATCGAGATGAACGTGTTCTTTCCTCTGGACTGCAGCAGCTAGTGAGCTAGTGAGAGTTCCAGTTCCAGTTCCAGTTGCAGTTCATTGATCGGCTGGCGGGGGTTTTGTGCCCGGTTGTGTTCTCTGTTCCAATTGTTTTTTTTTATCCCACTGTATATACGAGTTCTTGGAGTTGCCTTAGTTTTTTTTTATAGAAATTGAGGAATGGTACTGATGACATTGGTTCAGCTGCATGTTCTGGTTGGGAACTAGTTCCAGCTGCAGAGCCAACTTAACGTTTTTTTTTCAAACTAACCCAACTTAGTCAACCAACCAGTGTCGAAAGTTCACAATATATGTATGTAATTTTTTTTTTTTGTTTTGCTAGCCTAGGTACTCCTTAAGACTGTCGACTGTTTAGCTATAAATACTTGTTTGTTACAAACTGTCCTATTTATAAAAACCATAAAGGAAGAGGAGTCTTCCTTCTTCCCCATGCTAAAGGCTTCGCTCACGTCACAAATGTTTTTGAACTGGTACCAAAGCGCGACATTCCATTGAAGACCAAGAACTTCAAGCGAATTACCACTTAGAAACCAAATCTATCTATATGTATGTACTATATGTAATCTTGTGTGTATATATTTACTAACTATATCTAGCTACAAGTACGATTACGTAAGTGCCCTGCGATATTTATGGCCAGACCCGGCCAGACTTTCCTTTAATTATGTGCATAGGGTATTATTGATAGTGTGCCCGTATGCGTATTATCACTGTTGATATTCCCATAATGGGTAGACTCTGTTTGTTACCGTTATACGCCTACAGAAATACCATTTTGTTATTAATTTATAAATACGTTTAACGACAAATATTAATGATTGTGATTTTTCAACGATTTTGCTCAGATAGCAAAAAACAAATTAATAAAGAAAAAATATAAATTAAAAAAAAAAAAAAAATCTACTCAAGTGTCTCATTGCCCGGTTCTCAAGTGGCCTGTGTGATTTGCTGATTAGTGTGCACAGTGTACGTACTTGTGTCGTACACTGTGCTTAAGGCGCTGATAAAAGTGGAAACGCTGTAATTTTTGGGATTTTGTATACCCTGTATGCGTTGACAAAGCGTTAACAAGGGTGTAATGGTTTTGTGCGAATGTATGCAACAGATATTGCAGAATATAAGCAACACAAGTTTTTCTTTTTTCAATATCGATAAATATCGATTTCAAGACCTGCTTTTTTTTAAGGTTATACGAGATGAACTGGAAATTTGGAATATAAATTGTTACAAATTATACTTTTTGGATACCTTTTAAATTTTATAAAAATCTGAAAAAAAAAACCAAATTATGCAAGTACAGGGTATTGCCCAGTTGGGTACTCCCGACTAAATAATTCTTGTTTTAAACAGGGTATTTGTTGTTGTTTTTGTTTAATAAACTTTCGTACTGAAGAAATTCTTTAAAGTTTCATCACATAAATAAGTTGATAAATGAGATCAAACATGCACATATATAAATGTATCTTAAATGTATACACTGAGAGAAATGAAATTACAAACAATGTGTGTTGAGAAATGATTACAACATAAATTATGCTAGTCAATTGATGTGTGTGAGTATCTTATAGATATAAAAAACACAAACTCTGTGCCGAGTCGCTCGCTTCGGAATGGTTCTAATTAAATGGCCACAGCTGTCACTGTGCACTACACAAAAAGCTAGCGACTTTTCAAGTTTGTTTTTTCATTTTCATTTTCACATATTTTTTTTTTTTTTTTTTGCTCTTTATGCGGGCAAATGTCTTGGGACTGTAAGCGATTGTAGTCATATTAACATGCGTATAAATATGCAATTAGTTTTTGTTTTTGTTTTTGTTTTCTGTTCATAATAAATACTTATAAATAGTTGCTTGGTTTCCTTGTTTACTGTTCGCCTAACATTGTTTTGCATTCTCCTTTGCCTTCGTTCGTTTGTCTTTTTCTTTACATTTTGGTATTCGAATACTAGTTTGAGAAGTTTTAAAAACTCTATAATCGCATAACATTCTCGTGTGTGTTTTCTTAGCCGTCATGGCAAATGCATAAAATGCATTTAGCCATAAACAAATCAGTCTGAGCAATTACAATTTAAATGTGCTTGCGAATTACATATACATTCAACTTGTTTGGGGAGGGAGGGAGGAGGAGGGGTGTGTGTCTGTGTGTGTGTGTGTGTGTAAAACTACCTTCAAGACGCTGTTTCGTTTAGCTTTCAGCAGCGTTTTGAATTGGCACAATTATTTATGACATTTATAGAACAATGAAGAAAGTTACAAAATAATATATACTACATGTGTAACAAAGCACAGTTGGAAAACGGGAAGGGGGGGGGGGGGGCTAACTTCAAGACGCCTTTTGTAGCTTTCAGCTGCGCTTTGAACAACCAATTGGCACAATTATTCAAGACATTTATAGAACAATGTGGCAAGTTAACGAGAAAGTTGAAAAATAACTGATATATATATATATATAAATATATATGTATACTAAAAAAAAAAAAAAAAAAAAGGCGGGGATAAGCTGTCGTTGACTTGGTCGAAGCTTGAAGCCAGTGCCTGGGGGCCTTGGGCCTGGTTTAAGTCATGTCCATTAGGTGCAACAGTGGTGGCCGTTTTTCACATAATAGTTGTGCATGGCAACGGTGCCGTTTTTGCTATAACTGCCGCCATTGTATTGAGTATTGCTGGCGAAACTGGAGCCGCCGTTGCTGATGCCGCCATTGCTGCTGCTGCTGCTGCTGCTGGCCGCTGTTGCTGCAGCTGTGCCGTTGTCCTCGGTGCTGGTGGCTGCGTCGAATGCCTTGATGTGATTCTGGATGATCTTGCACGTGAACTGGCGATGTTGGCCGGGCTCCTGTGCGAAACATAATATAATTAGTAACTGAATAGCCTTGCATACATATGCAATACATACATGTTGTAGTGTGTGTTTGTGTGTGTGTGTGTGTGTTTCAGTGTTTTTTTGGGGGCTTGCGTGTAACTTTACATACCTTTGGCTGTATGGGAAAGCAGCACCAGAGTATGAACGCTATAAAGGCCACCAGTGTGCCCACCAGCAGAATGAAATCCTCGATGGTCTGACGGGCGAACATGGAAATAAAAATCAATTATAACGATGGAAAGAAAGAACCCGAAGATAAAATACCGTATGATGCAGACGTACGCTATATATATTTATATGTATATAAAAAACTGAATTTTTGACCGATTGTTTTTTTATTTATTATATTTTATATTGTTTGTTATTTAGTAAGGAGCTCTGAAAAGTTAGGTTAGAATTTCTATGCAAACAAAACTTTTTCTTGCTAATTTTCTAGACTATTGTTATCTATATGATAAAAAGACCCGATATTGATACGATTTTGCAGATCTATTATGAGAATTGTGACGATATCAGTTGCCAAATTTGGTTTGAATAAAAACAAAAAAGTTGTTCATACAAAAACTCCTTTTTTGGACCGATTGTTCCTAGGACAGTTATATGTTATCGAGCTCCAAATTGGCCGATTTCGACATATGTACTGCCTGGAACAAAAAACCGCATCTGTGCAAAGTTTCATCATATAACTGTAAAACTGAAAGAGTACTTTGCGTAAGTAACAGACGTACAGACAGGCCTGGCTATAACGACTCGTCTATATGTAAAAATTGATATGCTCGTAGGTCTCCTGCCAGGCATTACATACTGCGTGACAAAATTATAATACCCTCTGCAAGGGTTATTTATTTGGGTCTGTCAAATATGTGCGTGTTGTTGTAGTTGGTACTTACCGGCTCCTCGCCCAGCAGCACGTGGTTTATTAAATAAACAAAATCATCGAAAGGTGTCATTGTGTATGCCAAAACGTCGTCAAAGTGCAGCTTGCAGTTTCCGATTTCTTTTTTTCTCTTGGTTTTCGTTTGGTTTTGGGCACTGCTGCAGCAGCCGGACTTTCGGCTTTTATCGCGCACAGCAATTACGTTAACATGGCTCCGGCACTGTGACAACGCAGCAGCACTATCGCAAAAATAAAAAACTAAAAATAAAATTCTGTAGTTTTGCACAAAATTATGGGTTAAAATGCAGCTGCAGCGGCAGCACAGGCACAGCGCTTTGTGATGTGCATGGCGCGTTAAGCTTACAATATCGATGTATCGAACTAAGCAATAGTAGGGCGGCACTAAAATATCGACGTCCTTGCGGCTTTAAATATCGATGCTATTTACTCAAATGTCAACCGGTATGCCTCGTCGTGTATCGATACACAAATAACTGCTCGAAGCAAAGCCGCAGCTTTGAAGTATCGATATGTGATATTTACTCAAATGTCAGCGCAGCCTTAAGGATCGCTGTGCGCTATTTACTCAGCTATCAACAAGCCTGTCCCGATATGCAGTATCGATGCTATTTACTCAACTAACAACAAGCTTGCGCGATGTGCGATGTGTTGTGTATCGATAGGCAAACAGCTGTTCAAAGCGAAGCCGCATAGCAAGCAATTGTCATCGCTAGCATAATTTCAACGGTGTTTTTCTTTTCTGTTTTCGATTTATCCAGCCGCCTATTTGTTGCTAAAACCAAGCGAACTATGGTGAAAGTTGCCAAAGCGCGCAGCGACAACGAAGCGCCCGACGCCGGCAGCGAAGACGACGCCAAAGCGAACTCCGCTAAAGCGAAGGCGAGCAAAAAGCAAGCAGATGCCGCCAGCAGCAAGAAGAGCAAGACGGACAAGCGGAAAACAACACGCGACAGCAGCAGCTCCTCTTCCAGCTCCTCCGCCTCCTCCGACGACAGCAGCAGCAGCGGCAGTGGCAGCGGCAGTAGCAATAGGCACAGTAGCAGCAGCGGCAGCAGCAACAACAACAACAACAGCGAGACTTCCAAAAACAACAAAAGCGCCAAAAAAGCAAAGGCAATCAAAGACGCGCCGAGCAGAGAGAAACAACAACGGGACCCGGCCGCGCAAGAGAGTAAAGTGCAGGAGCAGCGCTCCAAGTGGGACAGTCCCGAGCGCAGCGGCGCCGTCCAGCGACACGGCTTCGGCAGAAACGCAAGCAGAACGCGCAAACGCAGTCGCGAACGGGAGCGGGAGCGCGACAGAGACAGGGAGCGCGAGAGGGACAGGGATAGGGAGCGGGAACGGGAGCGGGAGCGGGATCGTGACAATCAAATGCGACGCGGCCGCGATAGGGAGCGGGAGCGAGAGCGAGACAGGGATAGAGAGCGCGAGCAGCGCGAACGCAGCAAGGATCGACGCCAGCCGCAGCAGCAGCAGCAGCAGCAGCGGATGCGCAGCAACGAGCAGCGGGAGCGTCCGCGTCGCTCGCCCGAGCAGCGTCGGTAAGTAGAGAGAGAGAGAGAGAGAGAGAGAGAGCGAGCGAGAGAGACAGTGTGACGTCACAAAATCGGTTTGTGCTTTGTTTACATTGTTGAATATAATCCGTATAAAGCTAAAGCTAAGAGCATATAAAATAATAATAATAATAATAAATAGATTATAAATTAATTAAATATATTTATGATATTTCTTTGCATAACCTAACTTTTCCCCTCTCTCTTCTTTGCAGGCGCAGCCGTAGTCGCAGTCGCAGTCGCAGTCCACGGGATCGCGGCTACAGAGGCGCCGGCGGGCCACGTCGCCAGCAGCAGCAGCAGCAGCGTCGCAACGACAATCGCAACCGGAACGAGGAGCAGTTTGAGTGGGGCAAGCCCGGCGACAAGGATAAATTGCAGGCTGCCAACAATGATGGCGAGCCCGTGGACAAGGAGAAGCCCAATTTTGGTTTGAGCGGCGCCCTCACCGAGGACACCAACAAGGTGAACGGCGTTGTGGTCAAATACTCGGAGCCGCCGGAGGCGCGCAAGCCCAAGCGTCGCTGGCGCCTCTATCCGTTCAAGGGCGAGACCTCGCTGCCGACGCTGCACATACACAGGCAGAGCTGCTTTCTGGTTGGGCGCGATCGCAAGGTGGTCGATCTGGCCGTCGACCATCCCAGCTGCTCCAAGCAGCACGCGGCGCTGCAGTACCGCCTGGTGCCCTTCGAGCGGGACGACGGCAGCCACGGCAAGCGGGTGCGTCTCTACCTCATCGACCTCGAGTCGGCCAACGGCACGTTTCTCAACAATAAGAAAATCGACGGTCGCAAATACTACGAGCTGATGGAGAAGGATGTCATCAAGTTTGGCTTCAGTTCGCGCGAATATGTGCTGCTGCACGAGAACAGCAAGGAGGACCAGGAGGACGACGATGTGCAAATCAAGGATGAGCCCGTGGAGCCCCCAGCCGAAGAGCCCGAAACACAAATCTGAAAGAGAGGCCAATCATATGCGCACTCCCTCACACACCCACACACACTCACACTCACACACACACACACACACACACTCTTCTTAAGCTAAGTTCTATATTATGTACGAAATCTGTCCAAAATTAATGTGCTGCTTCCGAGCCAGCCCCGCCCCCTCTTCCAAATGTGTTTGTCCAAATCGAAGCACGTTTCAGCGTGTGTGCCAACTGCCAACATTGAAATACAATTACATGCAACAATTACTTCCTCAACAAATTCCCACGAATTCTCACTCAACTCGCCATTGACTTGGGATTCCGCATAGCTGTCGCGCAGTTCCCCAATGCGTTCGGTCCGCGGCACAACATGAATACGCAGCTCATGCTCATCGTCTTGCTCGTCAGCGGCTGCGCGACGGCCAGGCTGCGGCGTCAGGTGGTGCAGCCGCTCTGGCTGATGCGGCCCGATTTGCTGCCCGCTGCGCAGGCGGCCAAGGTCAGCGTCACGGCTCAGAATCTGCAGGAAGCGGCTGCCATACGCGCCACCATCCAGAAGGCCGTCAACGAGGGCACCTACGTGGTGGCCGCCAGTCCGCAGCAGGTGAGTAAGAACGTCGGCTATACCCGACTGCGCAGCACTCTAGCATTATGTGCAAACATACAAATGCAGAAACAATTTAGTGATCAAATCATGACGAAAATGTCATTAAACTTGAAAATCGGTTCAGTTTTGGGAGCTTGAAATATGCGACGGGCTGCCAGACGGACATTGCACAAACCCAATATACTCTTTTCACTACGCGTAAAAAGAAACCTTCAACTTTTGTCAAATGTGAGATTTTGTTTTTACATATTTTTGTTTGCTGATTTGCCTTGCGGTTTATCACGCTGTTAATTATTTGCCATGCATGTTAATAGTCCAGTGTTGGCAACTGACCCAATTCCTTGCACATTCATTTTGGACAAAAAGTGATTTCGATGTACAATTAAATATAAATTTATGTAAAAATTCACTTGTTAAATTTCAATTTAATCGCTTCTTAACATGAACTTTGCAAGGCTGATTTTACAAGTCAGAAACTTCAAGTTACTGGCTTTGGCCTAGACAATATAACATTTATACCAGTCGGGATTCGAATCCGGATCCTATATGATTTACTTCTATATTATTATTTCCGATTTCTGCAAATCGAACATAAAAAATTAGAGCTGTTTTCCTGGAAGACTTTCCGATAAAATCCTAAGTAAATCCCTTCCAGGCTTATATTCCATATTATTCTAATTAATAAGAATTTAATAAATTTTTTAAAATAAAATTTTCAGTTCGTAACCACTCTCGGCCAAGTGAATGCCCCGCGAGCACTTGGAGCCCAATTCCCGATGCCCGTGCTACCAGCTTTTACGCTGCCAAATGCGTTGAGGTGGAGGCCTCGTTTATTTTTTGCCTGATGGGCAATTTATTGAGATACAAATATTATAAAGTGTAAGAAATAGCGAAACATCGAAACATCCAATATTTCCGAGTAGATGCCTTCAGCGATCGAATAGATGCGGCAATTTCAAAAGCTTACGCGCCTTGAGAAACTGCAAAAATTTCAAAAGCAATTGAGAAAAATGTGCATTAACTGGAATTTCTTTTGGTTTTTATTTAGAAAAAAAAAACAAAAAAAAAATACGTAATAATAATCAATATGTATGTAATAATAATGAAATATATACTATGTAGCATGTGAAATTTAAACTATTAAACAATTTCCAACAGGTTTTTTTTTATGTCATGAATTTTCTTTTTTTTGTTTGTTGGATTTTTTTCTTTTTCCATACACATAGGGTATACATTTAAGGTATATCGCTGTACAAAATCTCATTAAACATTAGTTTCACTAGCACTAAACAAAAATGCTCTAAAATACATATATATATATATATATATATTTATATATATACTATCTCATATCATATCATGTTTACAAACATACTTATGCGTGTGTATAGCCTGTTTTACTGCAAATCAAGAGGTATATTTATTAGTTTCTGTATTTGAACTATAATTATTTTATTTCTTTGAGTGCGGCTTTACAAGATATTTTATTTATTTTATGAAATTTGTTCCCGTTGCAATGAAAACCGACTTTAACAATATGGCATTAAAATTTTAACATATAAGAGAAAAAAATTGATTGAGGAAAAGCTAACACTTGCAGAGAGCTTCATTCAAGCCAAACTGATCTTTACCCTAAGTTAATTCTAAGTCCAGTATTATTGAAAATTTGTTAAGCAATTGCAATTTTGATCGATTGTTTCGGATTTTTCTAACACGACATGACTTAAGCACGAACCAAAATTTAAAAAAAGCACGGTCAAAAATATAACCAACACGATTTCTTTTATTTGGCTATATCCTTTTAAACTTAATACGTTTATTATTATTTATAGCCTTAAGCCCTTAAGTCTCTTAAGCATTCTTTTGAAAGTAAGAATATATTTAAATTTACTTCAAATAAATAATTCTAACATAATTTTATTTTTTCTACAAAAGTTGTGTCCGTTTCAATTCCAAAAGCTTTCATTTTAGCCCAAAATATTTTCGAAATTAAGAAATATTTCAATTTATTTCAAATAAATAATTCGTAAATAAACTTTTTATTCAAGAAAACTTTTGACTGTTCAAATTTCAAAAGCTTTTTTTTAGCTATATATTTTTCTGAAGTTCTTTTATTAAAAGTGGTCTTGAGTCTTCCTACAAAAGCTTTATATTAAAGCTATATAGTTTTAATTAAATTAACGAAGACTTCATAAAAGTTGTGCTTCAGACAAAACTTCAATGTAAAAAAAAAAAAATTATAATAATAAAGTAAAATTTTTTTACACAAAAAATTTAAATTACGATTGTTTCTATGTTAGCTATATAATATAGAGTGGTCCAACTTAACTTATGTGTACATATATATATATATATTGCATAAGGCATAAAGAAACTTGTTCTTATTAATTTTGGTCAAGTTACGTATAAAAATCAAAGACGTTTTTATTACAACAGCTAAATTGATGACCGATTATTAATGATCGCTTGTTAATGATTATGGCAGTTTCGTGATATATAAAATGGGCTCTGGTTCTGATTTATATGCACTAGCTGTATCAAAAGCTGTCATTTGCACAAACGTCTTTTTTTTTAACACTGAGATTTTAGTTTATTTGGGAATAGTTAAATTTACTCGAACCGTTTCGAACCCGGTAATTTAAAACAAATTTAATGACTCGAAACGTGAACCGAACCAGCAATTATTATTTTTTTTTTTTAAATTGAATTACCCTGCGTTAAATTCTAAAACTCGAAAAAAGTTATTCATAAGGTTAAGCGAACGTATCTATATGGCAAATATATGTATCTAAAACATAAGGATCAAAAAATATTTCGAGAATTTTTTGCATCTTTAAAAGCAAGCTATTTAAATATAGAAAGGGTATCTGAAGGGATATATAAATCATGTGTGATATATGGTTAAGGAATTAATAATAATAATAATATAATATATGATAAAGGAATTTCCTTTGCAAAAAAATATAAAAATAAAAATAAAACACTGACAAAACTCTCTGCAAGTTTTCAAAGTTAATAACTATCGATAAACGATTTGTTATCGAGTGAATGTGGCGCAGTTTTAACAGCTAACACACACTTTAACAGTTAGACAATATGACAGTTGCACAGTATAACAGTTTTACAGTATTACATACATATAGTACATCGATTAATTAATGCTTGTTTAGCTTAGGTTCACAATTAGCTTATATCAGAAAAAAAGGCTTTTAACACTAGCATTATATTTAATTTCCTTTTAATAATTTCGCTTTTTTTTTTATATAAATTGTATTATAGATAAGGCGTCTTTCAGATCCGTTTTGCTTGCAAAGAAGGAGAAGGCTCAAGGAATAGAGAATAGCGACTAACGGTGTCTCGAGGCGTGAGAGGGGGGACTGTGACCGAACTCGTCAAGCTCTGATTTCTGTTGCGAAATATTTTTGGAATGCATTAAGTGTAACAAAAACATTTAACTACAACAATAAACTTAAAAAAGTGCAACTAAAATGGCTCTCACTTTTTTATATTTATTTACTTATTTTTTTTTTAGCGTTTTCTCTTGTTAATTCTCTGGACTAAATGCTAAACACAACATTGTGGCTAGTCTTATGGTTGCTTTGTTTTGGGGCTTTGCTAGTTGGAATTAAACTATTTTATGGATATTTTTCATTTTTCATTTGTTTTTCTCTTGTATATAATGCTACGCTTATACGTGATCATAAATGAAATTGTGTTTTTTGAACAGGACTGCAAATGGGTTCGAATCCTGAAGTCAAATTTTTTTTACTTTCATCCAAAACTTTAGTTTTGTATATTCAAAATTAAAGCGTTTTTTTTTAAGAAAAAAAGTTTGCTTGAATTATTTGAAGCCAGGTTTGATCTTTGACTTCAAGGATGTGCGGGTTCGAACCCTGAAGCGATAAAATAATTTTTTTTAGTTTTTTTTTTTGCAGCCCTGTTTTTTGCACTGCGCATAAACCTAGCCATAGATGACACGTTACAATACATATACAGACACGCAATAATGACAATGATCTATGCTAAAAACTAGATTCTATATACGTTTCTTCATATATATATATATATATACTAAATTATGGTGTAACAAAAACAACACGCGGCCTGTATCAATGGATCAGTCAGCACGAAACTCGCAAAAACTCCTAACACCCATTATCATATTATATTAGTAATAATATTGAAAAACATCAAAAAAAATAAATAAAAATAAAAACTGAACGCAAGCAACGACAAGATCGTTCCATCTAAAAAAATAGCATATTCCATAATATAAGCCAGATTGTCGTTGTTGTTATTGTTGTTGTAGATGTTCATGGTGTTGTTGTTGTTGTTGTTGCTGTTGCTGTTGTTGTTGCTTTAGAGAGTTGTGTGCTCTGGCCCATACACTACACATGATTTCTGACAGAGTTTAGCATCTATATATAGATCGGTATATACATTCTTATCTAACCTCATCGATATCCTCGCCCTCGGAGGAGCTGCGTATGGTGTTGTACTGGGAATTGCGGCTGCGGAGCATCCGGAGAAAGCTGCCCACGGCGAAAATGGTGCGGCGATGTCGATGGAATATACCCTGATATAAGGCCTCTCGTAATGTCTTTCGATCCTCAACGTCCACCGATGACGTCAATGATGTTTGATGCGGCAAACGTGCTGCGAATACAAGCGCAATTCATTAATAATATTAATAAAAAGTAATACAAAATAAACGAAATAAACACACAGATGGGCGATAAGGCAAGGCGATCGTTAAAACAAATAAAGAACTTGCGGTCGGGTGTCAGCGACTGTGCCATACTCTGTTCTTGGTGACTGTAGAACTTTAAACTGGATTTTTGGGCTATATTTGAATTATTTATTAAATATTAAATATAAATAAATAATAAATAATACACAAAATTAATTTATATTTCTTAATTCGATCTTTAAGTGGGATCTAAAGTAAACTAGTGTCAAATTTGCTGAAAAAAAGTTTTGTTTATTGGGTTTTCTGACTCTCAAACTGAAAACCAGATTAAAAATCTGTGATTTGAAGGATATATGAATTTTTGCGGGAATATTTGATATAAGCTTGATAGAGCTCAATTATCACTAAATGCTTGTTTGTAAACAAACTGCCAAATTTGCTGACTTTGACTCTAAAGCAGTGGAAGATATAGATTTTAGCGCTTTGAGCGCCCTCTAGTGGGCGCGGCTACAAACTCTTAAATTTTTTACTTTACGAATATACGCGAGTATGTAAAACTTGCAAAACTTTCACATCAGAAGCTAAAAAGACTGCAGCAAACTAATATGCCCGCTTTTCACATTTGTGAACAGTGTATAGGTAAAAAAAATATATTTACGAGTTCTATCGCTGCCGTCTACCCAAAAGCGACCAAGTGGAAGCTTCTGTTTACAAACGTTTCTCAGATTGGTTTTCGTATGCGGCTTGCGGCCGGTCGCCAATTCACGGAAATATCATCTGCGAGTGTGCGCGTGTGTGTGCGTGTGTTTTCGAGGGTGTGTCTGTGTGTGTGTTTGTTTTGTAGATCAATTTTCATGGAAAAATCAATTCAAGCAAACATGACATTTGAGCCCACGAAGAACGTTCGCTTGAAACAAGCATAAAGTAAGCCACAGCAAACACACGCTATAGCGGAAGCAGTTGACAGTTAATTAATAGAAAACAGCTAAGGGGGCGCTAGGCGAGGGTGGATGACTATTAGATGGCGCGCGAGCTGTCGCAGCGCTGTGAATTTTCATTTTCATTTTCATTTTTTTTTCCTCGCCACACTATGAAAAATTCCTAATTAAATAAGTTGTATGTTTGCAGTCTAATCTTTTTAGATTAAATTAAAAAGTGTGCATATTCCAAAAATAAATTTAATATATTCCAAAAGTGAAATAAAACGAAAAAGTCATGTCAAAATTTAGTTGGTAAAAGTTAACATGTACTTTGCAAGGAACTTGTAACAATTTGCTCTATTTTAATCAGTTCAGTTTGTGCTATATTTTTATATTTTATTATATAATAGTTCGAATTTATTAAGCACCAAAATTATTGTGAGAGAATCCGATTAAAATCCCAAAAAATTATATTTAAGTTCCCGCAGTCGTTCTCTAACAGGCTACACTGTACTAATTGCTGATGTGCGCATATTTTTTTAATTATTTTGGGTTGCCTTGAACTTATTTCTCGAGCTATAGATACAATTTTAAAGTGTGCATATTTCAAAAAAAAAATTTAATATATTCCAAAAGTGAAATAAAATGGGAAAGTACATGTCAAAATTTGGTTGGTAAAAGTTAACATGTACTTTGCAAGGAACTTGTAACAATTTGCCCTATTTTAATCAGTTAAGTTTGTGCTATATTTTTATATTTTATTAGATAATAATTCGAATTTATTAAGCACCAAAATTATTGTAAGAGAATTCGATTAAAATCCCAAAAAATTCTATTTAAGTTCCCTCAGTCGTCCTCTAACAGGCTACACTGTACTAATTGCTGATGTGCGCATATTTTTTTGCAGATACTTTTTAATTGTTTTGGATTGCCTTGAATTTGGGCAGGGTATTTATATAGCAGTGGGTATATCGGTTTGCACTTACCCGCAATGGGCGATTTTGGGGACTTCAGCGAGTACTCGTCCAAGTTCTTGCCGCCCAAATCGAGCTTGAGCACCTTTTTGGTCAGCTGCTGCGTGGCGGCCTCCATGTTGCTGCACTTTTCAATTTTGATGTCCACATTGCGCTGGCTAACGGCGCTTTTGGTGGGCGCGGCCGCAGCAGCTGCTGTTGTTGTTGTTGCCACAGTTGTTATTGTTGCTGTTGTGCCTGTTGTTTTGGCGGTATCGGCGGCGCTTGCATCTGACATCTTGTTGTTATTGTTGTTGTTGCGCTTATCAACGTGATTGCAGCGTTTGTTGTTGTTGCTGTTATTGTTATTGTTATTATTTGAATTGGAGGTCGCTGCTTGTGAATTGCTGGCGCTTGCGGCCGTTAATGCTGCAAACTGAACGCTGCCGCGATTCGCGTTTGCTAGCGTCGCCGTCGTCGGCGCCGCTGCTGCTGCTGCTGCTGTTGTTGCTGTAATTTGTACGTCGGCAGCAGCCGCAACCATTGTTCGAGCGCCACGCCAAATACGCAATAGTTGGGGCTCAAAAGCCGTTTTATATTTTTATTCTGGCCGTTATAAGCTGCCTGTTGTTGTTGTTGTTGTTTTTGTTTGTCTGCCGTTTGCATATATATGTATATAAAAATAAAAATAAAAAAATAAGAAAAAAAACCGATTTCCGATGACGTGCGCGCTTTTGCTTTGTTCAGCGCCTTAGCTTATTTTATGCCTTTTGCCGTTTGTTTATTTGTTTGTTTTGTTGCTGGTTGTTGGCAATTAAAAGCACTTGTTGTTGTTGCTCCGGTCGAGTATTAGGTTGGTGGTCTGGCTTCGTTGGGTATTTGCAATGGGCGACTGGCGGCAAATTCAAAATTGGCGCCGAAAAGCGCCACCTGTTGCGTGCAGTCGGTCAAAGTGATGAGCGGCAGGCTGTTATCGCACACGCTCAGCTGGCTCAAGTTATCGATAATTTCGTACAGCTTTCGATGCTGCTGATCGAGTACGGCGCCAGTGTTGCCACCGCTGCTGCTACTTATGTTAATATTAATTTTATTGTTGTTAGTATTTTTTTGTTTGTTGTTGTTTTCACCGCACTGTCGCGCAAAATCGCACATGTCCGTTGCGTGGCGCTGCGCGGACTTTATGTGCACGCTGATCGCATCGCCTGTGCAGCCCTCGTCGCGTATGACAGTCTGGCAACGCTCGCTCTTCAAAAACGTACTCAAATTTCGTTGCTGCTGCTGCTGCTGATCAACCGTCTGCTGCTGCGGCCAAGCTTCCAATGAGAAACGTCGCTGCTGCTTTGGCTGCTGCTGCTTTTTCTGCTGCTGCTGCTGTTGCTGCTTTATTGCATTACGCTGCCCAATCGATTGCAGGTACTTGATGTTGGCGCGCAACCCCCGTTCGTAGTAGCCGCTGGCCAGCTGTAAATACGCGTACAGATCGATGCGGTCGCTTCGCTGCTGCCGTTGTGGGTTTTCCACCTCTGCCGTATTAATATTTAGCACACGCTGCTCATAATTGCTGCTGCTGCTGCTGCTGCTGCTGGCGCTGCCGCTGCGTACGCCGCCATGGTCACGTTGTAGCCATTTGTTCTGCTTCTTCTTGCCGTTGTCGTCATCGGCCGCCGCCGCCGCCGCCGCCCCCTTGCCGACCCTGCGTCAGTTCAGCTGGCGCTGGACGAGCGCCTTCAGTTGCTCGCAGCTCTGGGCGCTCCTGATGCGGCGCAGCGTATCGTTGCAGGTGTCCTCCGGTGGCTCAGACGCACCAATCGCTTGACGGCCGCGGGGCGCGTTCGTATCGCCGAATCTGTAATTAGCCCCGGCCATTAAAGAGAGAGCGGAGAGAACGGAGAGGACGGAGAGGGGAGTGGGAGCAGGTTGGAAAGGCAAACATTAATTACAACAATGGCAAGCAGCGAACGTATTTCACGTACGACGACGCAAACAGGCAAACAAAATGAAATGAAGAACCAACAAGAATGGCGCAGTCGGGTGTAACCGACTGCGCAATACTCGTTCACAGCTCCAAACATTCGAAAGCGGTCTTAGTTATTTTTTTTTTTAATATTGATTTTTGTAATTTGTAGCCGAAGATTTTTAGCTTGATCTTGAGCAGAGATCATCCGAAAACTGTCTGTAAAATTTGGTGACTCTAGCTCTAAATTTATGGGCAGGCGTTGACCCGGCCTCAAGATATAGCGATTTTATCGATTTGCCACTCCCCTAATGGGTGTATCCAAAAAATATTTGTGCAATATCTAGCAGAGGTCATCAGAAATCTGTCTGTAAAATTCTATCTACATTTAAATCTGAGGGAGATGTATACATTAAAATAAATTAAATCATTGAACAAACCCAATATACTTTTTTTCACTACATGAATCACTATAAAAAGAATAGAAAAAAAGTTAAAGTTCGGTTTGCTAAAGCTTAAATATTCTTGAACTCTGTTTTCACACAATAACTGAATTTTTGATCGATTGTTCCCATAGGGGATCCATATAATATAGTACTCCGATGGCAATAGAACAAAAAATTCCTATGCAAAAAACTATTTTTTCGGCCGTTACAAATTGAACGGCTAAATTTGAATACCCTCTGCTAGGGTAGAAAAAAAGAAATGCAAACAAGAAATAAAGCAACTGGGGACCCAGAGGATGGGAGGTCTGGCTAATATAATCAAACAACGATTGCCATTACCGCCGAAAAGCCACAGCTCTGCTATTTACTTATCGTTATCGTTATCGCTTATGGGCAGTGTCAACAAGTGAGGTTAAGTGCGACGCGGAAGCAGCTCCTTTTTGATGATGTGGCAGTCGAAATGGCCCACCAGGGGACTTACCACTGGCAAAAGGTTACCTCAGGCTAAACTAAATGTTAACCTTCTTGCTTATTTGATATAATCAATAGAGCATATAATATAAAAATAACAAAGCACAAACAAAAACAAAAACAAAAACATGCAAATGGATGGAACTGTACTTCCTAATTCGCAGGCATGCTCAAGCACTAAGGACTTTTTGAAATGACTAATCTGATTAATTAGCTTTGCTTGGGAATTCTGAGCTCAACGGTTAAGAGGAGTGCGAGTTAAAACAAATGTTAAACAACTATAAACGCGTTTGAAATAAAAGCAAGTTTATGGATACAGTTTTCTAATATATACATATATATATTTTATATGTTTTATTTAGCTCCATTAAGTCCTAGCTAAACATTTATTATTTAAAAAAAATAAATTTTGGAAAATTAATAAGGGGGAGTACATGATTTTTTAAGAAAAAAATTCGACTTTTTTTTTTTAATAGTACCTATATTTTAAATGCCAAACCATGACCATAATGCCATCTAACATAGAAATCGGCTCAGTTTCGACAAAGTTATGGGAGTTTTAAAATATAAGCATATAAAATATGCTTTTTTTTCAGAAAAAATCGAAAAAATTTAAATTTATAAAATTCGTAAGCTTTAAATGCAGAATCAATCTAGAGGACAAATCATGACCAAAATGCCTTCAAACATTAAAATCGGTTCAGTTTTGACAAAGTTGTGGAGGATTAAAATATGGGAGCTATGGATCCGAGAGCTTTACATGTCAAAATTTTTGTAAATTTTAGCATGATTTTTGACAAAAAATGTGACCCCTCAGAATCTGATTTAATGTTATTTTTTATGCTAATTGTGATAAATACAAGCTATTAAAAATAAAAACTTGCAATTCTAAATAAAAAAAAAAATTTTTCCGAAAATAAGTAAGGGGGGAGTACATGCTTTTTTTTCAGAAAAAATCGAAAAAATTTAAATTTATAAAATTCGTAAGCTTTAAATGCAGAATCAATCTAGAGGACAAATCTTGACCATAATGCCATCAAACATAGAAATCGGTTCAGTTTCGACAAAGTTATGGGAGTTTTAAAAATGAGAGCTATGGATCCGAGGGCTTTTCATGTCAAAATTTTTGTAAATTTTAGCATGATTTTTGACAAAAAATTTGACCCCCTCAGAATCTGATTTAATGTTGTTTTTTATGCTAATTGTGATAACTACAATCGATTAAAAATAAAAACTTGCAATTTTAAATTAAAAAAAAAAAATTTCGGAAAATAAGTAAGGGGGGAGTACATGCTTTTTTTTCAGAAAAAATCGAAAAAATTAAAATTTATAAAATTCGTAAGCTTTAAATGCAGAATCAATCTAGAGGACAAATCATGACCAAAATGCCTTCAACCATTAAAATCGGTTCAGTTTTGACAAAGTTGTGGAAGATTAAAATATGGGAGCTATGGATCCGAGAGCTTTACATGTCAAAATTTTTGTTCACTTTGGCATGATTTTTGACAAAAAATTTGACCCCCTCAGAATCTGATTTAATGTTGTTTTTTATGCTAATTGTGATAACAACAATCGATTAAAAATAAAAACTTGCAATTCTAAATTAAAAAAAAAATTTCCGGAAAATAAGTAAGGGGGAGTACATGATTTTTTTTACGAAAAGAATTCCAAAAATTTTATTTTAAGTAGTGCAAATATTTTAAGTGCAGAATCAATCTAGAGGACAAACCACGGCCATAATGCAATCAAACTTGAAAATCGGCTCCGTTTTGACAAAGTTACGGAAGCTTGAAATATGGAAGTTATGGATTCGAGAGCTTTACATATAAAAATGTTTGTAAACTCTCTCTCTCTCTCTCTCTCTCTCTCTATCTGTTTGATATGTAAATTGCATTCAATATTTTCTCTAGATTTTGGGCATTATGTAATCCTCTTTCGTACGATTCTCGCAAGTCAACCACGTTGAAACACTTTAGACCAGGTTATGTATTTTGTACGATATCAGGTCAAAGCCTAACGGCTAATTTTGGGATATTCCCGCCATATTGGCTTGATATGGATATGCTACGCTCTACATTCTCTAACTGCACCCAATTGGGGATAAACCCAATGGGCTACTTTCCGTCCATCCCGCCCCCTCCCCCGCCCCCAGCGCATTCAGGCAGCTTGCCACACAATGTGCTGTCGCTTATCAAAACGCTGACACTGACGTCAGTCGTGAAAGCGAAAGAGCCAAGCTGGGCGGGCCAGAGGGTGTATGTGTGTGTGTGTGTGTGTGAGGATTCAAAGGGCACGAAACTCGAGCTGAAGATGTGACGGAAATTTCACGTCAACCGCATTGCCGTATGCCAATGCTGATAGCACAAGTCACACAGCTATACACTCAGAGAAAATACCAGGACTTTTTGGCTTAAATTATGCGGAAACGTGGAAATTTCTTAAGTTGGGAACGAAGTTTTTTATTTTACGAAGGTGTTTTAATGTGCCCAAATGTCTTAATAGAAGACCGCAGATCTTAAAAAAAAAGAAACTTGAAGATCGTTTTATGCTTATTTTAAGTACGAATAAGGTGGAATTTGAAATCCGGAATGTTTATTACTTTATTCAAGAATCGTACAAAAATAATTCTTGTTTTAAGTACGTTTTTCAACTTAAAATTCCTATAGAACTTTTTATAAAATTTAATTGAGAATACTTTGCGCATGTTTTTCAGTAATAAGTATTTTGAGCTTCATTCAAAAATATTTTTCATTAACTGTTGATTATGAAATCAAGAAAAGGAATATTAGAAAAAAAGTTTTTTATATTACCAAAAATGTCTTAGCAAAACAAACATTGAATATCCTAAGCCAATTTCAAAAAAAATTATGAAGACTTTTTTACTTAATTCAAGTACAAGCGCTGAGCAAATTTGGTCAAGTTGGAAATTTTGGAACTTGAGCAACAATTCTTATACCAGAAACGTTATTTATAAACTGAAAATTCCTTAATTTAAGACAATAAGTCATAATCTCATTCAAGAACTTTGTTGTATATATAATTAAAACTTTTTACTCAAAGGAAAGATTATTTTGTGTTTTATGCAATTTCTTATTTAAATTTGGGAAAGAGATTTTCTGGAAATTTGAGAGAAAAAAAACGTTAGGAATTCTTAGAACCTGGTTTTACTCCAAGTGTACGGCAATGATGATAGCACAAGTAGGGTATGTAGGGTATGTAGGGCCATTGCTCATATATGTTCATTTATGACACCAGCTGTCAAGCACACACATCCCCCACTGTGTGTGTGTGTGTGCGTGTGTGTGCGTGTGTGTGTTGTACCTTGGCAAGTAGTGCACATGAATGGGCAGCTCGCAACGGCATTGAGAATGGGGCGATGTGACAATTGGAGCCAATGGACGCTGGCGACTGCGAACGCGACGCTGGCGGGGCAGACGGGGCCGCTGATGTTGCCGCTGCCGTTGGCCGTGTGGCAGCTGGCGGCCATGCGGCGGCAGCGACGTCTGCTGCAGCTTAAAGTCGCGATAATGATTGGCGACCTCGTGCTGGTAGCGCTCCGGGCGAAAGCATTTCATGTCGTAGATGCGCCGCAGGCTCAGACGCGGCACAAACTTATCGCCGACGCGCAGCGACAAGCCCACAACTGACAGATCAGACATGAACTATATGCACTATATAATCGCTATTAACACCAAATACTTTGTATGCACTTGATCAAGCGCGATTGCTGCCTGGCTCAACCGTTTGGGCGCAGCCAACAAAGCCAACTACAGACTTGACATTGATGGCTTCTAAATTCAGCGCAACTAATCATAGACCCTAGCTAGGGGGCGGGGCGGGGCGGGGTTGGGTTCTTGAAATTATGTACAAACATTTGTACAAACATTGATTGGTTACAATACAAGAAATTTGAGTTTTCTGTCTGGCAACGATTTGCGGTTATTTGTTATCACGTCAGTCCTCGATGCCACGTCCACCCGGAAAGCCAAATTCCTTTGCTTTTCTTGTAAAAGCTCGACTAGTTAAATGCCCTGTAAGCAATTGTGAAGTGTGGCAACAGCGTCAACAAATTTTTTCTAAGAAAGCCAGCAAATATACCCACGGAAAAGCTTAAAATCCAATTGATCGATAATTATCGAATTAGGGAAAAATGCAAGAATTACAAAAAATTAAGTTGAAATACATTTCGCTTCAACCCTGATGTGCCGAGCTCTTTTAAGCTGCGAGAAATACGCAAAAACAGGTGTCAAGAAATCGATTTTTATTAAATTGGGATAAAATTGAATGCTTGAATAAACTTTATCTGTGTGCAGTAAACGAGTAAACGATATGCCAAGCTCGTACAATCTCTGAAATGTCCTTATAAAGAGGGTGTTTGTATATTTGATTGAGAACAAAAATTGTTCTATGTTCATTCTTTGAGTTTGAATTTTAAATATACCTGCTCACTTTGCGTTATGCAGGGTATACAAAACATTTGTTTAGGGAGTACTCAGCATTGCCTTTGCCAATAGTCAAATTAGTCGTTTTCATGTCGTTAACTATTGTAACTGGTACATCCTGCAAACCCTCAATACACACTCCGCCCTCCGCCCTCCCCCACTCTCCTTCCCTTTATCGTTTCTGGGCCCATTTGCATGTTTCTGCTGGCGCGTCAGCGACAATAAGCCAAACAATGTTATTCAAATGCAAAACAAATATTGTCAACAAATAACTGGTATATAAAAATAATAAACAAAAAAAAAAAAATAAAGCAAATAACGTTTGGGTTCACCCCGCACTTCGGTTGCGCTGTAAATCATTGCGCAACTCGCGTTGTCTGCCGCGGGGCGCGGCGAACATTCTGGCAAATTCGAGAATTCAATTGGCCTCGACTTAATTGAGCTGCCAGCTGATAAGCATTGAATGAAATTTCCATTTGGCATTTCAAAACAGTCACTAATTACAATTTAAAGCCGATTTCCCCCATATATATGCATACATACATTATATATACACATATTTTACATATATAACAAATACTTGGAATGAGCGCTGTGCGTGTTGCCTTGGAAATTAATTTGGCTGTGGGTCAATATTTATATATTAATATGCGTTCTGATAAGCTCCAATTAATGGATATTCACAGTTGTTAGGCGAACATGAACTCGCATTAACAGCGCACCTTGAATAGTTGCTTTATGGCACCGTTAATTGTTTCTTGTTCCCAGTAAATGTTGTTAGGTGTTACATTTTTTGAAAGGTTCATATTCCTGTTCGACTGTTATTATTTTCATTATTTTATACTGTTAAATATTTACATTAAAAATTAATATTTACATTTTATTTAACAGCATAACTTGAAGAGTGTTTTCTTTTGAAATATTGCATAACAATTTTCGTTTTAAAATTTCCTACAATAACAGCAAGAGCGTGAATTAAAGTTACAATTAAAGTTATATTCTGTTAAAAATAAATATTCACTGTAACATTAGCGTTAACATTAACAGCGTCAGCTTAATAGCACAATTCTATAGAATAACCATTAACAGCGTCACTTTAACAGCACGACCTTAACAGGCGCTTTCAAACATTAACTCGCCTGTCAACCGTCGTTAAGTTTAAACATTTTGCCTTCAATTAACAGCAACAGCGTCACTTTAACAGCTATCAATAATTTGCGCCATAATTGACAGAAATAAGTTTAGATTGAGTCGCAGGCACTTAGGAAGCACAACACATCACATATATATATATATATATACTATATACTATACGGAATTGTAGGGCAACTAATGCGATTGAATGATTAATTTAGAATTCTGATGATTTGAAGACATGCAATGCAATTTCTGTACTCAGATCTGGGCTGAAACTTACCAGCTCAAAAAAACAGGCAACAACAACGAATAAATTGGTGGAAAATAAATGTGCACAATGTTGCCGCTGACTGAGGCGCGTCTATTGTTGAACTGTCGTTTGCGAGTTTCGGTGGCGATTTGATAATCAATCAGCAGAGCAACCAGGTGCACCCACTATCCCACCAATACCCTCGCCAACCCAAATCAGCACCGTTCTACTTTGTAGAAATTATATGAGTAATTGCCGCAGACGAGCCATTAAAAAACTGAAAGCAATTTGTGTCAAGAAAGGAAAGGGGTTCAGGGGAGAGAAGTGCGATTGTTATGGGGTAAATATTTGTATCTAAAGCCGTTTGGCCCAACTGATTGATTGATTGACTGATTGATGATCAACGTTGGGCAGCTAACCTTTAACTATAGATGCCTTATGCAAACTAAATGCAAACTAAATGGCGGTGGAAAATTGTTGCCTGAGTTTGATAGTTAAATTTTCGACGACTGGCTTCAAGCTAAAAGCTTAATATTTATCAAGTGGGTGGAAAACTGCAATTTGACGGAAAAACACTCGAAACGGGCAAAGCCGGATTATAACTGCTAGAAGCTTATTATATTTCTCAAGTGTTTCAACCTCTCGTGCACAACAAATCCCCAGGGAGGCGACGTGTGTAGTGTGTGTGTGTGTGTGTGTGTGTGTGTGTGCGTAACAGTACCCATTTCAAGTAATTGCCGTGTTTATTTGCCTGCAAAGACTTAGCAAACAAGTCGGCAAAGGGGAAAGCTGCAACCCACAGAGAAAAGACAAACACACACACACACAGGCATACACCTACGTGCATATTTCTAGTTGCGCCCGAATGTAGGCAAGCGGTTTGGCAATGAGAGAGAGAGAGAGAGAGGAGAGGCCACTTAAAGGCCTTAAAACGATGCACACAATTAAAAAGAACCGTTAAAAATGTTGTCAAGGAGCAGGCACCAAAAGCAACAGAGCAAAGACGAAAAAAGACGAGCGCGAGCGAAAGAGAGAGCGAGTCCCGTCAAATGACACTGACAGCTATGTGTGTGTGTGTGTGTGTGACATGCATACGTGCGCCTTTCCCTTTCACACGCTTGCATTATATTATGGGCAAATACAATCACAATCAGCAAAAAGTTTTTTTGCTCCACTTTGACACAAAAGCCGACGTGTATTCGTTGCTGTTGTTATTGTTGTCGCCGTGTGTCTGTGTGACACACTTATTGTGCCTTATCTCATACACACACACACACACACACACACACACAAACACGCACAAAAAGCTGGGAGTGCGCACTTAATATATGTATGTGTATTATAAATATATATATTTATTTCATTTTTCACTTGTACGGTCAATAAACTGCGGCCGCTACGCAGGAAGCAGCAACAATAGGAACAACATTAACAAATACAACAACAAACAATGGAAGCGCACACAAATACATCAACAGGAAACTGAGCAGCAAAAGCGCAATGATTGCCATTGAGCAGTGCAGTTAAATTCATTTCAAATAAAAAATAAAAAAATCTAAAAAAAATAGAACAGCGAAAACAAAAGCAAAACAAATAAGCGCATATAAACCGTATTGATTGCTTACCAAGCAAATAAATGTACCGCTAATGCTAAACGATTTTGGTCGTTGTTCAACACAACAGCTGCTCCTATCCGTGTGCTCCTGTCTCTCCCCCTGTTGTGTGTGTGTGTGTGTGTGTGCGCGTCTCTCTGTCTACCTTTTGCACTCTCTCTCCTTGTTGGCAGTTAAGACTGTTCGTTTTTTTTTATTTTATTTTTATCACGTTTTTATCGTCGCCATTTTGAACAAAACAAACATTCTATTTTTTATAAATATTTTTATAAATTGTTTTTTTTTTGCTATCTGCCGTTAAATGCGTTTCGTTTCGTTTGATTGCCACGCTTGATTGTTTCGTTTCGTTTGGTTTTGTTTTTTGATATTTGTCTTTTTTCGATAATCGATACACTGGCAGGTTTTATGCAAATCGATAGTTGGCAGCACGTCTTAAATTGTGTTATTACCGCTACACAGAGAATGCAACAAGCTGCTGTCATAAGCCGATAAATTGCGACATTAGGCAAATAGGAAAAGTGCGCAAAATGTGTTGAAATATTAAGTTGCATTGGAAAAAACTAAGTTAAGTGAGTGTAGCTTTAGCTGTTTAGCCTGTTCAATTGCTACAGTTACTTTATTTAAATTGTTCACTATTTAAAACTATCGGAAGATATAAACCAATTTGAGTTTTGCTCCTTTTATCGACATTTGGAGCAATGTGAGCTAGTTTGGCTGCTCATGAACCTATCGCTGAATGAGTAGTTCATACGTGGCCTGCAACTATCGTTCATATGCCAAGTAGTTCGTTTGGAGCACAGGTATTAGAGCTGCAGTCCAATGAAAAAAATATGATTATTTATTTATTTATATATTTTCTTTAATTATTTATATGTTATATATAATATTTTATATATTTATATTTTAAAAATATTTTATATATATTATATTTGCATTTAAATTTTACAACAATCGATTTTTGTTAGTGTGGCAAATGTTTGTTCCGCAGCTGGAACTAGTTCGGAACTCACGCACACACAACACTGCTGTTTTAGCAAGCCGCATTTTATTTATTGCAGGCAATTTTGACGAATTTCTCTAGATCAAATATGAGAAACTGAGTTGGCTTGTGTAATTGTGCATAAATAAAATTAAAACCAGCGTCAGTGTGGCAGCAACTAGCAACTGCGGCAGCATTAACGAAAATCAGAAAAACGCCGGCAATAACAAAAACTGCGATGACATCCGCAAAGGATTTGATCAAAATTGATATAGTAAGTGAAAATATATAAATATATTTAAATGCTGGCTAAGCTAATGCAATGCAATCTGTGCAGGAATGGGGCATGGAGCGACTGGTGCGCGCCCAACAGGTCGTCGAGGTGCGTCCCTACGACATCGAGTCCTGGTCGGTAATGCTGCGCGAGGCGCAGACACGGCCCATCCACGAGGTGCGCAGCCTGTACGAGTCCCTGGTGAACGTGTTTCCCACCACGGCTCGCTACTGGAAGCTTTATATTGAGATGGAGATGCGCAGCCGGTACTTTGAGCGCGTCGAGAAGCTCTTTCAGCGTTGTCTGGTGAAGATTCTGAACATCGATCTGTGGAAGCTCTACTTGACCTACGTGAAGGAGACCAAGGCGGGCCTAAGCACGCACAAGTAGGACCCAGAGGACCCCAACTTATCCGTATGCTAATACTCCCATTTTCCTTGACAGGGAAAAGATGGCGCAGGCGTATGACTTTGCGCTGGAGAAGATCGGCATGGATTTGCATTCGTTTAGCATTTGGCAGGATTATATATATTTCCTGCGCGGCGTCGAGGCGGTGGGCAACTATGCCGAGAACCAGAAGATAACCGCCGTGCGCCGAGTCTACCAGAAGGCTGTGGTCACGCCCATTGTGGGCATCGAGCAGCTGTGGAAGGATTACATTGCCTTTGAGCAGAACATAAATCCCATAATATCGGAGAAAATGAGTCTGGAGCGTTCCAAGTGCGTATAGATCAAACAAAAAGTGCCTCAATTTAATTATTATGAATATATTATCTCTAATCCAATTTTGATCTCTCTCTCTCTCTCTCTCTCTCCTCCCAGGGATTATATGAATGCGCGTCGCGTGGCCAAGGAGCTGGAGTATCATACGAAGGGGCTCAATCGCAATTTGCCGGCGGTGCCGCCGACGCTCACCAAGGAGGAGACCAAGCAGGTGGAGCTGTGGAAGCGCTTCATCACGTACGAGAAATCGAATCCGTTGCGCACCGAGGACACGGCGCTGGTCACACGTCGCGTCATGTTCGCCACGGAGCAGTGCCTGCTGGTGCTGACGCATCATCCGGCCGTCTGGCATCAGGCCTCGCAGTTTCTGGACACCAGTGCGCGCGTTCTCACCGAGAAAGGCGTGCGTAGTCGTATTCAAATCAACAAGAAATCAACAGCTGCCGCAATTTGTCGCATTGTTGCAAATAGAGAACTTATCAAAAAATGCCAGCAAAACTCAAAATTCTGTCTCTTGTTGTTGCTATTTGTGAAGTGTCGCCCCTTGGGTAATGCGGCACGTGGCACGTGGCAGCCGCACCCAATTGCACACTTGCCGCGTTGCCCTTGGCCCTGGCCGCACGCGTTTTACTCGCCCCGCCCCGTCCCAACACCAACAAAAAAGACACACCTAACATAACATTTAAATTAACTTTCGTATTTCTTGTTCCCTCTCTCCCCGCCCCCATGCAGGATGTGCAAGCAGCCAAAATCTTTGCAGACGAATGCGCCAACATCCTGGAACGCTCCATCAACGGTGTCCTCAACCGCAACGCGCTGCTCTACTTCGCCTACGCGGACTTCGAGGAGGGCCGGCTCAAGTACGAGAAGGTCCACAGCATGTACAACAAGCTGCTCACGCTGCCGGACATTGATCCCACGCTGGTAAGCTAACAGAAGCCAGCTTGGCTGCGTTCCAGCGGCTTACTCAATAGTTGGCGCAGGCGACTTTATTTCTATAAAATAGGTATATATATATATATATAAGTAAGATTTGTATTGTTATCGGGTGATTTCTCAGTTCATCTCTTTGTTTTTATATTCTACAAATTTTATGCTCGCATTATATGGTATATATGTGCTATATATAGTGCTGTATATAGCTAAAATCGCATAGATATAGTTTGCTTTCCATTTTATAAAAGTTGTATATAATAATTGCTTATCAAATAATTTAAAGATCTTTTTAAAAATTCATCGAAGCCGTTTTTAAAAATGGAAAATAAGTAAAAAACAGAGCTAGAATTTTTCAATATAAAATTGTTTAAAGTATTTATAGATCTAGCATGTGTTAATATTTATTTAATATTATTATTGTTAATTAATATTATTTTTGTGTTAATTTCTATAGTTAAATTAAATTTTAGCTTGGCACGGACTTCAGTTCTTCTTCTAATCATTAAAGTTCTATATAATAATCTATTATGCAACCTCCTCTCATCCAGGTTTATGTGCAGTACATGAAGTTCGCTCGTCGCGCCGAGGGCATCAAATCGGCGCGTGGCATTTTCAAGAAGGCGCGCGAGGATGTGCGTTCCCGTTATCACATCTTTGTGGCGGCCGCTCTGATGGAGTATTACTGTTCCAAGGACAAGGAGATTGCATTTCGCATATTCGAACTGGGCCTGAAGCGTTTCGGCGGCAGTCCCGAGTACGTCATGTGCTACATTGACTACCTCTCGCATCTGAACGAGGACAACAACACGCGCGTCCTCTTCGAGCGTGTGCTCAGCTCGGGCGGCCTATCGCCGCACAAGAGCGTGGAGGTCTGGAACCGCTTCCTCGAATTCGAGTCCAACATCGGCGACCTGTCCAGCATTGTTAAAGTGGAGCGAAGGCGCAGTGCGGTCTTTGAAAATGTGAGTATCTTTATAGAGGTTCAAAAGTTGACAAAAAAGCTTGCTGAACTAATAAAAACATTCAATGTACCGATTGATCTCAGGCAGTATTATGGCTAGAATGGGAACATTTTGTGTATATGTAGTTTAAGACGTTTTATAGCTATATTCTATGTATATAAAAATTTCGAGGGTTATTTGAGAAGTTATGGAGCAAATTAAAAATATTTAAAAAATTAAAAAAAAAACTTGATTACTATAGAAAAATAGTGTAAAATATTTTGTTCACAAAAGCAGCTTCGAAAGCAAAGAAAAGATCGTTTGAACAGGCTTAAAATAATATTTCCCAATTGCTTTCACTTTGTAGCTTAAAGAGTACGAGGGCAAGGAAACCGCACAGTTGGTGGATCGTTACAAGTTCCTGGATCTGTATCCCTGCACCAGCACCGAGCTGAAGTCCATTGGCTACGCTGAGGTGAAGCTTAAACTTACATGAAAACAAAAGACAAATCCAACTAATTTTGTTTCCATAGAATGTGGGCATCATATTGAACAAGGTGAGCACCGCCGGCGGCAGCGGAGCGGCTAATCACAACAACGAGTCCGAGGCGGACGGGGAGGCGACGCAGCCGTTGCCGCGTCCGGACTTCTCACAGATGATACCGTTCAAGCCGCGCTCGTGCGCTCATCCGGGCGCCCATCCGCTGGCCGGTGGCGTTTTTCCACAGCCGCCGGCGCTGGCCGCATTGTGCGCCGCACTGCCGCCGCCGAACAGTTTCCGCGGACCGTTCGTCAGCGTCGAGCTGCTCTTCGACATCTTCATGCGACTCAATTTGCCGGAGTGTAAGTGTGGCGCCTCAACTCACGCTCTTTGACAGTTGCTAAATATATCTAACCTTTACAGCTGCGCCCCAGCCGAACGGTGACAACGATCTGACGCCCAAGATCTTCGATCTGGCCAAGTCAGTGCACTGGATCGTCGACACCAGCACGTATACGGGCGTGCAGCACAGCGTTACGGCGATGCCGCCGCGTCGCCGCCGCCTTCTGCCCGGCGGCGATGATAGCGACGATGAGCTGCAGACCACGGCGCCGCCCACCAACGATATCTATCGACTGCGCCAGCTCAAGCGCTTCGCCAAGTCCAATTGATTCAATTCGCAATTTTTTTAAATAGCTATTTTTTTTGTCTTAACCCTCAGCAATCTTACAATTTTTCTCTCTTCAATATTAAGTACAACAATAGCAACAATAGTCGGTATTGCATTAAGATTTAAAACAAAATATATATTAAAAAAAAAAAGGAAAAAAATGCCAATTTGTTTTAGCTTAATTTATTGTAGGTACATTTTTGATTATGCCATATTCCTTGAGATGTTTTTGAATTTATTTAAGCTACTTTAAGCGTTTTTATTTGTCAAATTTGCTTCTGCTTATCTCTTGGGCTTCTTAACATATCAATTCGAGTTTCTGGATGGTTTTTGTACATAATTTAGATGAAAACTTCCATTTCTTTTAGTCTAAAAACAAAGCTTTGTTGTTTTTAAAACGTTTACGAATGTTGCATAAAAGAAAAGGGCTTAACTTAATGCGCAGCCAGTAAAACGTTTACGAATTCAATTTCGAAAGCATGTACTATTGTATCCAACCAGCGTGAAAAAGTGCACAAGACTGCCGCCATTGAAACGTTTAGAGGAAGCAGTCAGTAAAACGTTTACGAATAAATAAATATAAAACACGAGAATGCAACGGAAGTCAGGTGAGTAAAACAATAATATATAATTGATATAACATAATAAGGTATGTCTGGGTAAATATTACAAATTCTCTCTCTCTCTGGAGAGCTAATAAATATATTATAGTATGCCTTTAAATAATTATTTTTTGAATACAATTGAATACACGAATAATAATTTAATTAAAAACAAAATATTTCTAGGGAAACAAATGAAATACAAATCATAATGCAATAGAAATGTGAATGATTTCTTAATTATGTTTTGCGAATGAATACAAATGAATAAATGAGTACTGAAACAGGAATTACGACTAAAAACAAAATAAGAGGTAAAACTAAAATTGCACTAAACTCGCATAAAATGCTAGTTAAAACTACACGTGATATTAGCAGATGTTGCCCGGGTCAAATTTTTGTTTCTTTTCCGAAAACTTTAAAGAGAATAAATCAGTGAATCAGTTAGTCAATCATTCAGTCAACCGAACAGTGTGTTCGTCAAATTTTCAAAGATTCAATCCGTGACTCAGTCGGTCAATCAGTCAGTCAGTCAATCAGTTATTTAGTCAACTATTTCAAGAATCAATCAGTTGTGTGTCTATTGTGTAGAGTCAATCAGTAAGCCAGTCAGTCAAGCAATCGGTTATTTAGTCAATCAGTCAATCAGTGCTTCATTTAACGAATTAAAGAGTCAATCAGTCAGTCAAGCAATCAGTTATTTAGTCAATCAGTGCTTCAGTTAACGAATTAAAGAGTCAATCAGTCAGTCAATCAATCAGTTATTTAGTCAATAATTAAAAAATAATCAATCAGTGAATTAGTTAGTCAATCAGTCAGTCAAGCAATCAGTGTTTTAGTCAATTATTCAGAGTCAATCAGTCTATTAGTAAATTAGTCAACTATTTAAGGAGTCAATCAGTCAGTCAAGCAATCAGTGCTTTAGTCAATTATTCAAAGAGTCAATCAGGCCAAGTCGGTCAATCAGTCAGTCAACCAATCAGTTCTTTAGTCAGTTAGGTAAGGAGTCAATCAGTCAGTCAAGCAATCAGTTATTTAGTCAATAATTAAAAAATAATCAATCAGTGAATTAGTTAGTCAATCATTCAGTTAAGCAATCAGTGTTTTAGTCAATTATTCAGAGTCAATCAGGCCTAGTCGGTCAATCAGTCAGTCAATCAATCAGTTCTTTAGCCGGTTATGTGAGGAGTCAATCAGTCAGTCAATCAATCAGTTATTTGGTCAATAATTAAAAAATAATCAATCAGTGAATTAGTTAGTCAATCATTCAGTTAAGCAATCAGTGTTTTAGTCAATTATTCAGAGTCAATCAGTCAGTCTGTCTATTAGTAAATTAGTCAACTATTTAAGGAGTCAATCAGTCAGTCAAGCAATCAGTGCTTTAGTCAATTATTCAGAGTCAATCAGTCTATTAGTAAATTAGTCAACTATTTAAGGAGTCAATCAGTCAGTCAATCAATCAGTTCTTTAGCCGGTTATGTTAGGAGTCAATCAGTCAGTCAATCAATCAGTTATTTGGTCAACTATTTAAAGTATCAATCAGTTATTTAGTCAATGAGTGACGCAGTCAGTCAATCAGATGCCAAGTAAATTATGCAAAGAGTCAATCAGTCAATCAATCAATCATTTATGAATATTCAAATCAGTCAATCAATCAATCATTTTTGAATATTCAAATGTGATGCAAACATGGCCAATCGCATGTTGAGTGTGGAATGTGGCTGTGATTGACCCCCCTCCCCTTTTACTTCGGCCCCCCTCGCTGGCCGTGCAGCGCTTGCGATGCTTGTAGAGTCCGGCGTACTGGGCAAAGCGCTGTCCGCAGCCGGCGCAGCCGTAGCGCTTCTCGCCGCGATGCAGATTGAGGTGGGCGTAGTAGGCGCTGCCGATGACAAAGGCGCGCGCGCAATACGGACACACCTTGTCCCGGATGTTGAGATGGGCGCGCAGATGCCGGTCGCGCTCGTGCGCCGTGTAGAAGGCCTTCGCGCAGCGGCTGCACGGATAGTCGCGCTGCTGCGTGTGCCGCTTCACGTGCTGGTTGAGCTTGCTGGCGTTGACGAAGCCGCGGGCGCAGTGCTCGCAGACGTAGGGCAGCTCCTTGGTGTGGCTGCGCTGGTGCACACGCAGCGAGGTCGAATTGAAGAACGTCTTCGGGCAGTCCGCGCAGGCGTGCGTGCGCTGGCCGAGATGCCGCCTGAGATGCGCCCGGAGGCTCGTGCGCAGCGAGAACTTCATCGCGCAAATGTGGCAAATATGCTCGAGCGGATTGGCCGCGCTTTGGCCGCGCCGGCGTCGCAGCTGCTGCGGCTGACCCGGCTGCTGCTGCAGCTCGTCCGGCTGGTGGACGTTGCGCTGATGGCGCAGATAGTCGCTGCGCCGCTTGAAGCTGGCCGCGCACTGGCCGCAGCCGAAGGGCGAGACGTGCAGCTCGAGAAACTGCAGCGGCCGATAATAATCGTAGGCCGGCTGCCAGTTGGGCTCGCCCCGCTTAACGGCCGCCTGGCGCGCCGCCTTGCACTGCCTGTACTGGCAGCGAAAGTCGATGAGGCGCGCCTTCAGCCGTTCGACGCTGATCTGCAGATTGCACTCCTCCTGCAGGCGCGTGCACAGCGACTCCAGATGGCGCAGTCGCTGCTTCCGTTTGGTGTAGTCCGGATGGTCCGTGCACCAGAGCTGCTCGTAGCTCTGATAGATTTGGATGATCTTCAGGTTGCTGTCGCGCTGCTGCAGCGTCTTCTGCAGCACGCAGCTGATGGGCAGCACGTCGTCCAGGAAGCCGAACGCCTCGTAGAAGCCCCAGCGGGTGCCCTCCCCGGCGCCGATCTCGGCCAGCGCCTCGCGCTCTCGCTCCCGCCGATAGTATTTGATGTAGTCCGTTAGCTTGCGGTGCAGCGATTGCCAGCTGAAGAGTGCCACGCCCCCCGCATGGGCGTTGAGTTGGGCGGCGATGCTGTGCCAGGACTGGCGACGCTGCCGCCGTCCATGGTAGTCCAGATGGTTGGGATCCCAGAGATTGGGCTGCGCCTGGTAGAGCTCGATGAGGTGGTGCGTCAGCTCCAGGCTGAGGCGCGTGCGCGGCGGCCGGTTGAAGCTGTGCTCGGAGCTGGTCTCGGTGAGCAGCTCGTCGCCCTCCGTGTCCACGTCCACGTCCAGCTGCGGCTGCTCTCTCGAGCCGGGCTGCGCCAGTTGCTCCGGCTCCAGTTGCTCCGGCTCCAGTTGCTCGAACAGCTGCTCCTGCTGCTCCTCTGCGGCCACCTGCTTCGTGGCCTCCATAATGAACTTTAGCTGCTGCTCCCGTTCCCGCTCCCTTTGCATGAGCGCCAAGAGCTCACCCACCGTTGCCTCCGTCTCGAGTTGCGCGCGTTTCTGCTCCAGCTGCTGCTCCTGTTCCACGCCGGGTGGCAGCTCCTGCTCCGGCTGCATTGCCAGGTGCTGTTCCACCTGCTCCTGCACCGTTCCGCGTTGCTGCACCAGATCCTGCTCCACACCCAGCTGCTCCAACTGATCCTGCTCCATGTCCAGCTGCTCCACCTGCTGCTGCTCCACTCGCAGCTGCATGTCGAGCCCCTGCTCCATTACCAGGTGCTGCTCCAGCTGTTCCTGCTCCATGCCGAGTTGCTGCACTTGCTCCTGCTCCACTCCCAGCTCCAGTTGAAGCTGCTGCTCCATTGCCAGACACTGCTCCTGCTCCACTCCGAGTTGCTGCACTTGCTCCTGCTCCACCCGCAGCTGCGCCGCCTGCTCCTGCTCCTGCTCCATTTCCAGCTGGTGCTCCGCCTGCTCCTGCTCCTGCTCCTGCACCACATCCTCCAGCTGCTCCTGCTCCATACCATTTTCCATAAGCGCCATCAGCTCACCCACCGTCGCCTCCGTCGCCTGGCCCTGTCGCGATGCATCTTCCTGATCGCGCGCCTGCTTGGGCTCCTGCTCCTCGCAGCTGCCCTCCACGTGCGCCCGATGGCTCACCAGATTCTCGAAGATCTTGCCGCAGGCGGCGCAGACATAGGGATCGATGTGCTTGTGCAGGAACTCCATCTCCGCATAGTGCTCGAAGACGGACACGAACTCCGCCTGTTTGCCCTCGACGACGCTGTGCAGGTAGCGGATCTTCTCCAGGCGATAGCGCTTGCGCAGCGACTGCAGCCGGCGCTGCATGGCCAATCCGGAGAGCTTGATGCCGCACATGCGCAGCGCCAGCTGGAGGCCGCGATGCGCCTCGTGGCGCTGGCGCAGCGTCGCCGCGCAGCGCAGCCGCTTGTGGGCGTTGTGCCAGAGTATGGGATAGTGTTCGTAGAACTCGAGTAGCTTGCGGTTCTCGCGGGAGTAGTGCTCCTGGCGCTTGAGCAGCGACTGCTGGGCGCAGAGGAAGCGCAGCTGGTCGTAGTGCACGAACTTGATGGACTCCTCCAGCTCGCCCTCGGCGGCGATCCGTTCGCGCTGCTTGAGGAAGCGCTGGCACAGCGTCGAGATCCGGATGCGCACGTCCGTCACCGTGAAGCTGCGGCCGCAGTGGGCGCTCCACGTGTCCGTGATCTGGCGCCACGACTCCCGGCCACGCTCCACGTCCCGGAACTCCGGGTGCGACTGGTCCCAGAGGCGCGGCTGCGCCTCGTACAGCTCGATCAGGTGGCGCACGTGCTGCGTGCTCAGCTTCGGCGGCTCCACGGCGGGCAGAGCGGTCTGAGGGCGGCAGAGAGAGAGAGGGAGAGAGAGTGGGGTAAGCAGGCGTAAGATAAAATACGTGTGTGTGCGGTGAAAATATTTTAAAAATTATTTAAAATCATATATATTATAACATATAAGAAAATATAATACAAATAAAAATAATATTCAAACGAGTGTGTGGAAATAGGGCACAGTGTATTCATAAGGCACTTGAATTAAATTCATTTACCCCTCTAATGTTTGAACAACTTTTGTGAAAAACCAAATATATTGATTTTGTCATTTTGCCACGCCCCAAGTGGGCGAATACAAAAAATATTTGGGCCATTTGTAGGGGAGGTCATCAGTAATCTGTCTGAAAAAATTGTAAAGCTCAAGCTTTAAGACTGAGAGAGATATTTCGATTTGATCGTTTTGCCCCCTTAACACTTTATATACACGGGTATACATGGGTATATATGCCAAGTTTCAAGTCTCTTGCTTTACTAGACGGACTGCAAGACGGACATTGCACAAACCCAATATACTCTATTCACTTTGTGATAGTGTAGAAAACCAGTATTTAGATCACAAAGAATTTCGCGCAGTCGCAAAATTTATATGGCAACATTTTTGTTTGTTTACATTATTTAGCTTTCTTTTTGTATTTAGTATTCGATTAATTTCGTACTGAAAACAGGTCCGATCTCATAAGTAAATATATCTTGTATATATTTTTGAACATATATAACACATATAATAATCGGTCAAAAATGGAATGGAATATTTTTATTCTTTTTTTTCTGTAAACATGTTGTAAATGAATTTTAAATATTGTTATATTATCTAATGCTGGATTTTTTTTTATACCCTGAACCCATCTATAAATTTTGTTATTTAATAATCTTTATATTCAGAATTATGTCATAAATAAATAGTTTTTTACATCTTTTTATTTCTTTCTTCGACGTTTATTCGAACCAGAATAAATAAAAAATTCTGGTTTAATTAAAATTTCTAGAGGTGTTCTTTAGCCACAGTTGGACGCACACGCATATATTAGATCTTCACTTAAAAATTCTTTGTTTAATTTGTAATTAACTGTTTTACAGTCTTTTTCATTATCTTTCTTTTTTATTTATTTTTTTCGCACTGCTTTGTGAGTTTTTATTATTTGTGTGGAATTTTGTATTAAGGTAAGAGTTCTTTCTTTATAGTACACTCAGAGAAAAGACCAAGAGCTTTGTGCTTGAATAAAGTTAAAGTGGTGTCAAAGTCTGGACTTGAGAATATTTTATAATTTCTTAACAAAAAACGTTTGTAATAAGAAAATTAAAAAAATGAGACTTGCAATAAGTATTTAAGAACTTTTTTTCTTACTGCAATATTTGATGTTCTTATTATATACACTAAACATTTAGTAATATTTTTATTTCATATTGAAAAATGCTTTATATGTAAATTGAGAAAACTTGACTTTAGAACGTTTTAGACCTATTTTTAGGCCTGTTTTTAGGCTTTCTTGAATTAAATTTTTTTCGGCTTAATTCAAGAGCTTATTTGTTTATACAATATTTGATATTTTATTTTTTTATTATATTATATATACCATTTATTTATTTTGTAATATATTTTTGTTATATTTAAGCATGATTTATACGTAATTCAAGAAAACTTGAATTAAGAACATTTTTAAACATGAAAATTCTTGTATTAATTACTTTGTGCTTAATTCAAGAATTGTTTAATTTATGCAATATTTTATTATTGTATAATATATACTATTTATTTTATATTTTAAGGATGATTTATAATTAATTCAAGAGTATTGAAGAACAAAATGTTCTGGAAATGTTTCGAATTTGAATTCAGTATAGACTTTTTCGACAAGTGTATGAATATGATGTATGTATGCTATGCAAATGATGTATATATCAAATGTATAAATAAATAAATAATAATAAATAGGCTCTTTGGGCCCGCGCTTACATTTCCATCGAATTTGATGCCGTCGTTCAGCTGCTGCGCCGTCTCGGCCAGCTGAGGGGCGTGGTGGGCGTCGAGAGCGTTCAGCTCTTGGACCAGTTGCTGTTTGAGTTCGTTGACCTCGCCGCCGCTGGACTGCTCGGCCAAGACCTCGAGCATCAGCTCGTCGACGGGCGCCTGCTGCCAGTCGGTATGCCACAGCTCCATATGCTCGGCGAACTCGTCGAGGGCGCAGAGGGGCCGCTCCTCGCACAGCTCGCACTCAATGCCATAGAGCTCCCCAGCGCAGTTCCACGCATAGACGGCGCCGCAGCGCTGACGGAGCTCCTCCGCGGGCGCAGCTGTTGCCCCAACGGTTGCCCCAACGGCTGCCCCCTCGGCTGCCCCCTCGGCTGCTGCTGGCGTCATTGGGCTGACCATGCACCTTATTTTGTTTTTATTTTTATTTTATTTTTTTTTTTTGCCTTTGTTTTGGCCTCTATTTGCACTGTCACTTTTTAAGCCCCGCTTCCAATTCGTCGCACTTGTTACTTGGCCGAACTAAGGAGGAGCTCAGCGACCGGGCGAATCGTGCGACTGCGCAGCTTCTTGGCTTCTGACGTTGTGAAAATGACAAGAGCCAAAGAGTCGGCTCGATGTGCGGGCCAACAAACCCGTTGCGGGCCATCACACAGATACACACACACACACACACACACACACACACACATGCACTCTCTCACACGCCATTCTGTCGCTGGGTTTTTGGTTCGGTTTGCTTGTTGCCTGTTTCGCTTTGCGTTTTCTCTTTGCTGGTGTGTGTGCATGTGTGTGTGTGTGTGTGTGTGTGTGTCTGGGCAACAGGTAAGGGTAAAAGAAAAAAAAAACATGCAAGCGTTTTCCTCACGCGGCTGCCCGACTAGACGCTACCCTGCATCACAAATTACTTATTATTTATCTACATTAAATTTAAAACTTTTACTATTACGAGTATGTTTAAGCTTTCTCCATCCTAAAGCTAACTTAAAATAAGCTAAGAAATAAAGAAATAAAAAATATACACGTATTTAACATTGTTTTTTTTACAAATAATAAAATTGTTGATATTAAAAATGTATAAATTTCATCAATTTTTTTTTTACTGTAGCAAAACTTTTTGTAAACATTTATTTTTTTTATTTTTTTTTAAGTAACGCTTGGAGAGCCCTACTACATCCCCATACATATGTTAACATAACAATAAATGCAATTTTTGATACAATAAAATTAAACGATTTAAAAAGAAAAATCAATAAAACAAAATTTTTAAAATAATATAATTTCCGATATTCATTTTAATTTTCTACTCACACTTATCAACAAGCCATGTCCTGTCTGTTGCATACACTTGCACAAAATCAGTACACCCTATTGCAACCGCCGTCCAGCGGTACAGGGTATCGGAAAAAACGTAAACATGACAACGCAACAGCTGAGAAGCAGGGCCCAAAACAATTGAAGCCACTTTGCGTCTGCGCGCACGGCTCACACGTGTGTGTGTGTGTGTGTGTGTAAGTGTGTGTGAGTGTGCCTTGGGAACCGGAGCAGCAATTTACATTTACACATATTAACAAACTTCATTGTTGCTGCTGACGCTGCCTTGGCCAATTCTTTTAAGCTAAGCGCGCTTTGCTTCTTTCTCCCCTTGCCTAGTTTCCGAAATGTCATTGGCAGCGGACCAGGGCTGCAATACAATTTTTATTATTGTTCTATTTCGGTTCGAAGTAGGTATGCAAATTTGGTTTAAGCTAAGAGGTTCACAAGCGAACCAGCAGCAAAAAAGAAGAAAACTAAGAAAATTTAACTGTCTTTCTTGGTCTGATCTCAGGCAGGGAAATAACTAGAACTTTATATTATATTACAATGCTTTATTGTAAAAATAAACCAAGCAAAATATGATATTCTCTTATTAGTGTTGGCTTTCAATTTTGCTTTGCCTGAACCGGTTTTGAACAGAACCGAGCTTTAAGCCAAGCCAATCCCTTGGCTTTAGACTGCGAACCGAATATTCAGGCGATGTATTGGTTCTTGTATTTAACAACTATTTTTTACATTATTTTACATCATTTTGTAAAAAAAAAGTCAATTATGTTACTGCCCCAACTCAATTTGCTAATTAGCAAAGTTCTAAATGCGCCTATCGATATACATACATACATACATACATAAATAAGTACTTTTTGGCAAATCAAGTACTTTCGCTGTTGTCGCATTGCTTTCTTATTTGTCCAAAGATAGATAGCACAAATAATTGTGCTAGAATTTTAGAAATGCAACAAGAAAAATATAATCAAATCACTAAACAAGAAAATCCAAATATTTTCGCTAAATTGTGAGTGCAAAAAACACAAGGTGCCAATATGAATTTAAATCAATTTGGCATTTGATTGATGTGCGCAAGAACAAAAAGTATCGATACGCTTGCCAATTAGAATCGATAAGCCGTTTGCGCATGAGTACGTGCAAGTGTGTGAGTGTGTGTGTGTGTACGGTCGAAAATAAAGCGGGAATTGTGAACGGTAACAAGTTTTTTTGTTTGTAAATGTGCCTTTTTGTAAAATGTATAAGAAGTGCGGTAATAAAGCAAAAGTGCCCAGTCATTGTCGAAGCAGGCAGTGTCAAGCCCTGGTCAATTACAATGAGGACACTTCAACTATAAAAGTGGACAGGTACGTGCACACACACACACACACACACACGCGCGAACGTGTGCTTGTGTGTGTGTCTGCACAAGTGGAAATGGTAACCGGTAGACTTAACGAAACACTTAGCATTCTTGTGCCTCCTCTCTCTCTCTTTCTCGCACTTCTTCGCTCGCCAAGCAGCTGGTCAACCAGTTGCGGACCCAGTTGAAATAATCTAACATGGCGATCGCAACTTTTTCAGTTGGTTTCAGGCATGAGAAAGTTGTGCGCCCGTGAAAAACGAGGCAACACACACACACATAAACGTACGTGAGTGTGTGTGTATTCTATGCATGTGACAAACCAGTTTAGACTACCCCAGCGATCCAAATAAGGGCTTTGATTTCGCATTGGCCCCGTCACGTCATTATTACTATTATTATTGCAATTGTTATCATCGGGGACTTCGAAAACCAGACCCCGAGACAAATTGCATGAAAATGAAAACTATGCGCCCGTGCAGTGGTAATAAAATGCTTTGGGGCCAAACTGTGCGGAAAAACGGCAACAGGGCAAAACAATGGCAACAAGATGGGAGAGCAATGGCAAAAGGGCAGCGCGGATCAAGTCGACTTTCGCATGCCCTAAGCACTTGTTGAGCACGTTATGTAAGTGAACTTTTTGATTATTTTTAAAATTAAAAAATATATTTTATTTTATTTTATTTTATTTTTTTGATCATGCTACAATTGATTTCATGAATATTATTTTATTTACAGAACTTTACTCTCTTGCATTATGCTTAGTTTAGTTCCAGCAACATTTTATTTAATGCCCCCTTTTATAGCGTATATTCATTTGTATAAACGTGTACACTGAGAGAAAAACTAGTGATTGAAATAATTAAATGGTTTATAAATTTTGCAACACTTACAAATAGTGTTATGAAATTTGAAAGTAACAAAATCTTACATTAATAAATTAAATCTTATCGATAAATATCCATTTATTTGATCCAGTTTTTTGAGCATGTTTCAGAGACTACATTTAAAAAAATATAATAATTTATTTAATTTACAAATAGTTCAAAGATTTTGTTAACACTTTGAGCTTTAAACTTTTTAATTTGTATGTGGCCCATTTTTTCGCTCAGTGCATGGTTGCGGCGAGGTTTAAGGGAATATTCGGTGTAAGCGAAAGATAAACACGACCCAAGGGGAGCTTTGGCTGCAACTTTCGCGCTGTCAACTGAGTGCAAGTGTGCGAGTGTGTGTGTAAATAAACAAAACGCATATGGCAAGCGCACACAAACACACACACACACACACGAACGCACACACACTTGGCCGCTGGCCATGCTTAAAAGCAGGGTACATGGCAACAACAACAAGTGCGGCTTTGCCTCTTACTCATTTACGCCCCTTCCCGCCACGTCATTCACATACACTCGCACACAGACAGGTACACACACTCGCACACACACACACACACTCGCACACACACGTTGACTTTCCGCCATATTCACAGAAAAAGTTGATCCTTTGCAAAAGGCAACGTTCCCGTCGAGCTTGAACCTGCCCCTGCCCCTGCCCCCGTCCCTGTTTCAGTGCTGTCCCATTGTCCAGCACCCCTGCCTTCCCCTCCAGCTGGCAGGGCACCCTCCAGCGGGTCTCTCGCACGGCGTCATATGTCCCATCAGAAACTGTAATTCCGGCGAATAAAACGACAAAAATAAAAACAAATGCAAACAAAGTGGACCAAGGCAAAATATTTTTAAAAATATCTTTAAAAAAATACATGAAATATATATACTATGTATATAAATATATATATATATGTATATGCGCATTTCTGGAAAAATATACACAAATTGTTTATGAAGCAAAACCGCAAACATTGCGCTACGTTAAGTCGCCCGGTTCCCAGCGACAGGAAACCAGCTGAAATTCTGATACGATTATTTACAGGGCTGCCCGCCCACAATTGGCTCTTTTTTGTGAACTCCCTTCAGCAAGTGAACGGAAAGAAATTGTTATCTGCGGATAATTTGCAGTCTTATCTCAGATGTGAGCTATATTATTCAATACACCTAATACGTGTAAAAAAGATATTGGCCAAATGGCAAATTAGTAGATTGATTCCAGACCTACAAAATCAACTTAAAAGTACAATAAACAATATTTAAAAACTCTTGTTAGAGCTCACTTGAGAATTTCATTTCCATGGTTACACATGTTATTATAAAAAATAAATTATGTTTTGGAAAAAAGAAAAAAGTATCAGAAACTCATTAATATAAACAAATTTTAAAATTTCCCACTGTGAGCAGAGTATGGCGTCGTCGGCCATGCCCGACTGCAGCATTTTCACTTGTTTTTTCTTATTTAGATTTGCACTTTTCACTGATTCGACGTTTTTTGCACGTTTTCAAATTATAAACTTTGCTTTTTCTCCTTGTTTTCCTTTTTGTCAAATCTTTGGGTTTCTTACATTTGCCACGCCTCCTTTCCACTGCACTTGGCCCGGCCCCAGCTCACTGTGTAATTAGTCCTTGCCTAATTGATGACTCTGCTTCTTCTTCTTCTTCTGGTTCCACACACAAAAATAAAAACAAATGTGATTGACAAGCGGTTAGATGGTTAGCGACATCAACAACATGGGGACAAAAACAAGAACAGGGCTTTGTTTTGAAAGAAGACCGACTCGACGGACAGATGCCCTACACTCAAGTCGTAGCTATTTTCCTGGCTCTTTCGCATTATCTGAAAATACAAAAATGATTGCAAACAATAACTTTTTTTTTTTGTAGCTGGAGGGTATATAAAACCACCTTTCATGGTGGCTACAGGGTATAAATAATTGTTTGACCTCTTGCCAAAAAACGGTTGGCTGGTAAATTGGCGATTTTGTGTGAGTGTTTTTTTTATTCGTTCACGAAGTGAAAAGAGTATATTGAGATTTTGCAATTTTTTAAGATCTTTTTTGGCTACGCCCGCTGTGGGCGTGGTAATTCGATAAACTCTATTTATCTCCATTATTTTTAAAGCTAGATGCACACATTTTTTTAGACAGATTATTGATCACCTTCTCTAAGATCATACAGAAAGTTTGTTGGATACGCCCACTGGGGGCGTGGAAAATCAATAAAATCGATATATCTTGGGGCACGGGTAAACCGCGAAAACCATATCTCCCAAAGTTTGGCAGACGCTTCTGTGATGACCTATTCTAAACATCAAATTTCGGACACACCCACAAATTGCAAGTTAAAACCGATTTCGACTGCTATAAGCTGTTATTATACTGAGAACGAGTATTGTGCAGTCGGTTACACTCGACTGTAACGTTCTTACTTGTTTTGGTTTTTTTTTTAATTTGGTGTCTCTTGGACATCAACCAAGGAAGCTTTTGGCCGCACAGCTCTGGCTGCCACAATATACGGCCGCACATTATTCAAAGGACTCGCGACTGTTGTTTGTTGTTGTCGTTGTTGTTGTTGTTGTTGTCGCACATTGCGCCTGGTAAAACAAGCGCGAAAACATAATGAGCATATAAATAGACAAACAATCACCGGCAAACAGCCAACAAGCAACAACAACGCGATAAACAACCGACCAGACAGCAGCCCGCAGCAGCAACAACAACGGCAACAACAGCAACAACAGCAACAACAACAACAACAACGGCACCAACAACAACAGCAGCCACGCCGGCTGCCTTCAGTCGCCTCCTCTGCCCTTTGCCCTCGCTCGCTTAACCCTTCTGCAAGCGAGCACAGCTCGAAGCCAATTCACCACAGGCGGCAACTCACCACAATTGTGTTGAGTTGCGCTCGGCTTTTGCAGAGCGGCGAGCTCGTGTCCTTTTTTCAGTTGGCAGTCGGCGCTGCTGTTGAGCACGTCATGTACTTCGATTCTGCATCTGAATACTCTCTGCATTTATCGTTATTTATTACGTAATTTACCTATAATAGCAATAGTTTTTAAAATATATTATATTACATTTACATTTTATTTATAGTTCTGCTGATTTTATGCTAGACTTTTTATACTCGTTCACGAAATGAAAAGAGTAAATGGGGTTTTTTTTAATGTCCGTCTTGCTGTCCGTTCATATTTCAAACTCCCATAGCTTTGTTAAAACTGAAACGATTTTCATGTTTGACGACATTGTTCTCATGGTTTGTCCAGTAGATAGATACAGGTTTTAAAATATATGCATTATTTGAAATATAATTTTTTTTAAATTTTAAATTTTTATTTGTTAATTTTTTGTCAAAAAAATCATTTTACTTATTTTCGAATTTTTTTTTTTTTTTATATTTAGTAATGCAAATTTAAATTTGTATTACATTGTAGTTGTCACAAATAGTATAAAAAAAACCACAATGAAAGTGATTCTGAGGGTGTCAAATTTTTGGTCAAAAATCATGCCAGAATTGAAAAATATTTTGATATGTAAAGCTCTTGGAACCGTAGCTCCATATTTCAAATTCCCATAACTTTGTCAAAGCTGGCTAAATTTTCATGTTTGATGACATTTTGGTTATGGATTTCCTCTATTGATTGATTTTGCATAATAATATTAACTCTTTTAAATATTGTTTAATATATTTACAAATCCATCAAGCTTTATTTAATTAATAGTTCCCTTCAAAAAATTGAATTACCTTTAAAGCCATATTTAGTATTTTCGCGTATTTCTCATAATCATATCCGAATGCTATTTGCTCTTGTTGTTGTTGTTGTTGAAGTAATTTACATAGTGTAATTCGTATACCAAATGTCATATCCATCAATTTTCAATATCCGACAGGAACAATGCGAATATTTGCTAGATGTGTGCAGGTTAAATAATTTAAGCAAAAGAGAACAAAATGAACCTTGACAAATAAATCTTCAATGTTTATACGCAAAGCGTTTAAACAAAAAATGTATGGGGAGGTAAAATACAAAGTATAAAAAAAACAACAACAAAGTGCGTATAAAATATGATGGGAAAAAATGGTACTCAAATACAAATGGCAGACAATGGCAATTAAAATGCACAAAGCCGCAGATAGACGAGATATGTGCTTCATATAGGAATAAAACCATTTATATGTGCTCTATAGGTTTAAAGTTTGCTCTTTATAGAGGGTGTTCTGATTTTGTCAGTATAATAATTTAAGCTATGTTGATAGGCAAAGCTGATTTTTAAAATATCCTTTAAGGTTCTTAAATTATAAAATATAATAAATTACGAAACAAATAATAATAATAATTCGTTTATAATAAAAATAATTATAACTGAATAAAACAAATATAATTTTTGTATACAGACTATGATTATTAGTTAATTACAATATATATTTAAATAATAAATAATTATTATTAGCGTATTGAAACTTTGTCATACCAAAGATAAAATTACAGATTTACTTTTACTTTATTTTATTTGCGGCCACCTCCATTCGAGTTGTTTGATTTTTTTATTATTTCTATTTTTTTGCTTTTTGCTTTCGTTTCAATTCAGTTTTTCGATTTGTTGTTTCTGTTTTTGTCTTTTATTTTCAGCAGCCGTCGCGTTCATTGCAGCTGTAAATCGAATTTGGACACGCTTAGATAACTTTTAGATTTATTTATTTAGCAATTTATACGGCAAGTCGGGCAATTTATTAGATATTTCTTTTTTAATTTTAAAGCGTTCGCTTATTGTTTGCATCGTTGAAAATGCTTTAATGCCGTTTAAATGTTAAGCGATTTTCTAGATTTGTACGTTAAGCCGTTTATTTTATATTTTATTTGAGCTTTCATTTATGAATTATTGAAGATTTGTTAAGCTGAGAAATTGATATATGCAATTTATTATCTGGGGGCATTTTTGCTGCCCATATTTATATGTATTTATTGGTTTAAGAGTTGAAAGAGTTTAGGTAAGAAATAAAAAATATTTAAGTGAAAAACCGAACCGTGCCATTCTACTTGAACTCGAAGATTATGAAAGCTACAGATAGTAAATGGACAGAACTTGTATATCAATCGCTTATAAACTTTGTTTCTATGCTATTGTAAAAATGAAAACAAATGTGAAAGTAAATGATCAGATAAGCGAAAAAAAGTCCCTTTCATAAACCCCTTGATAAAGTCAAGTATCTCTTTTCCTCGAGTCCCATAGATATGCACGATATGCAGATAAAGTTTCTGGCGAAATTCACGCGTTCAAGTGAATTCCCGTGAATGGGTTATACAAGTGAAAATTATTTACTTGCAGTGAATGTATTGAAAAGTAACTTTCATGCACACTTACTGCCTTTTACTGGAACCTAAAAAAAGTAAGAGTACTCTAAGTGAGAGTGCCTGATTAGTAGATACCCTATAACCAGCTCCGATCTGACAATGTAAGTAATATAATAATGGAAGTAAATAAATTTTTTAGATAATGAGAACTGTATTTAAGTCATATATTTCAGAACTTTTGGATATAACACAACTTTTTTAAATATCCAAAAAGTAAAACATTCCTGTTATGCCGAAATCATCTCTTGTGATCTCCAAAATATGCTAAAAATCGATATCTTTTGTGTTTGTGAAAATAATGGAAACTCATCGATAATTCGATAAAAATATACTTGCGTCTGATCAAGAATATATATATATTTTTTTGGGGCTCTGCACAATATACCCTATTTTTTGCTGTCCATTTTCAATGGGGTTACAGGGTATTAAAATAGCACTTGACCATTTTATCTGTAACTGCACACGCTTGCGACAAGTGTGGCTCAGCTCAGACCTGCTGTACCTGCCCCCGCTTCACCTGTCCACTTCCCATCTTCCCTGCTGCCCCCCCCCCTCCCCCCCCTGCACCTACGCTTCCAATGCGCTTCCTGGCTGTGTCTTACATTTTCATTAAGTTGAAAATAACAACGAAAAGTTTCGTTTTCCGCTGCTGTTACCGCCGCTCCCCTTGCTCGCCCAGCGCCTTCTGCTCCTCCTGCCCCCCCATCCTGCTTCTGCTCCATACATAAACATTAGCTGGTGTTGTTGCAAGGATACATATTTTTTGATATGCCATGACCAGCTGTGCAGTTCCTTTGCTCGCTACCTGCACCCCCCTTCCTCCACCGCCCCCTGTTCGCTTTGGAGCGTAACGTGCAATTTTTATTGTTATAGCCGAACTTGGTTCATGTCATGCTGCCTAGACACTGTTGTTAACTTTTGGTTGCTTTTGTGGCCGGCACACGCCCACCATCTTGCATTGCTGCCGCCCGCAACTCAACACCTCCCTTCCCCCATCATCGCCCACAATGGCCAGCCACTGGGGCAATGTCCAGCGCTTTTGCAGTTTTTCGCATTTGCAGTTCTTAGTCGCACAGCTTTTTAATGCCCTGTAACAATTGAGAGTGTTTCAAAACGGGGTATATTGCAGTTCTGCAAATTGTATGCAACGGTTAGAGGAAGTCATCTTCGGAACCTTTAAAGTATCCATAATCTTGATCAGTATCACGGGTCGATTGTTCGACTCTTCATATGTTTAAAGAGGTGTTCTTGAGAAACTAGAAAACCCAAAGAAGTATTGAATATAAGTTCTTGGTTTTTATTTCAAGTTATCGATATCCTATCTTTTCCCAAAATCGATAAATATCGATTTCTTTTATACGCTGTTCACGTTTATTTTTTGATTATCGATAACACCATTTTTTCTAAATCGATTATTATCTATTTTTAGTCTTGATTTAGTATATCTCAGAGATCATAAGAGTTAGGTGCACGAAATATGGAATATTACAAATTTTTATTTGTTACGTATTATCTCAAAATCGACGAATATAGAATTTTTTTTGCTTCCTGATTTCCAGTAAAATTCTTGCAATAAGTATTTTATGCTTAATTAAAGTGCTTATTTTAAGTACGAAAAACATCATTAAAATGGTTTTTTTTTCCATGTTTTAAGCCTTATTGAACTCAAAGAATGTTGATTCTTAAGTTAAGAGATAAATAACCTTAATTTGCGACGCCAACATTTATATGCAATTTAATTTTGACTCAAAACTAAATCTACATAGTCTTAAAAAAAGTCAAATTTCTACTTAAAAAATTGGTTTGAGTTTAAAAGAAACTTGTATTAAACACTTATTTTTTAAAGAAAGTTTGTATTTTTAGCTGAGTACAGGGTATCGACGAGTGGGCCGCCCACGCACACTTACTTCCATTTTTTGTTACGTCCACTGTCTCCAGCTTAAACTCCTACCCCGCGCCCCTCCCCAGCTGCCCTGATATGAGCGTAAAAATGTTTGGCTGCCAAGTTTTTGTTTTTGCCGGCCCGTGACTATTGCAAAAGTATTTTTGGTCAAATTAAAAAACATTTTACAATTGCAGGCGAGTGTGTGGACGAGTGTTCGTGTGTGTGTGTGTGTGTGTGTGTGTGTGTGTGCATGTTGTGGCAACTTTCGCTGGTGACTTGGCAAAAAGTTTCCCATGTCTTGCGTCTGCCCAAAATGGCCAAAACGTTTGCACTTTGCGTTAGCCAAAGACGCCCCAAGTTGCAGCCAGCTCTCAGTTCATTGCCAGTTATTGTTGTCGCCAATTGTTGTTGCTGTTGTTGACTGTTTTGCCTAGTTGTTGCAACAATTTTTCTTTTTCCATACGCTAACAGTGGGCGTTTTAGCTTCCTCTCCGCTCTTATTTCTAGAGAAATTTTGACTAAGTTCAGATCAGATTAGGTTGCCATAAGTATATTTTATATTATAATAAATAAGTGAGGGTACTCAAATTTAGAGAAATTTCGACCAAATTCAGATCAGATTATGTTACCATATATTTTATATTACAATTAATCAGGGCTAGGGTATTTAAACTTCGGCTCCTTTATGAACTCCCACTCCTGAACTATTTTTTTGCTTCTTTTAACTTTCTTGTTTCCTATTTTCTTATACCACTTTTTGATAGTCAAAAGTTGTTGGCAACTTAAGTGTGCCCGCCCCACAAAGTCCCGCTTCCTACCTCCTCGCTTCGCGCCCTTTGCACCGCCTCCTGAGGTGGTTTGGGCCAACGGCTTTGGTAATTAGTTAGCTACTAACTGTTGGTACTTGCGAGAGTTTTACTGCCTGCCTAACGGCCAAGTTAATATGCGGCTGCCTCGTGACATTATCCCTGGCAAAAAGGCTCAGACCAAAACTTAATGGGTCGGCGTCAAAGTCGTAATGCCCAAAGGCACCAAAAACTAATGTTAAATTGAGAAACGTTAAGAAAACTTGGACTAGAAATGTAGCAAAGTTGTTAATATTTATATTCCAGTCCATTGAACTTTTGAAAACTATGCTGAGCTTTAGTTAGCTTAGTTTAAGAAACTTTCAAATCAGCATTAATTTTTAGTTACTCTTCACTCATTACACGGTATCTTGTAGTCCATCTATTATGCAACCAAAAAAGTTCTTATCATGATATGCCGCGATGCAGTTCATCTCAATTAATTTAAGAGGAAACTGTTTTTTGTTTATTATTTCAAGTGGATGTTGTTCTCTGATAGCTTTACCACATTTTAATAAACCAATTTCATTGGCCCAATGATGAGATAACACTCAAAGCTTGTGCTAAATTATGTTGTTTAAAATTGAATGTTATTTAAGTTCTTATTGGAATTTATGCTTATATACAAAATGAAAGCTGTGATCAAATTGATTTGCTGTAAAATTCACGTACAATTTTAAAGTACTTCGAAATAAAGTAAAAAAGTAAATAACTAGTTAATTTTTTTTTATTCAAAATTATATGATTTATCTATAGAAGTTATTAAAATCTATTTGATTATTTTTTTAGGAATAACATTTTTGTTAAGATCCTTAATAAATGATTTATCTTCAGAAGATTAATCAAAAATTCAGCTAGAAAAATCGATTTAATTATTTTTTATAGCTAAAAGTTAAAAGGTAACGTAAACGAAAGGATATTAGCTTTGAGTACCAAAAGTTTCCATATAAATTACACACAAATTATTTGGCCAAATAAATTAGCTCTAAAGTCAAATGCAATTAAATGCTGGCTGCTATAGAAGACATATCTGGCGAACATAATTCCCCCGATAAGCTAATTAAATGAGATTCGCAAAATGTGAAAGCCAAATGCGAAATGAGAATTTGCCAGAAAATAAGCTGCGAACACAAAACAACACCAACAAATAACTTATGAGCTTACAAATTTCATCGACGGGCGTGGCTCAAGGGGGCTGTATTTTCAAAAGGGATCCTAATCGTTGTCATTGGATTTCCGGTCAATAATAAGAAATAATTCATTTGCTTCGACAATTTTGTCAACATTAGAAGCACTCGCCTGAGGTCAATCAAGTGCAGCGGGCTCGGCTGGGTGGAGGGAGGGGAGGGGTTGTTTGATACGAGGGTAGTTGTTGGATTTTACGGGGTTGTGAACGGAACTGAACGGAATTGAATAGCACTTGAAATGCAGTCGCTGCAGCAGCAGTGCGCACTTTATTAACGCAATTTCCGTTTCCGTTCGAGGCAAGTGGGTAGCTCGAGAGGGGTGAGGGGGGATTATAGGGCGTTCTTATAGGTGGGGTTGGGCGTTCGGTAGGTTAGGGGACGGGGGCTTTGTCTCAGCCACAACTGTTGCCAGCGATAAGGCGCTGTGAGTAATAATCGTAATAATAAGCGTGACAAAATGGCGTCGACACCGCACCATGGGCATGTTGCACACCTTTTGTGGCAAAAAACTCATAATTTTATAGAAATTATAAAAACTAAAAAAATTAATTAGTTGCCAAGTTTATTCGAATTAAAAATAATCCCTTAAAATTCAAACTTCGGGGTGCCGAAAATAAAATACGCGGAAGTATTTTGATATTTTTAGAGATATTTTGATATTTAATTTTAAGCTTAGGTCTTGGTTCTTCACAATTATTTCTATTTTAAATAAAATTAAGAAAGTTTTTCAAACCAAAATACATTTTTCGCCCGATGTTTCTATGCTTTAGTGGTCCAATCTTGATCATATATAATAAAAAATATAATAATATACATAATATAATAATAATATATATTGCAGAGGTACAAAAATAAGAAAATGCATTTTTTTCGGGGACAGTATTATTTTATTGTAATTTTTTTTATGGGCAACTGGTTTGGTTGCATGTTCAATTCAAAGTACAATTAAATTTGAAACCGATTTGCAAGCTTGACTCACACCAATTGAGGTTTATTTAAAATAATTTAGAATAATTACTTTTTGGCCAAAAAACATTGCAAACTTTCCATAGTGCATGGGCTGCCACGATATGTCGACATAATTGTCACGTCTTCGCTGGCTCTCTCTCTCCCTCTCTCTGTCTCTCCTTCTCTCTGTCTCTTTCTAACACCATTTCCATTAGCATTTTCGCTATCGCTTTGGCAGTCACTTTTCCTGCTAATTGCCTCGCGAATTCCGTTTCAAATGTGTTGCCTACTTTTGGGCAGGCAAATTTTAGCGTACAAAAAAAATTAACAGATTTGTTTGCATTACTTGAAGTCGGCTATCTAAACGACTTGCATTTCAGTTGTACGCGAGCTTAGCAGCTCCATTAATTAGCTGTCGCAGACGGGCATTTCAATACAGTTGATGCTCTACGAAGTTGTGTTTCGAATTAATAAAACAACGTTCTGAAATTCAACACTTTTTTAAATATAACTTAATAGTGTTTATAATTTGTTAAAGTGCAAAATACGTGTTTTCATGAATTTGTTTAGCTTTTCAACTCACATCGTTTTAATAATTTCAATTAGTAAAACTTTTGTGAAAAAACTGTCACTCTAACTATCTTTTAATGAGTTGTGCCGCACACACACACACGCACACACATCCGACCCTGCCTCCTCCGTTCGCCACAGCCTACCAATTGTTGTGCATATTTTTTGGTAATTTGTATTTCGTATAAAATACTAAAAGTTTTGTCATTAAGCCTTTTTAATAATGAATTATATAGTAGTCACATTGCACACATGCACACACACACACACAACACATTTGTGAGTGTGTTGACCTTAGGAACACACACACACTCTCACACTCTCACACACACACTTGCATTTGCTGTGCGAAAACTTTATTATTACAAAATTTTTGTGGGCCGCAGCGCCTTCATTCTCTCCATTCTCTTCCTTCTCCAACTACGGCTTCATTGGCTCTCTTCCTTGCCCCTTTTGGCCGCTCTCCTGCTCCACTCCCTGCAGCTCGCCTGTTCCCCCAACGTTGTCACCATCATGTGCTCTCCATGGAAATTATATTTATTACATAATTATGCACAGGCCACGATAATGTCGGCGCAATTTACGATTTTTATGCCTTGTACCCATTTTAAAACTGTGTGCTAAAAAGGGGGTATGCTGCTGCTAATAGACAGAAGATGACATGACAGATTCAGAGCACCATTTTTTGAGCTGAGTAAATATAGCTTTTTATGTCTGTATTGTCCCTTCATATTAGTCCAAGTCAGAGCTTAATTATATGAATATAATATATATAATTATTCTTGATTTTGCATAAATAGAAATTAATTCTTGAACTGCGTACGGAACGAGAATTGCCGCACCTGAAAAAGGTGTAAAATATTCCTAATGAAAGTACAACGTTTCTTAGATTGAGGACTCGAATTCTCGACAGTGGGCGCCCACTGTCTGGTGGGCGTGGCATTTAGTAGCTGCATCAACTAGTCAGTGGAGCATTTGATGGCTTTTGTTTAGCTCTGTTGCTTGTTGGCTCTGCCGTGCCACAAAAGCGAGTCAAGCATTTGATGAGCGGCAACTCGGCTTTAACTGACAGCTGCAGCTGCATTTGCAACTGCCACACTTTGTATGCACTTCATTTGTATCGCATCACGCATTGTTGCAATGTTGCAACTGCGTTTTTTGTCAGGCAAAGCCAAGCGCGCTCTCCTTCCAGTTTCCGCTGTGGCTGATGTTTTCGCAAATGGATTTTCTTTGTGCTCCTCTTGCGTTGACTAGTTAATGCCAATTTCCTGCGCTCTATGCAATGCTTTTGTCCCAGTTATCTTGTTCTTTGAAGCGATCTATGTCATTGCTTGCCTGGCAGCCGTTAGAGCCAATTTGTGTCGAAGCCGTTTCGGAATTATAAGCGAATTTAGCTAAAGCTTAAAGCTTGATTTTCTTTGTCTGCCTTGTTGTCTAAATTTCACCTATTAGCGTGGAAACTGGGTGGTTGCGTACCCTATTTTTTCTTAAACTCATTTTTAAAAAACTTTCAATTAATTGAAACAATTTATTCAGAAATTCATTCAGAAATGTATTTCTTTTTTGTAGTATAGCTTATTAAATTAATGTAAATTTTCAAAAGGTCGGCTGAGCAACGATCTTTGCCACCGCTTTGCATTTTATGCAAGCCTTGTATTACGTACATATTTGTTTTCTTAGCTTAAACCATTTGGGAATTATAAGAAAAATACGTTTTAAGTGTAATTGTTGTCTACCTTAGTGCTATATGTGTGGGTTGGCTGTTTTTCTGAGTAAAAAATGAGATTATTTTTAAACACACACATATATACACATCGCACACACACACACACCCGCAGACATACGCCTACACACATTCAAACTATGATTTATAACTATTCTAAGCTCACAAATTTCCATGCAGCGCCTAAAAGTATGCCACGCACATACACAAGCCACACACACGTCACACACACCAAAACAGACGACACACACACACACACACACACACACACACCCAGACACATTTATTTTATTATGCATGCATTACTTATTACATTTGCAGCGCTTGCAAAGGCCGACCCAGAGACACAGAGACACAGCCAAAGAAAGAGAAAGAGAGTGAGAGTGGCTGTGGCTGTGAAAAAGAGACAGAGAGAGAGGTAGAGAAAGAGAGGGAGAGATGGGAGACACAGCGGCAGACGGCGACCCAGCGAGCCTTTTTGCCATTTGTCATACACAAAAGGCGATGTCAGCTGTGCTGGGAAATAAAAATTCACACACACACACACACACACACTGACACACACACAACTGGCGCACATTTGTAAATTTGCTGCCATTAGCCGGTGCGACAGTAACGGCAAATGCAATGTACAGTTATCATGCGCTCTCATTGCCATAATTGGAGTCTTTGTGAATGCCACAAATACGACTGTCCCCGTCGCCAACCCTTCACACCCCCTTCGCGTAACCCCCTTAGAGCAAAGCGCAGCTCAATGCTGGCTTTTGCTGCCGCTGCATGTTGCATGTTGCAACATGGACACGTCGACGCGCGGCCTTCATTCGATACTCAGTTCGCAGCTCATTTGTGGCAAGCGCAATGTTGCAACAGGGAACACACCAGCAGTTAGTTGTTGGTGTTGTTGGTGTTGTTGTTGTTGTTGTAGCCCCAGTGAAACAACAAAAGAAATGCATATGGCAAATCGGCGACTGTTGCAACCACTTGTAATGTGCAACAAAGGCAAAATGGCAAATGGCAAATGTTGCCCATCACACACGCACACACAAACACACACGCATTTTATGTGGCACAGGTGCTGCTTGAAGCTAAGGTCTTCACACTCAAGGAAAAACGCCATTTTTAATTCGAAAAAGAAACGAAAGTGAATTTAGATAGCTTTCTTTTGAATATTTAAAGAAACTTCAAGTAGTAGTAAAAATTCTCCTTTAAGGTAAAAAATATAAAATAATAAAATATTATTTATAACAAAAAAAATTCGCTTCCTCTTTTTTTAAAATTATTTAATTAGTTTTTATTTAGGATAAATTTGAAATTGAAAAAACTCTTTTCTCACGGTCAAACTTTGACCTAAATGCGATTTTTGTCCACGTCTTGTACTTGATTTGAGTGAAAAGCTGTCCATATTTTCTCTGAGTGTTCTCGTCCTTAGCCACCTACATCATCAGCATTATTGTTGTTGTCAACGTCATGCGGCGTGACTATGACATTAGTTTGCAATGCATCCGCACACACAAATTCCTTTGCCTCATGCCACATTCCTCATGCCCCATGTCGGCTGGTGGGGGGAGCAGGGGTGCTGCCTGCGACAGACAACACTCGTATTCAAACAATCTAGTTCAACAATAGCCACAGCCAAGTGTTGGTTTCAAATGCCACCTCATTGTTTGCCTTGGCTTCCAACTGGGGCAGCTCAGCTAGTTTATAAGTAGATCGACTCTATTAAATATACATGCATGTACACATATATATTAAGTGCAACTATCGAATTTATTAAATATCAACGAACTGGCAAGTATTGAAAATTTTATATTTTTTGCTGCAGCATTAATGTATACAAAACTAACTTGAACTAAAATGCCATCAAACACTCAAATCGGCACAGTTTTTGCCAAAGTTAGGTCTGCTGAAAGTCAGGAAAGGATGTCTATAAGAATTTGGAAAACTGACAAGTGAACATTTGTCTCCTTTTTTGCATGATTTTTGACCAAAAAAATTACCCCCTCAGAATCACTTTTAATGCTGCGTTTTAAAATAATTCCATTAAAAATATAAACTTGAGATTCTAAATTTAAAATATAGTTTGTGATTAAAAATATAAATTTGAGTTTAAAAAAAAAAATGTACTTCCCAAAATTAATAAGGATGAGTATATGATATTGTTGCAAAGATTATTACATAAATTTTGTTTGTTTGCACATTATTTAGATACAGAATCAATCTAAATCATGATGAAAAATCATCTCTTGGAAATTTGAATTTTAAAAGGCGTCTTAATGCTAGCCAAAAAAAAAAAAAAATTTTAATTTATGTATAAATTTATAGTTAAATTGAATAATATTTAATTGACACAGAAAAAAAGTCCTTTGCATTTTTTTGAACTAAGAATTGTTAACTTTTGAATGCCGGAGAACTTATGAGTGTACCCAACAATTAGAGCTATATTTTCTCTGTTGATTCCTGGGCCCTTTGTCCGGCTGTGATAAGTACAACAACAACAACAACAAGTAAAATAACAACAATAGGCCACAAGTTAAAACCACAGCACGCAACGGGAATATGTTTCAAAGTAAACAAAACAACAAAGCGAACGGACACACACAAAGCAATGGCAACTGCCGGTGGGGAAAGGGAAAGGGAAAGGCGAAGGGGGGGGGGGGGTGCGGGTGTAGGGTGTACGTCGACCAAAAGGGGTGAGGGTAGCTGGTCGCTCTTTTCTCTCTGGTGACATTCATTGTCTGTGTGCACTTGTCGTCGCTAGTTTTGCTTTTTATACTCTGTTACCATTGAAAAATATGTAAAACAAATGGGTAGATTATATTTGTAGAGGAGAACGGCATCTTTGAAGCTATATATATTACCGATCATCATATAATATACATTAAAATATATAATATATATATTCATTATAAGTTCACTGTAAACTTCAGATTTTGTATATATTATATTTTTTAATTACAATATTCTTAAGTCTGAGATTTAATCTCAGAAATTGCTTTTGGTTGTTTATAAATAATTAAATTCTTGTCATTAATATTTTGTCAAGCATGATAAATACTCCATTTAAAAATATTGCAAAGGGCAATTTACTTGAATTTCTTAGAATGTTAAGTAGAAAATGTAAAAAATTCGACCCTGAACAAAACTGACCTCTGAGTGTGTGCTAATATGTTGGCTGCAGGGCATCTTCTAGTCGGTCACTTCCAGCTTTTACTAGGTGTTTGTTTTTGTTTGTTGTTTTATTGCTGTCGTCCCTAGACCTTGCGCCCTCTCGTTGCCCCACTTCATTTGCATTGTCCTTGCTTATTGTTTGTTATTGCGGTTGCTGCAATGGCTAAGCAATGACAGGAGACTCACACACGCCCACCCACACACACACACACACAGCACAACAACATTGTTGCGGCGTTGACAGCTTCTTAGCCAGCGGTGACAATTGCATTTGTTTTGGTTTTAATTAGCCAACGAAAACCGCAAAAACTGCACAATAATTGACTGAGCGAGCGGGAAAGAGATGCAGAAGCGAAAAAAAGAGACTGAAAAGTGGATAGAGAGAGAGAGAGAGAGAGAGAGAGAGGGTGCAGAGTGCTTAATGGCTTAAGCTGCTGCAAAAGCCCGAGGCAAGCAGCAACTACTTCAGTAAAAGCGTCAAGGTGCAAAGAGTTGACCTCAACACTTTCCGAGCAGCACACACACACGCACACACACACACACACAGACACACTCACGCACACACATATTTATATATATATATATATAGCACAGCTTTGGCTTTTATGGTTTCAACTAAAAGCGCTTCAATTAGCGCTCTGATGAACTCTGATGAGTCCAAAGTAAATTATGTGCTAATTGAAGTATGCGTATAACTGTCTCTCTTCAACTACCTCCTCTCACCTCTCTTTCACACTTTCTAGTTATATGCCTCTCTTTTCGTGTCATTCAACATGGCTTGGTAGTTGAATTCACGTCAAGAATAATATTTTTTGAAATGAAATGTTATTATAATGTGAAGTTCTCACATATATATATATATATATGTACTCATGTATGTATATACTTTCGAGTATATATAATTGTATTTGTGTAGTTGAGTGGGTTTTCTAAGCAGTGTCATAGATTCTATAGGGGGCAATGCTGCAAACTATTATTTTTAAATTCATTAGTCGAGCTTTGAGCTAAACTAGCTACAGAATTTTTATTTAGTTTACAAATATTATTGGTACCTTTTCAGAGTCTGACGGAAGTTATTTCACGTTATTTTTAGAGCCGGTCCAGTACGAACACGGCATTATAATATTTTTGAAACTTAAAAGCGATTTATTTGCCAAAAAATGTTGTTAACCCGAACCGAATTTTTTTCACTTTTGAAAGGATTTGATGCAATTTCAGTAGATAGGAAAATTTTAACCACAAAAATGTATATTGCTGACCTCAGAGGCTGCATAATCGAGCATTCGCTGAATAATTCTCTCCCTCTTAGTTAAAAAATTAATTAAAAAAAATTATTCTCATTCCTATTTTTAAATTTTATATCAAATAAAATCCAAACCAAATGCCAGCTCAATTTCACAATTCCCAGATGAGCTCACTTAATCGTTAGTATTTTCTTCTCACAACCAACTTAGTTAAACCCACAAAAAAGACAATTTCCTTACACAACTTAACCTCACTTCTCAAAAAAAGTAAGCCCTAAATCCAGCGTGAGCTTAACATTTCGTAAACCGTCTAGCAAATTTCGTTTACTGCCATCTATACACTCGCTAATCCCATCAAAATTTAGCTACTGTAAAGTTGCCAAAAATGGCGAAATATGTTTTTGAATCCCTGCTCGGGCGCCGCCTTTGTGGCAGCCATTGCTGCTCTCGCTGTACCGTTAAAAACGCACGTAGATACCGTAAAAGCATCGCATATGTAGTTAAGTATAAGTATAATAAAGCATATGAGCATCAGGCGTGCACTAAAACACTGCAAAAGCCAAGTAACGGTGCTGTTACAACAACAACAACAACAACAACGACTAGCAGGGGAAGGGGCAAGTGGAACGAGAAATAAAAACACCAAAAATAGCTCAAGACACGGTCAGACGAAGTGGAAATGCTCTAAATGTGCATTATTTCGCTAAGGTTCTTTTTTAGAGTTGAGATTGTAAAGAATTTACGATGTTGTCTGTTATGTTTAAACTCCCCAAATGGAACGATGGCATAAAACACTTGAAAATATATGAAAGCGAGCAGGAGAAATAGTTGTGAGTTAATGGAATGATGGAATGCGTTTTAAGGTAAAGCTAAAGCTGAAGGTAACATTTCAGTCAAGCGCTAATTATTATTCTTCAGTTCCCAAGTGGAACAGTGGAATGAAATAGTAAAACTTCGCTGGTGCAATGAAAAATCTTGGGAAAAGAAATACGCCTTGAGCTAGGGTAGTTTAGTATGTCTTTTAGTTATGTGTTTTGTGCTGTATTTTGTTACTTATAAATTCTCAGATGGAACAGTTGAAGTTATTGACTTAAATGTGCACATACTAAAAGTGGTTTATTCGATTTTGAAGCACTCTACAAACTCTACACTCTGAATGGATTTTACGAACTGCACCTGATATGCATAATGGCCCAATTTTGAGTGTAGAGCAAGAGCTCTTGAAGACGAGACGACGATTGCTCTTTGTCCTTTGCATGGGAGTCACAGGGCACGTGCACAGTTAGTGCCCACTCATGGTCTCTCTCTCTCTCTCTCTCGCCACTCCCGCTTCAACACTCTCTTTCGCTTTCGCCCGCCCGTCCCCGTCCCCGTCCCCGTTTTGACAGCCAGTGGAGTGTCGAGTCATTCATTTATGCACTCGCTCGCTCATATTGTTGTGTACTTACTCGAAAACTATAAAGTGTAGTCGCTTTGGTGTCATGTCAACACTCACAGTTGACAATACACACACCCAAACACACGCACACTCACACACACACACACACATACATGCATATGAGCGGGCTCCAGCTTCGTTTTGCCTTTGTGCTAAAGTTTGCTTTTGGTTTGATTCAAAGCACATTTTACATTTATGCTCTCGAAATTAAAGTTTAATTTTAATGTATCCAGCGCTCGTTAAGCAACAGGAACGGGACACAAGGACAACGGGGCAGACCTTGGGCATTGGCAACGTTGACCGTACGGTGGACCCCTACAATGGGCATTCAGTTTGTGGCCGTTAAATCTCTTAATCGACATTGACGGCCGCGAGCCTCCGTCCCCCATTCGAGCCGCAAATGCAATTCGGACAACTTTTACCAGTTGCATTTAGAACTAGCAGCAATGCAGTCGGGTGTCACTGACTGCAACATACTCTGTTCACAGTTTTTTGATTATTGCATTGCTGACTCGACTTGTGACCAAATAATACCCCAAATGGGGTATACACGACTATATACTTCAAGTTTGAAGTCTCTAGTTTTAGTAAAATATACAAAATATACGAACATTGAACGCTACAAATAAACTCGATTTTTCACATTTGCGTGCAGAGCATACAAATTGGTCAGTGAAGCCAACAGGATATTAGGCAGAAGGAGGGGGAGGGAAGGGGGGGGGGATGCGTCGAGGCAGTGGCAGGGCATCTTGGCGCGATGACCAGCAGGCGGCCCATGGCCAAAAAGTCCAACTGTGCGCTGGGCTAATGGCAAATGTGCACAACATTTGCATATATGCATACCATAACACACACACACACAGCACCAAAATATAATTAGGCTTCAAATAACATTAAGGATAAGGTTTATATATAAAGGATACATATATATATATATAAACATACATATATATAAATGTATATATATAAAACAATATAAATCAATATATATTTGTTTTTTTTTTTATCAGAAATGTGAACTGCTCGAATAAGTAATTAGCTCTTATTATCAAGCGACTACTCTATTTAATTCAAAATTTATTGCATCTACATGAACAACTATGTTGTATATGTATGTATCACATAAAATATGCTCTGTCATTTGGTTAGCTAATTTTTACTGTCACTCAACTCTGAGAAGTTTTTGGTTTTGGGTTGCATTTAGTCAGCTGGCATCAGTTTCAACTTTAACTTTTACTTTAACGTCAACGTCAAGTTGAGCTATGTGACTGCAGCTGGAAATTTAGTTTCAACATTAGCTGCGACATTTGTGGACTTTTCCCAATTGGATTTGGGCAGCTGTGAATTTTAAGTGTGTTTTTCTGAGATTCAATTTATTTCTTATAAATCCACCTCAATGGGTGAAAATCTCTAGGTATGTATTTTTATCTACTCACCTTAAAACTAAATAAATTATTTTATATATTGATAAATGCAGGTTTTCAAACTTTTGAAAATTTAATGAAGCTTAACATAAAAATTTATTGAACTTCAAAATTGCACCTTTTCGGTCGAAAGATGAATGGAACACTGTAGCATTTAAAATTTTATTTTTCATGTCCGGTTTTTTTTTGATTTATTTAGGTGGAAGTTTGTATTATAGATTGTATTAGCAAAAAATCAATTTTTCGTCAAATCTGCTTAAACTCAAAATTCCATATAAACCGATTTTGATTAATTCACTTTCATTGTCGGAAAATTGACTGGAAACTGTAGCATTAACATTTTAATTTTTTCGGTTTTATTAGCTTTTAATTTATTTTCGGGGTATTCATGTAAAAATATGTTTGAAATATAGAGATATATATTTATATTTTTACCGTTTTTGCTAAATTCATTTTGGTATATTTATTTCCATTCCCGAAAAATGAGCACAAATCTATTTTTCTTATTCCAAGCAGTTGTAATTTTATTATCAAACATCTATATTTGAGGTAACTCAAGAAATGTATAATAATTTTAGTAAAATCCACCCAATGGAGAATTAAATAATATTTATAAATTGAAATCCAATCGGATTAAAACTAGCTTTTAAAGAAAAGAATTAAATCCCATAGGCAAAGATGGATAATTACCCAAAAGCATTCATCATATGCCTAGCTCCACTTGTGATGCCCAGCTGGCGAGCTTGTCACAGCCCGTTGTCCGTCCGGCAATTGGTTTGAAACGCTTTACGCCCTTCGAGCCGTAACCAAAGTGTTTGTTATCGCGGTTGGTTACACAAAACACACAAACACAGAAAGCATATGTGGATGCGGGCATGAATCGGGATTGAGCTTGCAATTGGGCTGAGTTTGTCTGAGGGTGGATTGATTGAGCGCTCTGGTTGGGTGCTTGGTGTTGTTGTCACCCAATAAATGGCTGACAGTTCTATGTCACTTACTTACGCTAATTAAACGGTTTGCAACACTTAACCCAACCCTTCGCCTCGCCCGCCTGCGGTCGTTTTGGCACTTTCGACAACTTTGACACAAATATGCGGCATTAGCTGCTGCTGCTGCAACCCCTCCGAAAGTGCAGCAGCTGCAGCTGCAGCTGCAACTGAAACTGCAGCTCATCTAAACCATTTAATTTGCCTCGAAAATATTCGCTTTACCTTTTTGGACTGAAAAGTTTCTTCTCAGTTGGTGTTTGGGGGGTTACAACATTTTTTTTCTTCAATTTTTTGTTGTTTTTTATACTTGCTTACGAAGTCAAAAGAGTATATTGGGTGTGTGCAATGTCCGTTCGTCTGTCCGCATGAAGGCAATTTTTTTCGCCGCTATTGAAGCTAGAGGCTTGAGATTTGGTATATATTCTCGGTGACTACGTCCATTGGGGGCGTGGAAAATAAATTAAATCTATATAACTGCCTCTGTTTCAAGCTAGTTACATCAACATTTTTCAGACAGATTACTGATGATCTCCTCTAACGATCTCACAAAAAACTTTTTGGATACGCATTATGGGGGCGTGACAAATCGATTAAATCCATATATAAGTGTGTCGGGTAAACCGCTAAAATCCATATATCCCACAATTTTAGAGCTGAGTATTGCGCAGCCGACTACACCCGACTGCTACATTCTTACTTGTTTTTTTTTTTATAATTTTTTTTTGGTTTAGAAATTGCATTGGGCAAAGCTGCAGCAGCTAGTTGACAGTCACCCGTTTTCATCTTTTAGCCAGCAGCTTCCAATCGCCACTAACCAGCTTCCCCAATACCTCCTGCCCAGTTCTCCTAGCTCTCCCAGCTCCCAGCTGTGCTGTCGTCAGTTTAGTCCAGTTGAGTGGCGGAGCAGTCGAGCGCAGGCGAAGCTGGGAGACCCTTACAAAACGTACAACCGGGAGCGTTAACTCGTTTCCACCACTCTTTCCGCACACTTGCCGAGGGTATTTAACAATTTGTCATTCATTTTGTTACGCATTTATTTTCGACCTTTGTTGATTAAGTTGATATAGTTGTAAAATCTTTTCTATATGTCAAACTAATCTCTTAGCGGAAAAAATTGTTTGAAAACTAAGATATAAATTTAAAATCTTAAATCTGAACTTGTTTTGTTAAATATTTTCTTAACAAAACTTAAAAAATTAAAAGCTTTTTAAAGCTACTTTGAAATAATTATCTTAGTTCATTTATCAAAAATCGAGCAACAATTGTGCTATTGTTTGGCTAGGTATTGAAATATATAAGGGAATTTATATTCGGTAATTCTTCGATAGCCATTCTTTCCCTTCTTTTTTGTTGCCTGCCATTTTTGTAGTTTGTGAAGGCGTGGGGACAGTTTTGACTTGCTGCATGGTTAGTTGGTCTCCGGGCCGTGGAGCTGGAGCATGTTCGGTATGCTATTCGCTTGCAGCGACAATGATTCCCTGAACGCACCGCCCACCTCTGCTGCCTTTTACCTGGCCCCGATTTTATGGAATCACACGCTTCGCTGGCCCGTTGGCGACAGCGCAGCGCTTAGACAGCTGTGCGAGGGGGAGGGTATGTTGGGTTAGTTGTGGGGTACTGCGGGATTTGCGTTTACCTTCGCCGGATATGTGCGGTTGCCGGAAAATGAACTTATAACTTGACTTGTTTAACTAACGCATTTAAACGATTTTCATCTTATTTCCACAGTTTTCCACACTGCGACCACAGCATCGTGACCAAGGCTGCTGTTCGTGTCGTCTGTTTTTGCCATCCCATTTCCCTTTTTCCTTTGACTTCGCTTTGGCTTCCCCAGCATTTTCCTTTGCCGCTTTTGGCTTTCTGCGTTTTCCCTTTCACAAGTCGCTTAATTCCGTTTTCTGATTTAATTTGCAATTTGATTGTAATAGATATCAAAGTGCGGGTGCAAAAAGGTTTTGCATTGCCAGATAGATGAGCTTGCTTCAGCTTCAGCATCAGCATCAGCTTGGCCAACTGTCAACTGGGGACTGCTTAACGGTTTACTTGAATTTCTCTGGTCGCTCATCCGAGCATCGCCTGGCCAATGACCATTGGCCAAGCTGATTGCCAATTAGTTGGCTAAGCAACCATTTCACTGTAGACACCTAAAGAATTCTGTTCTCCCCATCTGATGTTCTGCTTATGCAGCCAAACCAAATCATAGATAACAGGGATTAGGGGCATTTTCGTTGGACTCCACATTTGTATCAAGCAACAGAGTGTCAAGGTATTGTACAATTGGGAATTTCATTTAAACATTTGTTGCTGATTAAATTATTAAATTAGCTGGGCGCTAAAAATATTTGTATTTAAAATTTTAAATGGTTATTCAAGCTTCTTTTAGCTATTTTTTGTAACACACATAGGTGAATCGCTCGATTATTGTGCGTATGCTAAAGCTTTGTTAAAAGTACCAAAGTTTTATGATATTTGTAGACTTTGTACCTATTCAAGTATTTTCTTTTTATAGTATTTTCTTAGACAATCAAATTTATTGCTAGTCATAGCAAATTAAAAAGCCATAACAAACCTGTTGGAAATTAAGTCAACTAATGGAAAATTTTAGATTAGCCCACATTGGGCGCCAATATTTTCAATGTGTATTTAAGCCCCTTTTATGCTAAATTTTTAAAGTAATTTTTGAAGCTATAATAAAAATAACAAACCTGTTTATGTAGATAAATAATCTAAGAAAACAAACAAACCCACAATAACCCACGTTGGGTGCCAAATTTGAAGAAACAACTTTTTAGTCCGGTTTCCGGTATAAAATTATTTAAGTGCGTTAAGCATGTGTGAGCTGAATTGATTGCTACATGAACACACACGCTTATGCACACACACTCCTCACACACATCTATCTACATATATCATGTATAAGGATCCAATTCATACACTGTTTCCGTCATCAATTATGTTTGCGACGCATTGAAACATTCAAGATAAAAAAACACCCAGCTGGAAATTTGTATGTGGCATCAACAAACAATGCGAGAAAATTAAATTTTTGAGGAAAAAACAAAAAAAGCACAAAATGCAAAAAATGAAAAGAAAAGAAATACCAACTGGAGGCGACAACTTAAACCAGGCGGGCAGCTATAAATCATGATGGTTTGGGTTGGCCTGGGTTCAGTTCGGTACGGTTCGTAGAGGCGGGCGCGGCGGGCAGGCGTAATAAATTGTTTGACAAGTTGACAGGATGTACGAGAGAGTGTAGGCCTAGGAGGGGAGAACTGCAAGAATATGCTGAAATGCTGGTAACGTTCAAAATGCCGAGCAACATGTTTATTATAACAAATTGCGTATACGCCATGTGATGCCATAAACAATTTGAATTGATGCCGTCGCACATTCAGTGTGTATATATAGCATACATAAATCTTTAAAGTGACCAAAACGAGCGGCATAAAAATATAAGCGGGCGGAAAGAAAGAAAAAACAAAAACAACAACAAAAAAACGGAAACGAAAGACCTTCCAAAGCTAACCGCAAATGTTATTTAATAACTGCCAGATGCAATACCACAATCGAATTGGAGCGGATGTTATATCTGTAAAATTTGGTACGGGAATCAGAATCAGAGTCTGGTGGGCAATTCGCAAATACGGCCGCAATGCCAACCGCAATCAAAACACACGACTCAGACAAAAACTTGCGGTAAACAAGAGTTTCCCAGCCCAGTTAGCCCAAAAATGGCGTCAACTGACAAGGCCAACTTGTATACCGCCACCATAGACCCTTGGCTCCAGAGTCGCTCACTCTCTCATAACATGGCTTAAAGGCTTTTGGGGGCCTGGCCACGGCCTGTCAGCTTGAATTTGTGTGCCGGCTTTTTGCTTCGGTTACTGTTACAGTTGCTGTCTTGCTTACAGCTTTACTTTTGCCAGTCGTAAATTCTCCATCTCAGCGCTCAAACGTGCCTAAGACGAATGTTTAGGCGTGTTGAGGCTTACCACATGACCGAATCGTACGGCAAATGGAAGCTGTGCACACTCTAGACAAATATCTATGTGTTTATAAACGCTGCTCGATGATGACATAAGTTTCTTTTGGTTTAACTTAAATGTGTTTGCGTTGGGCGCCAAATTTAAAAAAGCGTAAAGTGTGTTTAATTCCAAACCAAGTTAGTTACACATATTTTACATATGATCCGCTTCAAGCTGGCGCAGATGAGCATTTTATTTATTCTATATTTATTCAGTTTTGAATTTTATATTTTAGAGACAATTTTGTAACTCGTTGGGCGCCAGTGAAATGGGCAATATTTGTTTTGAACTTTTAACATTAATTTTATTTTTCAAGATTAATAGGTATAAATAAAAACTTAAAGCCCACGTTGGGCGCCAAATTTTCAAAAACCATAAAAAAGTGCTGTCTTGAAGTGGTCTACCTGTTGGCAGGCAGCAAAAGAATATTTCGCAGAGTTGCAGCGTGTGGTCAGCCATTGCCGGTTGGCAGTTGTGTGACTTTCGAGCGATTTACTTGGCAAATTTATTTGCTTTTGCAATTTGGCTTTAATTGCAGCACAAAATGTTGACTTTACACTTTACGACAACCATTTTGGGCGTGCACACTCAGCCCCCTCCCACCTTCAAACCCCTTAACCCCACCCGGCTGCCATTTCCATGCCATGGGCAACTCGCACGGATGCACATTAGTGGGCAGAAGTAGTGCGAGCTGGTACTGCCCAGGACTCGTTTGGCAGCGCTACGGCTCGTCCTTCAAGGTTTCATTTGCTTGGCCAAGCACAACCACTTATACTTAAACAGGTGTGTGTGTACAAGTGTGTGTGTGTGCATGTGTGTGAGCGAGCATTAAATAACTGTAACTATGCCTGTGCCGAATGCAAATTGTGCCTCTGTTAACTGAGTGTTCGTGTCATGTGTGTGTGAGTGTGTGTATTTAAGCAGCCATTATACCTCCTCGCCTATTCACCAGCTAAACGATAAATTGCTGTTATCGATTCAACTCGTTCTCTGTGATAAGTGTCAAAGCCAAAAGCGATTGAACCCAGAGGTGCCTACAATTATGCCTGAGTAGTCTTCAATTTAAAAAGAATGCGAAACAGTTGTGTTGTGCAGCTGGCAGAATTTAAGACTAATTAAACTCGTTCACGAAGTGAAAAGAGTATATTGAGTACGTTGAAAAAAAACTTTAAAAATATGTAGAAAGGAATCTTCTTAATATGAGGTTATTTTTTGTTTGCTTAAAATCTTTATATCCAATTAAGTTGACAGAAATCAGGTCATACTCTGAAATTGTGCAAGATTGGACTATAAAGTCATTTTCTAAGGATTAAAAATTCGCAAGTGGTCTGGAAGTTAAAATAATGACACAATGTAGAATATTTCAAATATTATTTAAATATTATTCGCTGGTGAATTGACATATAACATTTGGAAGCTTTTTTCTAAAGAAATATTTAAATTTTTGTATACTTACCGCAACCACGTTGAAGAGCCTCTCTCGGTGATTCTCATCCGAACTTAGAGTCAAACAATTAATATTTCATGTGTTGCACACGAGTGAATACAAAGTTTTAAAGAATTTCCCGTACATTTGTTACTCGATTCTGCAGCTGTCCGGCAAGTGGAACAAAGATCTTGTACGTTGACCAAACTTTATGGGAAACTTTGGCATAATTCGACTTGCCGCCTATCTAGCGAGGTTAGGGAGGGGTAAGCCAAAGGCTTCCCCCTCTGCTGGAACTTATTTTGGCCATAAATATTTGCCGCTGTTCGGATACAATATTTTTGTCACTTTACTTAATGCCGTTTGCTGCTGCTGCTGCTGCTGCATGTGGAGAATGTTGCTGCTACTTGCAACTTGTCACTTGCGACTTTCAATTGGCCGTCTGGCTGACTGCCTGTCTGTCTCTCTGTCTGTCTGGCTGTTTGTCTGGCTGAATAGCTCCAAAAAGTATGCAAAGCTCTGCCATTTGTTCCGTACGAGTTGTTTTTTAATACCCTGTAAACAAATTAAATTCAAGTTTGGGCTGAACGTGTGAGCTATTTATTCAATAATCGGTATTCATTATAACCTCGATATGAGATTTTCTTTATAAGAATCGTTCAGTTATAAGAATTCACATTGAACCTTTACATATTTTATGTAGCCACAGGGAATACTTGATATCAGCTTTGTGCTTTAACATTAGCACTAAAAGTCTGAATTATAGAAAAGTTTATTTTATACCAAATATTTTAATTTTTTTTATTCGGTTTGGTTCATGCTGCAAGTCAAATTATGCATTATGAGTTTTGGGTTCGTACCGGTTCGGCTGAAAGTGCAAAGAAATCTGTTTACAGGGTATCTCACGTATTCTCGCTTAAAGCGTGCTTTCTTGTTTGGTTTGTTTGTTTGTTTTGCGGGTTGGCATGCATAAAATTTCAGCTGCTAATGTGCATAAGTTTGTGTGTGTTTGTGTGTGCGTTTGTGTGTGTGTGTGTGAGTTGGTGTGTGTGTTTGGCGCATATGCACATTGCATGTGTTTGTAATTTATAGGTTTCCAGGAACATTTCAATTAAATAAACTGACAGCCGGCTATCGTCCGCCCGCCAGGACCGAGTGAAACATCAGCGCAGTCTGTGCGAGTGTGTGTGTGTGTGCGGGCGTGTGTCGGTGCGGAAGGTCCTGACACTGGCGCAGATTCTCGACCAGCTTGCCCATTTGACAGGCACATGTATGCGAAATGCATAATGCATAATGCACACACTCAAATTCCAAAAGCCAGTTCAAGTTTATTTTTCTCTTTTCTTTTTTGGCACGTCTCACAACGCTACCCGAAATATTTAATGATGCCGTCAATTCTTAAGATGCATAAAATATCCTTGGAAGTGCATACAATAACAGTTTTAAAAGTGGTTAATATATCGCATACATGTTAGACTTGGATTAACATTCAGTTGGTCGCATTAAGCTGTTGACTGTTGTTCCATTAATGTTAATGTTATTGCTAATGTTAAGGTTAATATAAATGTTTAGGTTAAAGGTAATGGTAATGTTAACGTTAATGTTACGTTAATGTTTATGTTAATGTTAAAATTAATATTAATGCTAACGTTACTATTTATGTTTCTGTTAATGCTTAAATTAATATTAATGGTAATATAAATATTGCTGGTATTGTTTATGTTAATGTTTATTTTTATGTTAATGTTAATGTTAATATTCATTTTGATGTTGATGTTAATGTTAAAACACTCTTTTTATTTGGCTTTTGTATAATTTATTAACACTTTTACTTGATGTTTAACTCTATTTCTTACATAACGCAACATATTGACCGCTGTGCGGAGGAACCTCTAAATAATTAAATGTTCTATTAATATACTTTTTTTTTATGAACATCGCCTTAAGAGATATTGGAAATAATATATACGGCACATTTAGCTTCATAGAAATGTTCTATATCTTAAAAAAAAGTATTATCTTCTTCTTTGAATGCTTTCTTTGAGGATAAAATAAAAATAATTCATTCACGATGGTGTCAGAAAATTATATTGAAAGGAGTGAAAGCAAAAATGTAAAGCAAAATACTTGGGTATTTTCAATATACTGCCTATTGTACAATTGTTACACACACACACACACACACACACTTTCGACCCCTAAGTGGCTTTATTTTTATATTTTTTAATTTTTGAAGTGCAACTCACTTGGGACGACTTTTTCTGCTCGTTGTGCGAGTGTATTGATGTGTGCTTTAATCTGCATTTATTGCTTTCTTTTTTCAATATTTTTGTTTAAATCTGCAATTCGCTAATAGTCAACCCAGATATAGATCGTCCCCCCAAGACCCCGTTATCCGATTTCTGACTGGCAGCCAATTTAACGGAAAGTGCAAAGTTCATGTGGGCCAAATCAATTATGCAATAGCCTCGAAATGGATGACTGTGTGCAAAGCCACAATACAAATGCTGTTATTGATATACCCTGTTGAAACAAGTAATAATAAAATTAATTATAATATTGGTATTTATATACCCCGTTAAAACATGAAATAATATGCAAAGATTGCAGCGAAAACGAGTAGCGAAAGAAATGCTCAATTTGCTCCAAAGCAGAAACTATAAAACTATTATATAGGATATCGATGTATTATAGATTACAAACCCAGAATGTATTTTCTTCTCAAGCTAAGAAACTTTTACTTTGCTCAAATTTTGACAACTTGATTTATGCTTGTATTTATAAGAACATTTTTTTTTTGTAATATTCCCCCTGAAATTTGTATGTTTACAGGGTATACAACTGCAGCCCAGAACAATTGTGCCTTATTTTAAAAATTTAGATAGCTCTTCACTTTGTGGTGAGGGGCGGTAGAGTAAAGCGGGCTTGAGCTAGGCCAAATTGAAATCAGTTGGCAGCTGCTTTTAGACAATTGGAATAGTCTAGTTATTAGTTTGGGCCAAGTTTAAAGTTTTTAATGACTGTGAGCCAAAGCGAACAAGAGAGAGGGAGCGGAAATGCCCGCAGCTAGGCAGGCGGAAAGGCTGGAGCTTAAGTGCCTTATCGCCAGCCGAGCACCCACTCACACACTCACACACACACACACACACCCACACACACTCGCCAGGTAACAATGCGGAAAATTATTCTAATAAAAAAGAAAATGAAAACCTTTTGAAAATTATTGTTCGCTTTTGAGTTATGCATGCGTATATAAATCATAAGAACCAGAGATTATGAAGTATTCGTAAGTGCTGTCAGAAATTCATTTTATTTTCTTCTTTTTTTTCTTCCTGCTCTGTTTTTTGCTCTTTTGTGCTTTAATATCCGTTTCCTGGACACATATTGTGTGAAATACACACACACACACACTTGCACACAACACTTGGCTGTTGTTGCTGCTGGGCAAATATTTGTGCTTGACTTTTAACACCTCGTGCTTGAAAACTTAAGCTTTATTAGATTTTTGCCACTTTTTTTTTATTTTTTTGCAAGTCTTTTATATTTAAAGCAGTCTTCTTAAATTTAAGCAGTTATCATACACTGTTCACAAGTATGAAATGGGGTGTATTAACTTTGTGCATAGCTGCTTCAGGCTCTTTTCCAGAGCAGCCACAAATTACCTAATAGTTTATGTATTTTACAAACCCAAAATTCTTTTAAAAGTAGCTGCAAGTAAATTCTTAATATGAGTTTTGTTTTTACATAATTCAAGTTAATAAACCAATAATCAAGTAGACTCTTTTTCGATCTGTTTCAAGCTGTTTTTACGCTCTGAACAGAGAGTTGTGCAGTCGCGTGCACCCGACTGCAATTTTATTATTTTTTTATTTTTTTTGTCCATTTCCTCCTCTCGCTTTTTCTCGCTCTCGTTCTCGGCGGCTATTTTGATTGAAAATTTATGCACAATTAAATTTAATAGCATCAAATTTAAACATAAAATACACACACACACACTCGCACACCACCTCAAAATTGCGCAGCTTGGCCTTATTTTGTGGGGGAACAATTTTAATTTGCTTTTTTTTTTTTTTGGGAGCTTTAACGAGTTGCAAATAATTTGATCAAAATCAAGCGATCAACATTTTAATCAACTTCAAATGTGCATTTTAATTGCACGTTGGCAGACTTCTGTCCGGGCTGCAGTGCAACAGCAGCATCAGCAGCAGCAGCAGCAGCAGCAGCCAGCTGCCAGTTCCTTGGGCGTCGCAACTCTGTTGCCTTCAGCTGCTGCCACCCGCTGTGGCAAGTGATAAATGTCCGCCCGTCAGCTGTGCATTTTTCTTCATAATCGAAAAATCTTTACGGCACGACGCCAGCTCATCGCATTTGTACGAATATTTTGATACCCTGCTGTGGGCTGAAGGTCACCAAAATAAACTGAAATTCTTTATAAGCTTACATTAGCCTCTTCTCTATATTCTGCTCCAAATATGTTTTATTTTAATGTAATTTCATGTTTAAGAAAAGTATTTATGTAGTAAATTTAAAATAATATTAAAAAAATCTTCTTTTTTTTAAATCTTTTGGATTTTCATTTATTTTGTGTTCATCAATTTTCTGAAATTTAATTTCTCTGTATGCTAGATTCAATTAATTTATTTTTGAAGAGCATTGCGTAGTCGTTGGGACTTACCTTTGGCGTCTGCCCTCGCCAGTTCCCAGACGATTTTTTATGCTGTATGCGAGGCTTTTGTTGCATTTTGCTGTCGCTTGAAAATCGATTTCATTGTTGGCTTGTCGCATCAGCTGCTATTTATTATGTGTTGTTATGATGCCCGGGGTTTCCACTTCTTCTTCTTGTTCTTTGGGTCGTGACTGGAGCATCAGTAGCTGCCATTGACTAATGTTGCGTGCATTTGGGCGCCGCAAGGCGACGGCTCTAATGCGCTGCTCATTTAGTTTTCAATTTGATTTGGTTCTCTTATTTTGTTTTCCTTTTACTTTTAGTTTTATTTTTTTTTTCAAAATTTTCTATTTTACTTTTCAATTAAACTTGTTTCGCTCTAGTTGCTGCAGCTGCTGCGCTGCACAGAGAAAAACACTTGACTATCATGAGTTAAATGCATTTAGCATTTTAGATTAGCTAAAAGTAACGGGAGTATAGGGAAATTAAATACATTTATTTAAAAAATGTTTTTTTTTTCAATTTTTATTTTTGGTTTTTTACTTTATTTTAAATAATATATTTATGTGTTGTCAATCGTTTTAAAAACTTTAATAAGTAAGCTTTTTTCTTGACGCGGATAACTAATTTTTTTTGCTTACAATTCTCAACTTGTTTTAATAAATCACAATGAAATTGTATTTAAAAGCTGAATACTAATAAAAATGTATGCTTTGCGTAAAGCTTAGCATTTTCATGACATTTCCCTATAAATAAGATTAAGTTTATATATTAGATTATTATTTTTCCCAGTGTAGGAATTTTTAAAGAGCTTGAATTATATATTTAAAATATTTAATAATATATATTAACTATTTGAGTTCAGTGTAAATTGTTATTTGCTGCTCGCATTGCTTGGCTTTGTGCAGTTTCGGGGCAAAGAAATGCGGCCATTTTTGGCACTGAGGCACGCGTCGTGCAGCGCTCCAACCCGCCATGTCCCGCCACAGACCACCCCCAACCCCCGCGCCCGTTGCGGCGCCTGAAAGTATGCAGCGATTTTTCGTGGATGTTTTATTTATTGCCTGCAATTTGCCGGTCGCCTCTTTTATGCGCAACTTGTGCGATTTTTGTAAATTGCACCAAGGCAAAGCGAAAACACTGAGAGACGTACTTATGCCAGACGCCCAAAAACGTACCTTCTGGCCAGAAAAAAACCAAGTGGCAACTTTGCCGGCGATTGCAATCGACGGCACAATACTCTGCGCATAGTGTAAGCAAATTTATAGTGAAATTGAATGCAATCTGTTTTTGATTACTGCCCTGGCGATCCTCAAACTGTCAAACAGAATTGAAAAATGCTTTAAAGTGAAACTGTGCAGTTTATGAATTTTCTTAAATTTAAAATTCTTAAAATAAATGAAACATCAAATTTAAAATGTGAATTAAAATCATGAATGTGAAAAACCAGGTGTATTAGCCGGAGCCAAAGGTGGAACATTGGGTCGAACCGCGATTTTCTTATTCTTAATGTAAGCCGCGATTTTGAATAGTATATATATATTTTTAGCTCGATTCTAAGCTCTAAAGCTGTTGGACAATTTTAACATCTGATCTGAAGCGGGTATACGCGATTATATACGCCAAGTTTCATTCAGTTTGAATTGAAAAACACTAATATACCCCTTTGACAGTTGTGAACAGTGAATAAAAAGGCCTTTTTCTAAAATTACCAAGCATAAAATTTAATTAGCCAAAACCGAAAAGGCAACTGCTGTTGCGTGCAGGGGAGTTGCGATGGGGTTGGGGGGTTGCAATAAAACACACAAAAGTAAATTGCATTTGGCAAAAGGTTTGTGCTTTTTTTTTCCCCATTCAGGGGCGTCGCTGCTCAGGGGGCGTGGCCAGCGCTGCGTCTCAGCGCACTTGGCAAAGAAAGAAAGAAAAAAAATGAGAGTAGCAGAAGAAAAGTGCAGCGTGTGAATTTTACAAGCTCCACGGGAAAACAGACGCTGCAGAGCGTGACGCCTGCACTCTCTGCATCCCCTGCCGCCTGCCCCCTGCCGCCTGCCCCCTCTGGTTGCGCCTGCAAGTAGGCAGCGGCATTTGCACAAATTTGTGTGCATTTTGGCATTCAATCGCGAATCCCGCGACGCGGCCAAAACCCTTGGCGAAAATCGCAAGCGTTAAATTGCCGCGGGGCTAAAAGCTTGACTGCGGTCGTGCCCCCCCCCCCCCTAGTCCCTGACCTGCCCTCATGCTGCTCCACTCACATTAACCTTGGGTCACGTGGCAAAAAGGCCGCGGTCATAAGTTTTCCTTTTTTTTTATTTTTCGTTCTTTTTTCGGCTCTGGTTACAAAACAAATTTCGAAGATTAATGCCAGAAATATCCTTCAGCTTTGCTGCCCATATAAATTTTGACACACTGTAAATGTGGGCAAGCGAGTATGCTCAACTACGTGTTCAAACGTGCAATTTCTGGAGTTAGCTCAAGAAATACAGGCATTTTTGTCTATATTTAAAACTAATATTTTTAAAATAAACCTACTTCGTTTCAATAAAAATTTCCAATTTAAATTTATAGACATACGTGTTAATAAATATTTATTTTTGAATTTTTGAATAACATCTTGATTAAGGGATAAATATTATTTATAAAAGCTAAAAGCTGAGATGGCTCAAGGTCAATGTTTTAGCCATTATTTACTTTTTAACAGTATTTATTAATATATACATCGTGTCTGCTATATATTTAAATTTGAATAATATGCCTATAAGTTCTATATCACTTGCGTTGAGCACAGAGTATCTCTCAGTCGTGTTCCTACTAGTCAAACATTCATACTTATCATTTCTATTTTCACTTGACACACTTTTTTTTCGGGCTTTCGCGGCCTTGGGGAGCAAGGGGGCAGGGCAGGGCTTGCCTGCAGCGAGCATGCGACTCTTGTCACTCTTGTTCCACCTCCCCACCCCCTCTCTGCTACTCCACCATCTGCTCTCCAGCTGGCCACACTTGACATTGGCCAGCTGTCCTTTTTTTCTCTCTGTCTTGGACTGCCCCTTATCCCACTGCAGTCTCCTCTATGGCCTAACGTTTAAATAACGGTTTGACTTTGACTTGGCCAAACTGTCGCCAACTGTTTGCCATTTGCTTGCCAAACCTGTTGTAAAAGTCACGCCCACAAATCCACTAAAAATATACAAGAATTTATTTTTATTTTTGGCGTTTTGTGTTTGCAACCAGGCAGAAATTATATATTGAAACGAAGAGTCAGACTACATGAAAACCCACAAACAAAATGGTATCGATCATAAAAATCGATTCAGTTTTGACAAAGTGTGACATATAGGAGAAGATTGTAGCAAATTTAGCTAGTTAAAATATTGTTGCCATGATTTCTGACCCCCTCAGAAGCGCATTTGTTTTTATTTTTGTGACAACCGAAAATGAAATTCGAAAATTAGTTAGCTATTATTTCAGGTCATGTTTTGAAATTTAACTATATTTTGGACCTTGTAGCCATTGTGTTTTACCCCGAATGCTGCAAATCAATTAAGAGATCTCTCTCCCTCGCTCTCTCTGTAGTTTATTTCAATTCCCATGTCTTAACTTTGGCACTTAATTGAAATATGTTGGGCAACAAAAGTTGTTGTTGCTGTGCAACTGCAACGGTAGCACTTAAAACATGCCCATTGTTGTTGTAGTTGTTGTAGTTACATATATTGCGAACATGGCCAGCTACCCCTATGCCCCCGCGCTGTCCCTCCCCCTGTCCCTCACCCGCCAGCAGGCCGAAACATCATCATCGTCATTATTGATATGGTTTTTGCAGTTGTGCGCGCACACTCAATTTTTCTTTGTATTTTATTTTATTTTTATTTTTTTCGGGCACATGCATTTTATTTGATTTTATTTTGCCACGCCTACTTTCAGGTTTTTTTTTGGTACTGTTTTTATTGTATTTGTTTTTGTTATTGCGTCGCTTGCTTTTTCCACATGAATTTATTGCTCGCATATTTCGGTTTTTACAATATTGAAAACTCTGCTGGCCACGCCCCCCCTTTTGCCCACATATGCTGTAGCCTTGGCCACTTTTGGTGTGTGTGCGCCCGCGTGTGTGTGAGTGTGTGCATTTGTATACCCTGAACCCGTTGAAAATGGGTGAAAAGGGTATCATGGTTTTGTGCAAATGTATGTAACAGGCAGAAGGAAGCATCTTCGACTCCATAAAGTATATATATTATTGATCAGGACGACGAGTTGAGTTGAATTAGCCATGTCCGTCCGTCCGTCTGTCCGTCTGTATGAACGCAGCGATCTCGGAAACTTCAAAAGCTAGAAACCTAAACTAAACGACAATAGATTCTCCTAATCCATACGCAGTACAAGTTTATCATTTTTTTTCGATATCTTGCTCCGTTTCATTATTATTGATAAAAATCGATTTTAAGACTTGGTTTTCTTGGCCATCAAATTAAGTTTAATATGTGCTTCTAAATGATACGCAGATTACCCCGATTTTGGACACCCCCTATCAAGAAAATGCAAATCAAATACTACTGACTTGCGCTTAAGCAGTGCAAATTTCATAACGATCATACTCTTAGTTTAGAAGTTAATCAATAATTCATTTTCCATAGTGGGGCCAAGCGCAGCCAATGTGCGTTTGTGTGTGTGTGTGTGTGTGACTTTGTGAATGTGTGTATGAATGCAAAGAGCTTGAAATGTGTATAACGACAGCTTGCCGCTGGGTTCAGGGTATCTCCTAGTCGGCGACACCCGACTAGAGCAACCTTGTTTTTTTTTTTTTTTTGGCATTCGCAGTTGGCGGACGAGGAAATGGTTAACAACAGCAGCGGATGTTGTGCAAATTTAATAAATATAGCTCGCTGCGCTCTTATTTATTCAATTTTATGCAGCGACGGACCTTTTACACTGCACCGCATACCCTGTTGTCGCTTTAAACATGGGGTATATGCATCTTGTATCACAAAACAGTAGGAACATATTTTTATTTCTAAATATTTATAGCTCTTTACAGCGAAATATTTCATTCAAGCTGCTCTTTATACCCTGTAGTCGAAACGGGAACAGGGCATGTCCATTATATGGAGAAAACTTCAAAAAAAGTTGGAAAAATGGTTTAATAGCTGTTAGTTTTATTTGTCTTGAGTTCCTCAAAAGCTTTGCACTGCACCGATACCCTGTAGTAATCTAAAACATACGTTATACGGACTATTTAAATTAATTTGCAGATTAGGAAAAGATATTTATAATTTCCATTGACTAAAATTAAGGTGAATTTTACTTAAAACAATTTTACAGGGTATGTCATAATCGGGCATTATACATTTTTTGTCTATGTAGCCAGTTTGATGGGTGTGCGGCTGTGTGTGGGTGCATCTAATTAGCAGCTGGTTTGACATGCAAAGCCTTACAGCTTTGATTGGCATAAAGTTCTGGTCGGGTGCCTATATCCCAAAGCCATCAATATTATTGATATGCCCACTACATTATAATTGGCAGGGGACAAACAAAAAAAGAATAAAATAATGACGATTAAAACATTTACATCGGTGGTAAAACAAAAACACAACATTAGCCCTATTAATGCCCGGCTCAGACGAGCTTTTTAATATGTAAATTGCAGTTGATTATTCGTAGCAATTGTGAGCCTGATAAGCCAAAATGGTCGACATAAAAATATCCTGTGCAAGTTCTTAGATGGGAATAATAATAAATAAAATGAAAATAAATAAATGCAATTATAGTAAATAAAAATAAAAAGAAATTAATTAATTTAATTAGATTTCAATATTATTTAAAATGAGTTATTCGTTTTGTGATTTATTACACCAATTTCATATTCATAATTCCTTCAACTTCTTTATTTTCGTAACTGAGTAAGAAAACGAATAGAATTTTCTATTATTAAATTGAATTGTACATTTTATACTTTTGATCTGATTATAGGGTAGTTTGCTAGTCGCACACTTTGAACTGTCACTTTTTTACGTCTCCATTGATTTTTGTCACTCAATTTATTTGATTGTCCTGCCCCGAACTGTCAAACTTGTGTGATTGACCTCTGACAGCTGAGCTCTGAGCTGTAAACAGAGTTCCCATCAGTTCATGAGTGAAAGGACACGATTTAGACACAGTTCAGGTGGGTCGCCCGAACTAAAGGTGAAGACAAAGATGGCGAAAGACAGAGAGATAAAGATGATTTAAGATGAACATGTTAGGATCGAGATAGATAAATTACTATGCATAGATATTTATAGGTAAAGGTAGATTAAATTAAAAACGTTTAGCAAAATATGAGAAGGTAAGAAAAACAGAGATAAGTATAAATATGTTTATATAAAAATAGAGCGACGAGAAAGTGAAGTAGACAAAAGTGAGTTGGTGGTAGAAAAGAGAAGATTAATGTATCAGAATATTATTAGGTGTAGAAATATGTGTTTTTCAAGATGCAGATATAGAAATAACTAAAGTTATATATGTGGTTCAAAATATAGATACAACAAAAAAAAAAATATATATATAAAAAAAATGCTAATTTAGATGTATATAAAAATATGTGTAGATATAAATATGAGGAAAAAAAATATGTATGTTTAGATACAAATACAGATACATAGAGAGAGTAAAAAATATTCAGATAGAGATAGAGATATCAAGAGTTAAAGGGCGAAAGGAGGGACAAGATAGAAAGAGGTAGTAGTAGTAGGTATTAATAATTAGACAAAACGACAATAGCCAGCCAATGTTTGCCATATTTTAAAGGACTGTGAAACTCGTACTACACAACTAGTCTGGCTGCTCATTAAGACGTTGCTGCTGGGAAACTCTGGGAAAGTCAGGCTCAAGAGCGTGTGAAGGATATACTTGGGTAATAAGTCAATCAACTAGATGATGCCCCCTGCTATGATCAGTTTTGTGGCACATTTCAATTGTGTTTTTGCCCAGTTGAAAGTGGACTTGGAACCAGTTCGCCTGCTGCGTGCCACAAATGGCTGTGCAACTGCGCGTGGCAATAAGTCAATTAGAAAACGCTTGCAACAGCAATTTGATGGGTCATTTGTGAAAAAAGAGAGCTGCCAACTTGCTTTGTTGGTTGTTTTTTCTTTCGGGCAATTAAATGTCACAGCAAAAAACAAAATATATTTGTCGAGGCAAAAACTAAAAGCCAAAAATCCAAAAGCTTCCACTCCTAGCCAGACTCGGACACAGCTACAACCCTATGCCTAGTCGTTGTTTAGGCTACGCCCACACACACGCACACACCACACACACACAAACACACACGCACACAATTCTAGTTGTGATTGCTTGGCAATTCAGCTCAAGATTTTGCACTGCAATTGAATTTGGTGCTCAATGGCCAGCAATTGATTCGGCGCAACAATTGTTTTGGCATTAAAAGTGTGCAATAAAAATGCTACCAACAGACGCCAGAAGTTGGCCAAAAAGGAATATTTTTCGGGAGTGCCCGACTAGTACATATCCCATACGAAGCCCAGAAAACATTCGTATCTACTCAAACATTTGCATTTTAAACTAAAAAAAAAAACTAAAAAAATAATATAAATATATAAAAACATAGTTTTTTGTTCAGTCCGTATTTTCATTGCCCATTACTGTGCATACCAAAAATCAGAGCTTTAAAAAACCTTGATAGGTTTTTTTTTCAATTTTTGGGAGAAGGGGTAAGGTTTAAGGTTTTTATTGAAAAGTTTTTTTTATTTGTTTTTACAGATATTATTTTGTTAAACTTTTTTTTTTATTATTTTTAAACTGTTCTTTAAATATTGTATACATTTATTATAAGAAAAGGGAAATTTGATGTCTGTACATATAAAAAAAAATTTTAAATCGAAATTTTAAATTTTAAATCTAAAAGACAGATGGACTATTGATTTACTTTTTTCATGCTGATTAAAAATATATAAACACTTTTCGAGTTTGTCGCCTTTAGGACACATATGCGCCACTGTAATATACCCTTTTTTTTTGAAGCCATTTGCCAACGGGCACAGGGTATCAAAAAAAAAAAAAAAAAAAAAAAAAAAAAACCGTACAGTAAAGCCTGTAAATTGATGACCCTATTGTAGTTGTTGCTGTTGTAGCTGTTGCTGCTGGTGTGGCATGCCACGTTCGTAGCTGTCGCTGTTGCCATCCATCACACTCAAAGTGAAATAAATTGAAACTAATACCAAAAGGCAATCAATGTGTGCTTTTGTTGCTGCTATTGTTGATGCTGTTGTTGCTGCTGTTGTTGTTGCTGTTGTTGCAACAGCTGTTGACGTTGTCGGCCGCGTCACTGTTACTTTCCCAAACAACTTGAAAATCCTGTTTGCTTTGGCATTCATTTGCCAAAGTCAAAATCAGCTTCGGAGAGGGGCTTGGGCGTTGGGAGGGGCCGCCGCCCAGCCGAAGGCGTCATGGAAAGTCAAGTGTTGTTCGGTGAAAATGCTCGCAAGCTGCGTCCACAATTTTCTGGAGCAACTGGCTCAACTTCCAGCCGGGCCAGTCCATGTGGAGCAGCAGTCGCTGCCCCAGCCTGGCTCACTTTCCCAACTCACGCGTCAGATCTCGACTGGATTCACGTCGACATGGAAATGCAGCTGCAAAAAACATCTTTGACAAGCGCCCAACATGGCCTCAAATCGATTAACTGATCTGCAAAATTGGCCATACATAAAGGAAGCTATAAAATGCATGTTTCATGTTTCACGTTGACTTGAGTAATAAGCTCATAATTAACTATGTCATTACCGGGGCCTGGAAATCCAAAAGAAAATCGGTGGACCTGGTTTTCCAGTTGTGGATTCGAACCTTGTTTCGTCACCTTTTTGTTTGTTTTAGTTCAAGCAAATCAATTTATTTTATTTACGTCAAGTTATTTATTGAAATATCATTTCACAAACTCCAAAATAATGCAGAAATAACTTTGAAATTAAAAAAAAAAATTTATTTATTTAATTTAAAAAAAATTCAGCTAGCCGACAATAAAAATCCTTTAACATTCTTTAGCATCTATGTATCCATACATCTCTTTTCTCTCTCTTTTATCTGATTTCTCTCTTTTGCTGTGTATGCCCGTTTATAAAATGTAATAATACTAACAGGCTGTCGCTGCCCTGACAATATGTCAGGCCCTAATACTGGACTATAATTAACATTCACGTTTCACATGTGTCCACTATACGCGTCTGGCTCGCTGTCTGTGTGTGTGTGTATGTTGTGGGTAAGCCACCAATAACGACCCAAAACCCTTTGGCGACACGTCGTTTTTAATAGTCAAAGTGACACGCTAAGCTGATTAACTCTAATCTAAAGTACGAACCAACCGCCCACCAAAAAAAAAAAAAATCAAAAAATAGAGAAGATAAGAGAGTGAGAGAGTGGGAGAGCAAGCGAGAAAGGCCGAGAAAGAGCAAGAAAAAAGCGCAGCCCGCATCGCCAGTAACACTAACCAGGCAATATAGAGCTCTCATGTGTAGAAGAAAAAAAACAAGTTAGAATAGTGCAATCGGGTGTACACCACTGCACAATACTCTGTTCAAAGCTTAAAAATAGCTGGCAAAAATCGAACTACAGTCTTAAATCTTAAGAGCAAAAATAAACTGTGGCAGATATATATTTATATATGTTCGATCTCCAACATTTTTTTGCTGCGGCTTGACACGATCATATATGCCAAGTTTGAAGTCTGTGAATATAAAATATACCCCTTCTGGCGCTTTGTAAGCAGTGTATAAAAACAACCAGCTGTTTACATTTGTCAAAGATTTGCGGCGAAAATGTAAAAGGAAAATGTGTGCAAAAAAAAAATGCACAAAAAAAATGTGGAAAGAATCAAATGCAATTCAAGTTTTTGGTCGTGCGACGCACTTTCAATACCCTAACAATGAAGTTGCTTTTAGAAGGGAAATATATGAGTTTTACAGCTAACAAAGCAAGCCGATTAATACACAAAAAGAAGTACGAAAAATTTAAGAAAGTTCGAAAATATAAAATATTTTTATTAAAATTTTTTTTCTTAATTTAAATTAAAATTCTAAGAAAATTTCTTCTACACCTTTCTTACCCAACAATTTGATGAAAATAAATAAAAATAAATAAATTAATTGCTTAAAAAGAAAAAATAAGCAAGTGGTATTTTTATCATTATATTTAACTGTCTTCAAAGCTTTACTTTTCTTTCTTTACCTCTCTGTAAGTAAGAGCATAGAGCCAGCCAGCCAAAGGTCGCCGCCAGTCAGAGTCGAAGGTGGAGCCAGTGTCGTAGTTGAAGCTGTTGTTAGCCTCAGACTCGAAGTCGGAGTCGGAGTCCGACTGGGACTAGGACTAGCTGTTGCGTGGGTGGGAGTCTGGGGGCTGTTTGCCGCTTGCCTGTCTGCTGCTCTTATCGGCACCCAATTCCGTTCTATGTGTTTTGATAGCGCCCGCGTCTCATGTGGCTGATGTCCGCGAATTCCGTTGCGTCTACGGCCGTGTCTTTGATTGAGACCGGAGCTTTGCTTTTTTGTTTTTTTGCGGGTTCTACAGGGCACCTAAGCAGCTTTATTTTTGTGCAGTCAAATGGTTTTAGCGGTAGAGAAGTGAGAAATTTTACAGGGGCTTAGACTATATAAGAAGTGAAAAAACTCGGAAATCAGTAGGAATCTTAAGAAAGTTGGCAGTTCTTTATGTAGGGAGAAACAGCTTAATAATGAGTATTAATGTCGTCAAGCCCAAAGATAAATTGATAGTTCGGATCATGGTTCGTACCAATGTAAAACTGGTTTTGGTTCGAACTCTGGTTCGTCACATTTTTCCAATCTTGAATTAAAAAATGCACTTTACTTTATTTAGATATTTTTTTTGAACTTGAAAATTTCGAACGAATTGTTTTTTTATTTGTCAAACATAAAAATTCTCTAAAAATAGAGTACTAAACACAGTTACTATTTTAAGGTAGTCAAAATAAGATTTGCACATTTTCAGAATCAAACAAATTTTGAAATTATTATTTTAAATAATTAATTAAAAAAAAAAACATCTTTCTGTTTGAATTAGTGAAAATATTGTCGAAAATATTAAAAATATTGCAATCATATTGTTATTGTAATTCTTAAATTTTGTATGTTTATGTTAAGTTCTTCGAACCGGTTCAGCTTTAAATCTGTTTGCAGCCTTGATTATTATTATTATTATAGCTAAAAATGGCAGCTATTCGAAGTCCCAGTGACTATTGCAGTTATCAATTGAAACGCTCGCGGACAAGCTTTGTCTTTGGCGCTCATCAGTTGCAACATCAGGTGGAGACGGCCGCCAGATGAGCGGGGCTGGTAGTGCTAGAAGGTGGTTAGGAGGGGGGGAGTCTGCAGTGCAACTGTTAAACAGTGGCCAAGTGCAAGTCCATAATTTGACGCTAGTTTTCACCACACGCCGTGGAGAAAAGTGGTCAAACCTGTGTGTGCACACGAAGTGCACGAGGCGCCAACGATTCGCCATCGGCTTCGGCTTCGGCTTCGGCTATGGCTTCGGCTTGGCGCCGCTGTCGCTGGCTGCGTTGGCGGCATTATCAGGTCCAGGCAGAAGCGGCGACTTCAGTCGCAAGCGAGCGCTCAGCGTGTGAACATTGTGTCCAGCGGGTAGCCGAGCAAATAGCAGAATATTCACAGCAGTCACGGTCACAAAGTCACAGTCACGGTGAAGCGTCGCGTGCGCGTTTTTCACGTATGTTTTCTGCTTATATCTGTAGCTTCATTTGTTTTTTTTTTTTCAAGTGTTTTTCAAGTGCTTTTCGCGCGCGTTTTTTTGCACGTGCCACGTGCCGCGTGGCGGCTGCAATTTGTTTGTTGTTGTTTGTTTGTTTGTTGTGCGTGTGTGTGTCCCAAGAAGCCGCTGCAATTCGCAAACATAAAACAGATAAGGAACAACAAAAAAAAATTTGTATTTTTATTTCTTTTTTTTAGTGAAAGTTTCTGCTAACATTATAATTATTTTCTTTTTTAGAGTAGTTGTTGGCTATTTTTTTTAAACCAGTTAGTTTGTTTTACACTTTTTTTCATTGCTAGTTGTCAGTGAAATTGCATTGGCCAAAAAAAAAAAAAAAGAAACAAACAAATGCAGCAGCTCAGCAAATTTCCAACTTGGCAAAAAAAAAAAACAATTTAAAAATGCATTTCTAACAATCAAATAAAAATAAACTAAAATAATCTAATATAAATAAAGTGTAACGCAAAAAAAGTTTTTATTTTGAAAGCGTTTTTTCGGCTTTGGGTTTGCATATGCATATACATATATTTATTTTTGCCAAGAACTTTTAAGTTTTTAATATAAATTCAAGGCAAAAACTGCAAGTGATGCATGTGTGTGTGTGTGTGTGTGTGTATGTTTTGTGTCTCTGTGTGTTTTCGTTGATATTTTAATAGACAGTAAGCATCTGAGTTTTAAATATAAGCTATAACAAGTTACAAACTGTTTGTGTTCTTTTTTTAAAGACCTTTAAGTGCGTATTAAAATTTGAGAATGTCTATATTTTTGATTCCAATTTAAAAAAACTGTGTATTTATGTTTTTATGTGAATATTTGTAAGATAAAGTTGCACAGTTTAAGCCCATTTTGATAAAACCTATTATTTTCAAACCATTCGTCTTGAAATCTCGTCTTTGGCGTGAGATAAAATTTAATACAATACTTGAATTGGAATATTGGACAAAAATTTCATGTTAGCGTAAGATCTATATATTGTATTCTGTACCAAAATCATGCACATATGTATATGTTTTTTATAAATTTCAAAACTTACCAACATTTTGAGTATATACTTTAAAATATCGTTTCTTGATTCCTTGTCACATTTTTGTGGAGTATTTCCATTTATTTTGTATGTTTCCAATTAATTGTTTCGTTTGGACGAAATTTTATTTTTCTCTCTCTCCTTATACTTCTGCTGTTGTCTTCCTCTTATTAAACTAGTTTTATTTTCTTCTCTGAACTTCTGTTTGCTTCCGTTGCTTGCAAATATTTTCTACAATTTCTTTGTCATAAATTTTGCGCTTAAACCGCTTGCGAATTACAAACGCTTCGTTAACAGCCAGTCGCGTTTTTTGCTTTTCGCTTAGCCCCATATCCGGATTGTCATTTCAAAGGCATTAAAAGTGCATTGTGATTCATTTTTTTTTTTTTTTTGTCTGTGTGGCTTTCACCGCCAGCGGCTTTCCTGTAGCAGGCTCTTCAATTACGCTGTCGCATTTTTTCTGATACTCTGTAAACAAAATGGGGCTTAAAAAGGGGGTATCATAGACAGTAGATAACTTCTGGGAATCTATAAGGAATTTAAATACATTGAATATTGAAATATTCCATGCTCAAATTGTTGTAAAACTCCAAGATTTGAAAAGCAAATTCTAAAAACTTTGTGATAAGAGTAGTATATGCCTCATCAGCAACAATAGTCAAGTACTTTTTTAAGCCTCAAGGAACTCAGAGTCTTGCAGAGCTAAGTGTATTAAATTTGGAACTTGTAAAAACTTACAGGCTCCCTTAAAAATTTTACATTCGGATAGTAAATTTTTCAAAAAAATAATTTTTTATAATTTAGTTTAGTTTTTAGAGATTTCTAAAACACTTTGAATTAATTAGGACAAGAGCTTAATCCTATTTAATTCAAAGTGTTTCAGAAATCTCGAAAATCCATTAAGTTAGGGTTTTATAAGCACTGCTTTAATAATTTTTTTTTTTGCTCTTCATTTTTCTGTGGAAATTTCATTAATGTTGTTTACTTGTGCTTTGCTCTCGTCCTGAATGTTTAACACATTTCGTTTCATTGAAAATCTTATTGTCATTTCATTTGATTAAAAATTTCATAATGCGCATCCTGTGAGCATTTGTCAACTTAGTACAACAGCAACAACAACAAAGAGAGTCTCTAAAATTTTGCGTTTCCCGCAGGCAAGCGTTCTCTGTGTGTGTGTGTGTTTGTGTGTGTGTAGGGGGAAAAAATGAAAATGTGCCGCAGCATTCGCGATTGGCGGCATTTTTTGTTATACCATTTCCATCTTTTTTTTGTCGCTTTGTCGCGTTTGCTCATTTGCCTGCATTGTTGCTGCTGTTATACCCTGTAATATTGTGAAAGGCGTTGGTTTCAAATGCAGGCATATGAACAAATTTATATATACTTTTTAATTTATTGTAGCTGCTCGACAAAGTGACAATAAAGGCAGGCTTAAATATAGTCAGAAATATTTGTGAATCTGTAAAAATATATATAGGCTTTTCAGCTTGTACTAGTCTTATACCCTGTAATTATTAGAATGTGTGCGATGCCAAAGGCATGCATATAAAAAGTGGAGAACTTTTACGAAAATTAAGAATATGCATTTGCTCTTGAAAACAATTGGTGCTGTTGTTATAGCCTTTAATTAGAAAATGAGTGCGATAGGGCATGACATTGTACTACTTAAAATTGATGCACATGGACAGACAGTGACATTTTTAAACCTTTCAAATGTTACTTTTATACCCTGTTATTATTGAAATCTATAAACTCTTAAATTGCTTGTTCATGTTTTTGTGATGCCTTGTAATTATAAAAGCCGTTGTATATACGTATATTTATTGTGGCTCTAAGTGCAGGGTAACTGTCAACAGCACATACCCGAGCCCTTTAAGTGCCGCTTTCATATAATTTTCGCTGCCCTTTGTTTACCTTTGGGCCCAGTATTTTTCTTTCTTCTTGCCGTTTTATGTTTTATATAGATGACAATCTTTTTCATTTTTGGTAATTTTAATTTGATGTCCATTTTGGCAACAAACTTAAAACAGATGCGCTTATGAAATGCCCAATACTCTAACCGCAGCTAAAGAAAGAGCGAGAAGGGGAGAGAGGCAGAGAAAGAGTGTCTGCGTGCAGGGGAGGAGAGAAATGGGAAATGTGAACAGCAATTTTGCCACGTTGCAAATATAAATGTGCAATGTGAAATGACTTTATTTGTGTCAACAAAACTCGAAACTCCAAAAAAGAAAAATTAAATCAACAACAACAACAACGTTAACTCATTCGCACATCAAAACAACAACAACAACAACGAGAGCTTTGCAAACAACATTGAACAACAATTGACATCACGCATACGCAGCGTTTGACGCCACACATTTTGCCGCAAAACGCAGAAAATTTTGTGTGTTAATTGGTCGTGGCGAATGGGTAAGTGAAATTTCTTATTTGCTTCGCACTCGACTCAAATACGCACAAATACACATAAATGTATATACGTATATTTATTTATTGCCGCTTTTCCTTTCTTTCATTAAACAAACAAATTTCACTGGCAAAATGTTTTCCACAATTTTCCACACAAATTTACAACTGGACTCGATATTAAACGCATTTGGCGGACATTCCATTGATCAGATTTTGTTTTGTGTGCGTAAAGCGGTTTGTAGGTGAGTGAAAAACGTAAGGTTTGGTTCTTCGCTGGTTGAAAATGGCTTAAAAGAGAGCTTACGAATTTTTTCAGAGCCAATAGATCAGATTTGGTTTTGTAGCTGGCTGAAACTTGCTTGAATAGTGGCTTAAACATGGTGGCTACGTCGTTTGTAGTTGGGTAATACGTAATTGGTGGTTAGAAAATCAGATTTTATTTTATTTTGCTAATGGTGGATAATATTGGCTTGAAATATATTTAAATCCATATTATTATTTTTAATCTTATATGTTTATTAATATATTAGCTTTGCTAAGGCTGATTGAAAACGTTACAAAATTTAAGAAATTTAAAAAAATTATGTTTTCAAGAGTTCTGATGGAAGGTATTCAGCTTGAAATTCAGTTTCTTGTACACAAATATATTTTTTTTTATCTCAATTAAACACGACTTTTTCAATGGACAAAAAAATTGTATGTCAGAATCAAACACTTCCATAATTTTGATTCCCATAATTTGGATTTTTTACCCCCACTTTATCTAGCTTAAAGATTTACTATTATCATTATTATATTGCAGTTAACATAGATTACAGTTAATTTAAAGGAACTTTAAAAGAGCGTCAAATCAGAAGTCTACTGAAAAGTTTTCTATGTTTACAAATAGATTTTCCAATTTTCATTAGGAAATAATCAAATAGTTTTTTTTAGGCGTTTTGTAAAATAGGAAAACCTCCTGTCGGCTGCACATACAAAGCCTTAATATTTTTTTTTGTGTAAATTCATTTTCAGTTGATTTTGTGAGTGTTCGCTGGCAATTTGCTGATTTGACGAGTTTTTGTTGCCGTTGTTGCTGTTATTTGATTTCTATCGAGTGTTTTTGAGCAAATGTTATTCAATTAAACAAATTGTTTTGCTTGGCATTTTCATTAACAATTTCTATGACTGTTGGTTCGGATTGTGATTTAATTTCGTTATGGTTTCTGTGCCTCTTTATCCAATAACCAAAAGCATTTGCCCTATTTAATTCAATTTTCATTACGAATGCCACACACACAGACACACACACACACACACACACACACACACACACACAGAGGATGGGGGAGGTGGTGTAGAAATACCTTATAAAAAAAATAGTTTTTGTCGCAAATGCATTTTCCTGTTCAATTTGCATTTGATACACAAAATTGCATAAATTCTATATTTATGTCTGGACTAATAGACGCAAGCCAGATATTTATATATGCGTATATATATATTATTATATATACCTATATATACATATATATATTTGTCTCTGTGCTGACCTCATGTCAAGTGTCAGTGGCTGTCAAACGTTTGTCAATTTATGTTGCGATTTGTTTCATTTGATTATTATTTTTGTATGATTCAATTAAATTGTTTTCATAACACAATTAAAAATTTCAAAATAAAACGCTTGAAGGGTTTAATTGCGCTGCTGCTCTATTCAAATTACAATCATGAAATTAATAACAATTATATTAAGTCGAGTGTTTACTTAACCTAATTGTCAGGCGCTGATTATTATTTTTTGCTCACATTTATGCACAAAAAAAGAATGAAATAAAAAATGCCAATAAAGTTGTATATATCTTTACTAATTGTTAATTATATTATAATAACATTTGTGTTTATGTGGGAATATTTGGAGAAAAACCGTTTGAAAGTGGATTCAGTGGCTTCAAAATTATGTACAGAATATATGCTTGCTTAATAAATAAATAAAATCATCTTAAAAAATTATATTTTTTATAAAAATCAGAGCACAATATTTATTTATTTTTGTTTTTGCACTTGCAACTGTCGAAAGCTCTAGTTGCACTCACGCGCTAAGCGGCCACGCCCCCAACAGTTTTTGTAGCCCATCAGCATGGTGAACGAAAAAAAGACATGCCACAAAAATCAGCGGAGCATACAAAATGCCTTTCAATTATCACGCGGTAGCTGAAAGCGATATCAGAAAAATGAAAAAAAAAACAGAACCAAAAAAAAACCTCTTAAATAAATAAATAAACACATAAATCAGCTGTGCGTGAAAAGTCATGTCACTGTGTGTGTGCATGTGTGAGTGTGTGGGTGTGTGTGCTTCGCTCATAATTGAACCAAAATATGAAAACTGCCAACTGCCAATTGCGATTTGCGAATCTCGACTGCAAAATTCAAATAATAATTTTGTGTAATCTGACTAACTCTTATTGTTGCCACAATTTCATTTTGGCCAATATTTGCTATTGGCTAGAAATATATACATAAACATGCAGATTTTACTAAAATTCCTTTACATTTTCTATTAAATTCTGCAATTAGATTATTTAATGTGTGTTTGTTTGTATGCCCGATGGATCTTAATCAAATTGGGCAGAGAGATTGCCAATTATAACAAGAACGAGCTGTTCGCTTTTAGGGTGCCGAAGATTTTATATCCTTGCAGTCACAAAGCAGATGTGCCAAATTTGCTGAGGATTTCTGGAAAGACAAAAAGGTTTTTCATACAAAACTAAATTTTCGACGTCTTTTATAATGCTGAAGCATTTGTTAATGGTTTTGTCATAAAATTCACAACCGGCTAAAGCACAAAATAATTGCATTTAGCTAGCATATAATATATTTTTTTCATATGTTTGTTTTTTAAATTATTTTGATACACCCAGAGTTTTTCAGTTTTTTTTTTAAACATCATTTACAATTTTCTAATATATTTTTGTGCACAACTCTCCGTCATCATTTGTATATATTATTATGCTTATTTTAATAAGAATATGCATATTTGGAAACTGTAAAAGTCGTGCCACACAAAACGACAAGTATTCGTTTATAATTCGCAAGTGGTTTAAACGCAGGCCGCACCAAATAGCTAAAGAAAAAGTGAATGTAATTTTTGTTGCTCCACTTGATTCCGCTTTTGATAACAATGTTGAGTAAGGCACCAGCAAAGCTCAAGCTTAGACAACTTCAGTTGACGGCCAATAAATGTGGTAGGGCAAGGTGGAAGGGGGGGAGAGGGTGTGTGTCTTGGTCTCTGGCGTAGGCGCACAGTAAAGCTACCTGTCTGAGCACTTTAAGCCTTGACAGCAACAAAACAGATTGCCACGCCTGTCAGGCCTTTGATTTGCCGGCAGCTCTGGTGAATTCTCGCTGTTGTTGTTGTTCCCCCCCTTTCTCTTTCTCTCTATACTTCTGCTTTTTCTCCTTTTTTTCGCACTTCATCAAATTGACTTGGACAAAGTCTGAGCCGCAACCCAAGCGCCCGCCCGTAGCCGGCAACTAAATGCGCAAACACATGTTCCCAATAAAGTTGTGACCATGTCTGAGCACGCATGTGTGTGTGTGTGTGCAAGTGTGTGTGTGTTTTCCTAATGTATGTATTTGCATCTATTAGTGTGCGTGTCAAACATATGCCCAACATGAACGACACGAGCTGAGGCCCAGCAAAAACTATACAAAAAGTTTTTGCCGGGTCTAAAAGGGAAGCTGGCCAAAAGTTAATGTTGGCCAACAGCTGCAGCGTCTGGCAAATAAATATTTATAAATGTGCGTGTGCAATTTTTCTATTTGCCTGGCTGCCAACTAACTGAAATGCGATGCGAAAATGTTTCAACAAACTTTTCACACTAAAAACAAGGCAAGAGAAGTTTACCTCGCATTGCCGAAATTTAAATACCCTTGCTGGCATTGAGCACATGTTTACATAAGAAAAACATATTTAATTAGCAAAAATGGTATTCCAGTTAAAAAAGAAATCCGGCTTAGTTGTTTAGGAAATTTTAAGAATAATCCGTTACAAACTCCATACTCAAAATTATTATAACAAAAAATTAAAATCTCCTTTAAAAAATTCACCCTCTAGGAGGTTCTAATTAAAAGCATGATCAGACCGAAGCTGAAATACACTAGATGTGCCATATAAATTTAAATTAGTCTGCATTTTTGGGTTGAAATTTTAAGTGAAATTTCCACAAAGTTTATTTTTCTATTTAGTATTTTAGTTTATTTTTATTGTCTTGGGTATTAATAAAATAATAAAATAAGTAAATATATATGTATGTAAGATATATATTAAGTAATACCTTTGCATAGTTTAAGGCAAAGTTCGAGCGACATATATTATTATAGAACAAAATTCTGAAATTCTTCACTTAGTTCCTTAACAAAAACTTCAGGACAAACGCATTTTTTCATATGCCCGCATTTATTTGTGGCATATGCAAATCCAAAGTCAAGTCAAGCTGTAGCTAAAATAATATTTTTTCAGGTTCAAAACTCTGACACGCCCCCCAGATCAACCGCCCTTTATATATTTTAATATTATGCCATTCGCTCTGAGCTCTTCTTCTTGGAGTGTATCACATTTGGCTGCTAGTGCTCAGCTGAACTGACACTTGACAAACGCAACAGACAAAATGGCTTAAAGTAACACTTCCGTTCCTCCACACACACACAAACACACACACACACACCCTCACATTAGGCAGGCTTATTTACAGGCTGGTTGCTAGGGGTTTTGGGGCCCAGACATTTGATTAATGGCTTTTTGTGCAGCGCCATGGCCAACAACATTGCGTTTATGAGACAAGTTTACAACAGCAGCGTTGCCATTGAAAATGCGTCTTATTACTCGGCGCCCGAGCAGGGACCGACCCCACTGTCCTAAAGCCGTAACTGTACCTTAAGTTGTATGCCACATCATCTGATATATTTATGTGCACGCATATATATTTGTAATATATTTATATACATATGCTAGCTTGATTCATTTTTCCATTTCTCGTGCTGATTAGTTGTGGGAATTTGAGCTCTTGGCCTCCATTGTCAAATGTTGAAATCAATGCGCTTTCCATTTAACTTTCAGCTTGGGTCCAGTTGACCAAACCACAGGCCAAAAAGGTTAATTGCTGACAAATGTTCATGACGTGGCCTTGTGAACTGGCTATTCCCGATAAATGTGTATCAACTGCTTGAGAGCTGCTGGCCAATGAGTTAAGCTCCCACTTAGCTTCATTAGCCATTGGCCAAGAGTTAAGCCAAATTGGCCAAATTCAATTGGCGTGTGATCGCATTTGGCACCGAATGCAAATCAAATTAGACACTGCAACTTTGCCCCCAAAAATCTCAAAGGCTCAGCGCGTTTAATCAAGGCAAGGCCCGGCAGGCCGGGCAACAACAAAAAGCAAGTAGAAGCATTGCAGTCGGGTGTAACCGACTGAGCAATACTCACTCACAGCATAATAACAGCTTAAAATAGTTGAAAACGCTCTTAATTATTATTGTTATTTTGAAAAAAAAACAGATTTTTTTAATTTGTGGGGGCGTGGCTTCAGAAACAACAACATTTTGATCTTGATCTTGATGTTTAAAGAAGGTCATCAGTAATCTGTCTGCGAAATTTGGTGTTATTACCTTCATAACTGAGGGAAATATATAGATTAACTGGATTTTTGATAGACAAAAAAATTAAACGATTTATCTGACGCTGATATACACTAGTATATATTCCAAGTTTCAAGAAAAAAGACGAACACTGCAGAAACCGAATATACTCTTTTCACTTCCTGAACGAGTATAATAAAGTTGGGCAAAAAATAGGAGGTGCTTGAATTGAAGTTGCGAGGCCTCAAAGTATCGGCATGGTCATGATTGCAATTGCCCACGGTGCCGGGCCGATGAGGCCAATTGCCACCTGCCTTATTCAAACAGCGGTTGCATCTGTCTTCCTTACTTTTTTTTTGGCATACCCTGTAAGTTAATGTTGTCACAAAAGCAGAATATTTAGCCGTAACAAAGTCTGACTCTGAGGTGTTATTGGAGTTTGAATTTTGAAATTCTGTTGCGGATGTAGATAACAATAATTACCTAGAGTTCCTAGCGTATTTCTGCAGCTTTCGCCTAAGAAACTTTATTATTATTATAATATAAGCCTTGGTTATTTATAAAGATAGAAGAGAACAACATGCTTGATAAAAAACGTAAGCTTAAATATAAGATTTAAGGCTCTAAAATGATTATCATTGATTCTCATTATATTTACATATATTTGGTGAGTGCCCAAAAGATGAAGGGATATTTAAGACTACATGCAGACTACTAAATTATGTATAATCCGGACTAAAGTATTTTATTAAAAAGAAATTGCCGAAAACATTTAAAATTTAAACCAGATTTTCTCAGAAAAACAGTTCAATTTGACATACAAATATTTTATGAACACAAAATTTGACTTGGCATAGTAAGAAATATTATCTTAGGGTATCTCATAGTGCATAAGTTTGATGCTAAGGCACTCGCTTGTTGCCTATCAACACGTTTTGCCGTGCACTGCAATTTTGGGGTCTATATCATCGCCGTATTTCTGCAGGGCCCCAAGCGCTCGCCTATTAGCCTAACGAGCAACAAGATGCCACGCCTCCGCGCCCCGCCTCTGGTTGCCGGCACTTGCTGCTGCCGTCTCTGAAGTTTTTATATTGCGACCCCCAACCCCCCTCGCCGGCGCCTTTCTTATCAGCGTCGCACGTTTTTATCATAAATTTTACACTCCGCTTGCAATTTTTCGCTCATTTTTGTGGCCGCCGCCAGTTGCAGGCAGATATATATATATATATATATATATATATATATATTTATATATTTAAGTTGGCTAAAATTTCGAGCCTGGCCGTAAAACGCCGAGTTGTTTGCCGGGCCGAGTCCAATGGGCCGTTAAAATGCATTATAAAGTGCCATTTTCCTCACATATATATTACGTATACGTAATACGCTTACAAGTTATGTAAGTGAGCGAGGGAAGGGGCTTGGTGTGGGCTTGAAGGGGCGTGCTTAATGTAAGCGAATGCCACTCGGACTCTGACAACTCGTTATTGTTTATCAATTTTACGAGCTTGGCCATAAAGTGCTTTTGCCTGGAAATTCGTTGAGCCCGGGCTAGAAAAAATCAAAAGGCGATAATAAAATAAGTGAAAGGAAAAATGTTACTTGAATTTTGCAGTACTTTTATATATTTTAAAAATAACGCAAATTAAGGGAGTGTTTAGTATGATCTAACTTTGTGCTTATTTTAGAATAGAAACTTGAATATTAAAATATTTTTTTATATTAAGTTAGTCACATTTCATTTAAAAAAATATTTTAATATTTTTTGTTACTATTTTTGTCATGTAATTTTTTTTGTTTATTTTTATTTTAGCAAATTCTCGTTAAGAATCAGTCATACGCATTAAAAAAAAAAATATATATATATATGATTCGGCTTAGCCTTATAATTAAAAAAGAAAAAAATGTTGATTCCGATTTCGAATCAGCTCGACCAGCCTTATGCCTCATTTAAATCAATAAAGTTGCAGTTTTTCACACAGATCTGCCCACATTAAGCCTGCTTAAATTCCATTTTAAGACCATTTTCATCAGCTATTTGCGCAGCTTAAAGTCTGACTTGAAGCAATTTATGACTCTGGGAGATTCACATTATGAGTCCCCGATGAATGCAATGATTTGCGTTGATTGCCGGCGCATTCCGATGCCTGTCAGTCTCTGCATATATGCGCATATATATAATTATTTATATATGTACAATATATCTCCTACCTTTATAACAGTTGCCTGTCCGAAATCGTGAATTGGAATCTCTCAACTTTACACCTCACACACATACCCCCTTCTGCGTTTGCTTGCTGAAAGGACATTCAGTGCTCATAAACATTAAAGCCTGCACATGTGTGTGTTTTTCTTTTCTATACACTGCTCGCAAAGGTGTTCAATGGGGTATATTGGTTTTAGGTAATGTTCCTTTGCAGCTAGAGACTTGATGCTGGCAATATAAAATCGTGTTTTTAGTTGGATAAAGTGTTGGAACGCCCCCTAGGAGGCAGTTGTAGAGCTACACTGATCAAATTTGGCAAGTAGACTACTTTGAACTCCTCTATAGATCAAGCTAAAAATATATTTTGTAAATATATATTCAATATTAATGAATTAATAAATTACTATTACTTTGTAAAATGCTATGTGAATGATTGATATGTAAAATGTGTATGAATTACCACAAAAGCACAAAAAAAAAATAAAATTAAATTAAATAAAACTTACACACACACGTCTGGCTGCGGGTATTGTATGTGCATATTATATAGCTCTAGCATTTGTCTTTTTCTTTTATTTGTTTGCGCTTTTGACAACATTTTCATGCACTTTTATTACATTTCCTCGATGAAATTTTATTATCCTGCCAAAGAAAAGCAGGAGGAAAAAATGTACAAATTATTTGCAAATATTTTATTACATATTGATACAATAAAAAAAGAAGCACATCAAAAGCGTAACGAAATGCAAAATGTATCATGCTTGGGCATCAATATTTTGGTCAAAATATTTGGCTTATTGCACTTTGATTGTTATCAAGGTTTTTATTTTTAAGAATTTGTGTTTGGGATGTATTTGTGATTGTTGTAAACAAGTCGAATCTTATTTAAAAACCCATTTACGTTCCTTTTTCTATATCACAATTGCTATATCTTTTCTTTTACTTTTATAAGATAAATTATAAATTCATTTGTGAATTCATACCTAATTGTGAACAGCGTATTGCGCAATCGTTTACAGCCGACTGCAATGCGCTTGCTTATTTTCTTTGCTGTTGCTGCATTTGTATTGCATATTGTGTACACGCAGCGTATGCCGGAAACTGGCGTCCCACTTATGCAAACGATGCCAAAAGCGTTGTGTGTGTGTGTGTGTGTGTGTGTGTGTGTGTGTGTGAACACAAAGTATCATTCACGCTATCATTGACACCAAACAAGCGCAGCAACAACGCCCATGCACAGACTCCTCCTCGCATCCTTATCAGCAACAACAACAACAGCAAAAACAACAACAACTGAAATGTTGTTAACACAATTCAACAAAAAGTTGCGAAATATTTGTTGCCTGCTGCCAGCGGTTGCTGAGATTTTTCTTATAATTTTTAATACCCTCCATAGAGAGTATTGAAATTGCCTTACAAAAAGGCAACAACTGCAGCCAACTTGAACTGGGGCAAAACGTATTCAATCTTTCGCTCTGGCTGCCAGCTGTGGTTAAAGACATTATAAGTATATAACATAAAACTAAATAAATCTTTTGTTAAAGAAAAAACGATTTTTAACTAAAATTCTTTTACTTTTAATTAACTATTTTATTATTATTAGACTAATATATAAAATCATATCTTTTGTTGAGTCGCAAATTAATTGTTCTGTCAGGGTATTCAATAGTCGATCTACATAGCACAGCATTTGTTCTCTTTGTGCAGTTGCAACATGCAAACAAATGACATAAATGTCTGCACAGTTATATGTTTGTCTGTGCGTTTGTGTTCTTGAATTACCAGTGCATAATTTATTTAATTTCCCTTTTTTTATTACCCTGTAAAATACAAATTTCAAGAGAACAAATTAATGTCATTTAAAATTATTAAAACTATAGCTTTACGTTTGTGAATATATGAATATATCTGTATGAATATATCCTTAAAGTTGAGTTGAAAGCGAGTCGTGTCTTCTTTTTTGTGTGTCAAAAATTGGATATTCAATAATACATACATTGAACTAAAAAAATCGGTTCAGTTTTGACGAAGTTATGGTAGTTTTAAATGTGGGTGCGATGGATCCGAGAGCTTTACGAGGCAAAAATTTTCTCAATTTTGCCATGATTTTTTACCACAAGTTTGACCCCTTCAGAATAACATCTAATGTTGTTTTTTATACTAATTTTGATAACTCAATCGATTAAAAATATAAATTTGCAATTCTAAATAAAAAAAATTTAAATGTTCGAAAATGAGTAAGGGAGTACATGATTTTTTTTTTGTTTACCCAAAAATTCAATAATAAAATTAGGGAATTTGGAAGTATGGGTGTTATGGATCCATAAGATTTACATATCAAAATTTTTATAAATTTTAGTCTGTCTTCAACAATTTGAAGTACTTAGTATTAAGCTTTAAAAAGTGGGTAAATATATAGATTTCTGCCATTTGCCACGCCCCCAGTGGGCGAGCCAAAAATTCTTATCAAGCTTATGTGAGTATACAAATTATGATAAAAGAAGTTAAATTATTGTGTATGTAAATTTAGCAAAAGGGTAAAAATCAGGTCTTCTTATCATACAGGGCATCAGCTAGTCGACTACTTGCAAGACGCTCACTTGCAACGACTTTTGATGCATAACTCACAAATTGTCAGCGAAAAAGTCGCAAAAGAAGGGGGAAGGGAGCAAAGGTCAAGTGCGGCTTGTAGGCCACAGAGGAGGTCGAATGATGGCACAGCAAAAGTAAAGAGGAGCGTGAAGAAAGGAGGAGGGGAAGACGGCAATAAAATGATCGCAAGTGAAATGTTTGTGATTTTCTTGCTTTGGATGCGCTGTAATTGCAGACTGTGTTGTTGCTGTTGTTGTGTGTTTGTTGCCAGCTATTATAATTGCAGCCCGTCGCCCCAACACAGAGCACCCTCTTGGCCTAGCTGTGCCGCATGTTGCACGTTCCAGTGATTTGCAGCAGCAACATCAAAGCGCAATTTTCGCAGACAATTTTTATTGCATATTATTTTCATTTCGCTGCTTGTGCCACACCCCGAAAAAAAGAGTGCACAGAGGCAACAGCAAACAAAATTTTCATGTCATAATTATTATCATTACGAAGCTCATCATGAAATTTATCAGTTGTTTTATACCCTGTACCCATTTGAAATGGTGTACGAAAACTGGGTATATTGGTTGATTGGTTAATATTATTGAATTCTTCAGTATCAGATTAATTTATTTTTAAAGTCTCGAAATGGATTTTATACATATTTCGGAAATCATAAAACTTAATATGTAAATAGGTTCTTTTGTATCACAAGTACATTGTAATCATTTAAGATAACTACGGGGTATCTCTTAGTTGAGCACTTTAACCTAAATAGATGCTTCCCTATACCTGTTAGTTTGCGGTCTTGTAATTTTGGGCTCTTGCTTTGGTTTTGCTTTTGGTTTTTCCACGTCGCGTTTAATTGAAAAGTGAAATTGATTTTGCAAGAGTGAAAATCGCTGTTAGTTTTCCTGGTTTTTCTTTTGTGTGTGTGTGTGTGTTTTTTTTTACATTTTTCTTGTGCATTAATTATTGAAATTATATACATTGTATACTATATATAAATTATTTTTTGATATTTGCGCTCGCTTTTCTTCTCTTTGTGCCAGCGAACATCCATTATTTTCCATCTCGCATTTTCCATTACTGAAACTTTTGCTTTTCTTTCGGCTCTCTCTCTCTCTCTCCCTGTCCCTCTCCCTCCTTTACGCATTAATTGTTGGCATTTGTGCGTCTTCTGAATTGCCGCTTTAATTGCGCGATAATTGCGCAAATGAAACATTGAAATTAACAAAATTCTTCAGCATCTTTTACGACTTTCGACACTCACAATTGCAATTATAGCCTCTAACATTAAAAAATTTAATAGAAAAACACGTTAAGTGCTTGTAGCAGGTGCTGTGGACTTGGAATGTACAAGACAGATTTAAAAAAAAATAAAAAATATTAAAATATTGATTGTCTTATAATAATTGGGAAGCTGTATAGAAGATTGTTTTTACCAGCTTTCGCCCAACACTCTATTTTTTAAACATTTATTTTTTTTTAGATTTAATTAAAATATAAAATAAACAAGTAAATGTTGCGCAAAAAGAATTGTAGAAAATATATAATTGCTTTTAATTTTTTCGGATTCGAATCCCAGCAGGTATATTGTGTTCGTGTGGGCGGAAATAGTAAATATCACGACTCTGTTACCAACACACTGTTAATGTTAACATTGCAGTGTAAATGTCAGTTTATGTTAATATTACACTGTTAACATCGCACTGTTTATGTCTTACTGTAAAGTTGATGCTATTAATCTGTAAACAGCATACTGTTAATGTCACACTGTTAACTTGACTCTGTTAACATCACACACATTACCTTCTTTTTTCTTTGCAGTCTTTTGCCAGTCGAACAACGTATCTCTTCCATTTAGCATGTTCTTAATTTGACAATGTAATTGAATCGTCTCTCAACTTTGCGCTGTAAACGTCACATTAACATAACATGCAGATTTATGTGACAGCTCTTTAAAGCCGACGCTTCTTAACTCCCAGAAATGCGCTTTTATTTGCTTGTCTTTTTTTTTTTTTTTTTTTTTTGCGACAATTCTGCTGCAATTGACATCAACTTTAGCTGCAACTTCAACTTGAAGTGACTTTTGCTACATTTTCTACTTCTTGTACTTATTTTTTTTTTGTGTTCTTTTTTCTGCTTGCAGTGTCAGACAATTTGCGAATAAAGTTGCAGCACAGCAGCAACTGAGGCGCAACGGCCAAGAATAACACGGCAGCAACAACTGACAACAACAGCTACTTGCAACGAGCCAAATTGTTGCATACTTTGGCAGTTACAACGAGCTCACGCACACAGTTACGGCGGCAACATGTCGTTGTTGTCGGCAGCAACAACAGCAGCAGCAACACGCAGAGTTGCCAACACATTTCAATTGCTGGCAATCGCCTTTTATTGTTGCTGTCAATTCGAGCTGCTGCTGGTGCAGGGTCAGCAGCTGCAGCAGCAGCAGCAGCAGCAACAGCAACATCAGCAGCCGATGCACGCGACCTCTGGCAGCCAGCAACAACTAAAATATCAGCAACTGCAATATCAAATGCAAAAGCAATATGAATATCAACAGCAGCAACACTATCTGCAGCAGTTCCAGCAGCAGCAGCAACAACAACAGCAGCAACTGCTGCTGCAGCAACAACAACAACAACAGCACCAACAACAACAGCAGCAGCAGCAATTAGTGTTGCCGACAGCAGCACAGGCGTTACCAGAGCAACCCATCGATTTGCTATCGACACAGCCAACTCAGGTAGGTGCTATTAAGTATTTACAATAGTTACCGATTGCAGTAGCAGAGCGATTGATGTCGCTTTAAAATAATAACATTATTTGACTGAACATTGATTGAAGCGTGATTACAGCTGATTGTGATCAAAGCAAGTTATTTGCCATCGAATTGATGGATGACAAAGTTTGTTGTTAAAAATGTTTGATTGCAATTTGATTGTTCACTGATTGAAGGTGCTTCAAATGCTTTTCACACACTCCCCAGCTAGTTTAGCTTCGCATTTAATTATGAGATGATAAAGTTTGTTTTAAAAAATTTGATTGAAATTTGCTTCAAGATTGATTGAAGCTCTTTTACGCTTACTGCAGATAAAAAATGTAATAAACAGGAAAATGATTGAAGCTTACTAACGAGACAGATTCAAGTTATAAATGGCTTGCAAGTAATTTTAGTTAATTTGCATTAAGTGTACATCAAACAGATGACAATGTTACGATTGAAGTTGATTGAATCTTGATTGAAAAAGAAAAATGTTACTAATTAGAGTGCTAATTGATTACATCAATTTATTCTTTACTTTACTTTATCAGAGGATCGCTGAACACATAATATTTGTAAGCCATGATTGAGGATTTATTAAAGCAGTTTGAAGTAGCTGATGGAAGTGCCAACAGACCAGCGAATTTTAAATTATACCGTATCCGTATAACTTTGCAAAGGATTTACCATAAACATATTACAATAAATATATTTGATTGATTGAAAATTGATAGAAACTGATTGATGAAGCTGCTAGAAGTTTTGATTGTCTAACATGCGCTTGACGTAACTTTTCGCGGTACCGAGCACATTTTGTTACAATTAATTTCAACGGAAGATTGATGGAATCCGATTAAGACAACTTCATGTAGTGCTGATTGACTAACGAGCATTTAGCTGAACTTTCTAGCCAACTTTGTTTGGGTTTTAATAAACTCCGTTTGTAATTAATTAATTTGACGACACGGCTGCAACCTGGCCACCGCTTTGCACCGCCCTCCGCACCTTTGGGTCTTTTTGTGCCCGGGTTTCGGTCGCTTTTCTCGACAAATTGCATTTACGATTGCGATTTTGCAGCTGCAACTGCTTGAAGACCCAAATCCCAATGCCAACTCCGCTTGACTTGAACTTCATTTTTCTTTTCGGTCTGCCTGCTGCCCGCACTCGGTTCTGGCCACGGCTCTACCTAAAGTTCGATAAGCTGATTAGCCAAATGAAATCAGCAGACGAAATAACAAAAAAAAAATAATAAAAGCTGCGATTTTGGTTTTGCCTTCGTTTTATACCCTGAAACCATTCCCACTTCTTTTATTTGTTTTTATTTCATGCCCCCAATTTGCGGCGCATAGTGATTAATTTGTTTTTAATAGACTTTAAGTTATATTTAATTAGAGCCAACTTTTCTTGCTGGCCATCTTTGTGTGCCCGCTGCCAAAGCCAAAGCCAAAGCCATTTAATTTACACAAGTTTGTGCCAGCCCACAGAAATGTTGCGAATTTTGCAATTTGTTTGGCATTTGCATTAATAAAGATGACGCTTGAATTTGAGAAGCGCGAAGAGCGGCGCATATTTCTCGCAATGAGAAGTGCAAAGTGTAAAGAACAAAATACAGAACATATTAATATAATTTACAATTCACAATTACACAAATGGACCAGCTTAATGCGAGTTAACTAATAGCTATCTTGATTCGACAGATATTTAGCAGCTGTCAAATACCGGTTAGATTTTAAACAGGCGAATAACAAACAGACCTCAAGTACTAACATAACGGATACACGCACATTCCTCTATTTAGTCAACAGCAATGCCTTAACATAATGCAGCTTCATAAAATGAATGAAACAATTCTGACATCCATTTAAGTGCCACACTTTGCGCAGCTTTTCAATGGCCATTGAAAGCATCGAAAGTTATTGCAGCTGACGTTGCATAAATCGATTATATATGTTCTAATTAAAGAATCATATTGAAAATATCTTTCAAATAGCTGAAAGCACATTTTTAGCTATTTCAGCTGCACAAACGCTGAACGAACCACCGAACCACCAAACCATTCAACCACCCAACCACCCTCTGATAACTGAAGCCACTTGCACATGGACAAGTGATTCCATAAACCACTTTGTTGGAAAATTGCTTGTGTTTGATTCCATTGGCGATTGCCGATTGTCGATTGCTTCTTTTTTATACTCGTTCACGAAGTGAACAGAGTATATTGGTTTTGTGCTTTGTCCGTCCGTATGAACGCAATATTTTTCACTCATGCTAACCTGGACAAATTAAAAGTGGGAAATATTTTGACATGTAAAGCTCTCGGATACATAGCTCCCATATTGCAGACTCTCAAAATAGTCATGAGTTGGCCTCGAGATTGATTCTGAATTTTTTTTGTAGTTTAATAATACTAGGGTACATATTTTGATTGTTATTTCACATTGTGAACGAGTATTGTGCTGTCGGTTACACCCGACTGCAACGTTCTTACTTGTTTTTTTTTTTTTTTTTGAGGGAGTTCGCGTGGTTTAAAAAATTTTATTGCACACAAAACTATATATATACATACATATATGTATGTGTATATGTATGTATGTGGAGAATGCAAGCGATATTTGGCCAAGACTTGACTTGACAGTCTTGAACATCTAACCAGCTGAGCTGCTCTTCTGCAGCCGGCCAGGTTCAAATACTTTTTTTTTTTTTAGCTAACTCGCGTTGCATTGGCCGTTAAGTTAAATGGAGAGACGCGTTCTTCTTCTACTCGTTCTTCTTTTTGGCCTTGTCGTCTCTTTTATTTTCTACAATATTTTTTTTACATATTTTGTATTTTTTTTTAAACAGCTTGGTTGGTTTTTTTTTATCATACCCTGTTATCATAGATGGGAATGAAGGGTATCATGCAGTTGTTGTTATGTGTATATATCTCTATATATACATATATGCTTTATAGTTTTTGTGAATATGAAATATCATCCCCAATTTTCTTACCAAATTTCGAAGATTAAGCTAGCCAAAATATGAAAATTGAGGACTTGAATCCACGCCGGCTTACTCAACAGCTTTTTACAGGGTATCCATGAGTCAAGCCATGTTTTCTGGAACATTTTTCTGACACTTGGGAAACAATCTGCAGACATTTTTACGTATTTTAGTAACTTTGTTATTTATAAAAAGATACTCTGCACGATTTCTGAAATAATAGAAAAAGGAGACTTTTATCGCAGCCGGTTCTCTTCAGCTGAAGGTTAACTCTTATTTGACGTACATCGAGAAATGTTTACAAAAATGAACTGAAATAAAAGTAGAGAAAGAAGCAAACATTTACAGGAAATCCAGATTCCATTCAAGATTTTAAGGCATTTTTAAAGCATTTTTTCTTATATACTGTGAGAAGATTGCCACAGAAACCTTAAAATTACTCTACAAAAAATACAACACAACAAAAAAAAAAACTTGAACTAACGCAGGTATTTTACAGAGTATCCGCACTCTTGAAGCCTATTTATATTCTTACTTTAAGAGCGATTGGTTTATAAAATGTAATTACTCTTTAAAGTAATTTACAACGAGATGGAAACTCGAATCGTTTTACAGGGTATCTTGAAGTCTTAAACTAACCTGCTTCAACAAAGATCGGTTTTCCATCTTTGGTGTTATTCTTCAAAAAAAAGAAACTTAAATTGATCGTAGCCGATTTTACAGGGTATTTCCAACTCAGACATAAACTGCGAGATGATTTTTACGCTTTTTAAGAATTTTACTTGATAAATAAGAAACGATAGCTAGATGTTTATTTTAGACTATTTTAGAGGGTATCTCAAAGTCAAGGCACACGTTTCTAAAGAATTTTTTTTCAGTTTTACTTTACGTTTGCAATAAAATAAAATCCACACAGACTTGGGAGCGTCATGTGGCAGCCTGGCTTGGCCCCAGCCGCAGCCAAAAGCCCTGCGGGCACATGCAACGGACATGGAAACGAACACACACACACACACACACGCACGCACACACGCAGCAATAATATATATGAATGGAGTTTTGCTTTATAGTTTGTGTTCGTGTGTGTGTGTGTGTGTTTGGGCCACTGCGAAAGCTGCTGCATTTTATTTTACCATTTCGTCCCATGGCAAAATTTATGAATTTCGACTCGTTGCCGCCGCTGGCCGCACATATGCGGTTTTTATATATTGACACTTAAAATTTATGGCTCTTAAAATCTACAAAACGCCGGCGCTATGACCCGTACCCAGCCAGAACCGGGGACAACGTTTTGTTTCATTTCGTTTCGTTTCGCTTTTATTATTATTTTTTTTTTTTTTGATTTTGTTTCGTTTTGTTTGGCTTGGTTCCGTTTAGCTGTAGCCCCTTTTTCCGCCCCATTTGGAGCATAGAAATTGTTTTGTTTCTGTGCAAACTATGAAAAGTCAGCGAGCTCCGGCGCTATAAGCTGACAGAAACTGAGCGGCAAATCGAGCGTTAAATTGTCAGGGTTGCCACCAGCATGACATGTGTGCGCTTTAAGTATCTTACGCGCCAAAGTGTTAAAAAGACGCTGTTTTTGTTAATGTTCTAAACTAATGCTACATGCACACATATAAATAAATATAAATGTTGTAATTAAATCATTTATTGGGACAGCATTTTAAAAAAAATTATTTAGCTAACACTTCTACCAAAAACAATATTTTCTTAATACAAAATAAATTATTTAAAATATGAGCAACATTTTTAACAATTTGCAATCAGAAATATCGTTATTTTATATGCAAAGGCATCAAATGTACTAAACTCTTATTTATACAAATTCACAAATTCTAGCAAATAAATCGAAAATATTTAATGCATATAGTCAATGTTACATTTATGTTAAACAACATTCACTGAAAGTTTATGTTAACATAGCATTTGTGAAAGTCACAAAACATAATGGCGAAAATGTTTGTATTTGCTCTGGCTTATATTAGAAATATATATTATATATATATTAATGATAGTCAATGAACAGGATGAAAAGACATTTTTAACATACATAATTTATCCATATATCTCTTAACATTATTGAAAGTTCATGTTAACATAACATAACTAAGCCATTTAACTTTACATTAAGTACATTCCATTGGCAACTAAAGAGCTCTTTAAGCAGGAAATTGTGCCGCTAAAATATATATTCATATTTAATGTTACATTAAAAATAGATTTCCAATAATCTTTAGACAAGAAATTCATATTTCATGCTGGAAACTCATATCTTAATGCCTCAATGCCCAAAAGTAAAAGTGAGAGTTGGATAGAAAGAGAAAGGGGCATAGAGAGAGGGAGATGGCACTCTGGTACTCTTTAGCTAGTTGAGTTGTTGTTGTGTTTGCTGTTGTTGTCAGCGTCAAAGCTGAAAATCGCTTAAGATTAATGATGCAAAAAATTGAGCATCATCAAAGAAAGTGAAAATGAAATTAGGTGCAAAGGCGCCGAGAGGACGCAACAACAACAACGAAGAAGAAGAAGAAGCAGCAGTCCAAGCAGACAACATCAAGCTAAAAGCCGCATACTCTGGTACGCTGGTAGTAGAACGGAGGGACGGACAGCGGGGCCTAGGCAGATAGAGCAATACGTGCAGCACGCAAAGCGGAAGAAAATGGCGGCATAAAACTTAACTACAATAAGCGCCAGCTTCAAGCCAAGCCAAAACGAGCTGGCAACAACTAGAAAATGCCAACAACAATGTAAACACCACACACTAGGCATGCGGGTGTGCTAGTGTGTGTGTGCCCCAGTGTGTGTGTGTGTGTGTGTGTGTGGCATGCCAAAACTCTCTCTGTGTCTATCCAAGCAGTAGTTAGGCCCAAAGTGCCCGCCACGTACGTGCGGGCGGAAACGGAAAAGGAAATGGCAGCATCGCCGACGCCGATGCCGATTGGCAGTGGAATCGAAACGATTTTACCTAAGCCAAAATGCGTTTATAAGAATTGATAAAAATATTACAGATAATTATAATAATAAATTCTACTAATATTATTTATATTATATATATTAATAATTTTTATTATACTTTAAACTGCAACAATTTTACTTTTTTAACAAGAAAAAAATTATAATTTTTTTGTTTCTTATACATATTTAAAATAATTATTTTTTCAAGAATTTTTTCCCTTTGCTTTTGGCACTTTATTGTTATTTTGTGTTAATTTTATTTATTTTTTTTTTTGTCATTTACATCTTTCAATTGCTTTAATTGAATTGTTTATAATTTTTGCCACCAGTTTGGCTATGCATCGCACCACTGTGCGCACTGTGGCCAAGTTCTTAAGTGTGGAACTGCAGCGTTGTTTTCCTAGAGAAATTAAAAAGAAACGCTCGCTGTTAAGCCAAAATGAAATGTATGTCCTGGCGCTAATATGCGCCACAGCACGGTCCCTAATCTACCCCTGGAACCTACGCACACCCTCCCTCACACTTCCGCAAAGGAAAAGTAAGGAAAAGTTTGCAACTGGTTCACAGCTTGCAACGCGCAAAGAATTTTATATAAGCTAAGCCGCAGTCAGCGTCTGCGGGGGGTGGCACGGGGCGGTGGGGGTTGGCTGAAAGCTTGGCGGGATTTGGTAGCCGCCTTTACATGCCACGCGAAAAATAATTAGCGCGTTGCGTTTATAAGTTTCCGGTAAAAAGCGTTTTACGCTTGTTTAGCATCGGATGATGGCGGCTGCCAGACGGAGATTAAAGCCTTGATATATTAATGAACTATATATATATCCATGGCCCAACCAGCAACAGCCACAACAACAACAACAACAACAACTCGTGCATTTACGGATTTCAGCTCATAATTGCCAAGAGCTTAAGCACTCGCCCTTTTAACTGCCTTTTCCCATCCCCTGCGCACCCACCCCGCAACCACCTTGTTAAAAGGTTATCTGAAACCTGACCCAAGTTTGCGCAACTATTTCAATTTGCATGCGTGCGGCCAAACTTCTTTTTTTTTATTCCTGCTACTTTTTGTTGTCTTTTTTTCTTTTGTTGATTTTATTCGGAAGTTGGCAGCACTTAAAACTACTTGGTCTACTTTTGAGTATTAAATTCCTCAAAAATATTTTCAACAATATTTGACCAATAAAATAGGTGAATTTGACTTTGCATACAATTTTTGGTGTTAATAAATGAAAAGTTCAAGTTCGGAAAAAAAATCAAGAATTTTGATACACTGAAAAATAATCGAGTTATTTGTACTTTTATCAAAGTTGGCAAAGTCAAATTTTTAATGGCAATTTCCAAACTTGAGAATACAATTATATTTTACATTTACACTTTGTAAGTTTTTTATTTATTTGTACAAAAAAACATTTGCATATTTTCTTTTTTTTTTTTAATTAAAATTTCAAATTTCTTGACAGTTTTTATAACGAGAGTTTTAATATAGATTTTAAATCTTTTGCAAATTGCGTGCTTTAATTTGACAAGCAGTTCATGATAATCTGTTAACTTTGACACCCACATGCAAAGTCAACGTTGACAGGCACATGCGAAAGTGTTGTTTCAAAGGCATTTTCAGCATTTAAAGAGCAAAGGCAAGCCGGCTAGAAAATGTGCCAAAGTGGCTGTCAACTTTGACTGGCACATGCTAGAAGGAGATACAAAAAAGGGCTACTTTGCTTAGTTAAAGCCACGTGCAAAGCTCGCTGCAAGCTGCTTTACGAATCAGTCGAAAATCCTTTCTCTGATGAGTATCTCCCACATTATTTGAACTGCATTTTCTGTGCGCTTCTTTTAGCTTAGCTCAAATAACCGAATTTTGGACAGTATTTTTCTGGTTTGTTTTCACTACTCGATTTTTGCCACAAATTTTTTGTTTTGATTATATGTTTTTTTATTTATTATTTTTTTTTTTTTTTTGTCGAGCGCACGTTGCTTAGTCCCCAAAGCCAGAAACCAATCCAGAAACGAGAATCCAGAACTCAGAGTCCACAATCCAGAAGCCAAAAGCCCAAAACCAAAGCCCCGACCAAACCAATTTGCAGCATTTCGTTATAAACTTGCCACAAAATAGTTGCAAAAATTTTACGCCGCTGCCTTTCGATTGTTGTTCTTGTTGCTGCCAAAGGAAACGGCAGGAGCGGCGAAAAAGGGGGGGGCAGAGTTAGCAGTTAGAGGCGAGCGGGGGCCTTGGCAGGCATACACTCACGGCTTTGCCAATTTTTTGTGCGGTTGGCTAAAAGCAGCGAAAACTTTTGCATTTTTCGCATATGAAAACAAGTGAAGCTGACAGTGACGTCGACGGCGACGCTGGCTGCGCTGCATGATAAGCGCCACGGAAGCTCTTTAAGCTCTCAGCATTACAGCAACAGCAACAAATACAAACAACAGCCCGCAGCGGATTAAGTGACACAAATAGTGGAGGCAGGGGCGGCTTATGTTGGATATGAGGGGGGGATAACAGCAGACAAAAGCAGAAATATGTCATGCCCATGTCGCCTTCTCTGTCTGTGGATGCTTTTTGGGCCGCAAGCAGCAACAGCAACAACAAAAACATGTACAAAACTCTGCAGTCGGGTGTAACCGACCGCGCAAAACTCGTTTACTCTGCAAGAGGAGCTTAAAACAGTCGAAAACGTTCTTAATTATTATTGTTATTTTGGAAAAACATCGATTTTTGTAATTTGTGGAGGCGGGAGTGGTCGTTGCCGAAATTTTTGGCTCGATCTTGAGAGAAGGTCAAATAGCCAATTAAATGTTAGAGTAGAGAAATTCCTTAAGCAAAAAAAAAAACTCTTATATTAACGGATTATCTAAAACCACCCGTTTTCACAATTCTTAACAGGGTATAGCAATTGCATTTAAAATGTTGCCTCATTTTGGGGCCAGTCAGAAGTTTTTAGCACAATATTTTCTTCTTTTTTTTTTTTTTTTGTCTGACAGAACGATTTCCCCTTTATTTCACACACACCCCCTCTTCCAATCTCTTTTTGCCCGCTCGCACTCTATTTATTGGCATAAGCCTCCACCTCTCTTTCTTCCTCCTTCTCTCTCCCGCTCGCTGCTTTTATTTATTTACCTTTGCTTCTTCTATTTTGTTTTGATTTTTCTTCGCTTTAGCCCAAAATCACGGCCGTTGAGCAACAGCAATAACAACGGCCACAATGCTATCACATTACTATTTTGCCAGGACTAAAACCTAACCCAAACGGCCCCTTCCCCTACCCCGACTACACTTTGGCCCCTTCAGCAGCAGCCCATTTGAAGCTGAAACCAACATCCTTAGAAAGGCAATGTCGCTCCTGTTGCTCTGTCGCAGACAACTTAATAAGAATTTGAATGCCCGAAATACCCTCTTAAGCTAGGGAGCGATGGGAGGGGTATATACCCCTGCGATAATGTACAAAACTGAGTGTTCGCTTACAAATTTGTATATTACTTATACTGCTATTACTTCTAATATATATATTATACTATATTATATTAATTCTGAAATGTGAAATGTGGCGGGCCGTCCTACTAACCGTATGAACGCAATTTCTTTCGCCTCTACTAAAGCTAAAGACTTGAAATTTTGAATATGTACTCGCGATAACCCGCATCAGATAAGGTGTGAAGATTTTTTGGCTAAGCTCACGGGGGGCGTGGTAAATCGATCAATTCTATATATCTCCCACAGTTTTTAAGTTAGATCCATTAATAGACATAAGACAGATTACTGAACACCTCTTCTAAGGAGCACACTACAAATATTTTGGAGACGCCCACTGGGGGCGTGGCACATCAATTAAATCTATACATCTTGAGGGCGCATAAACCGCAAAAATCCATATCTCCCAAAATTAAAAGGCTATAGTTACCAAATTTAGCAGGCACTTTTGATGACCTCCTCTAAATTGTGAGCCGAAAATTTCGGCAATGCCCTCTCCCGCCCACAAATTGGAAAAATATATATTTTTCAAAATAACAATAATAATTAAGATCGTTTTCGACTGTTGTAAGCTGTTTTTAGAGGGAGATTACACTCGACATACTTGCTTTTTTTTGCAGCAGGGTAACTTCTAGTCGTTCAGGCACCGTTCACTACTTAAATGCGTATTTACTTTTGATCAGCTTTCGGTGCGCGTTTTGCTTTTGTATTGCACTCGCCGCATAATTAGCGCATTTCCGTTGCAGGCGCAGCACAAAGCTTCCCTCGCAAGTTGTCAACCAACCACACACACCTTTCCCCTGCCCCCGCTTTCTGCTCCTGAGAGTCTGACCCCCTACTGGGAGCAGTTGGCTTTCAAGCTGACGCCGTTGTTGATGTTGACGCTGGATATTGGCACAGAGTTGGACGAGGAGCGATGGGGAACGGGGAACGGGGGACGGGGGTTGGTGGAACTGGGGCGAGGTGCAGCAATTGAGCAGCTTTTATTGTGCTTTTCTGCTGGCCATAACGAGACGCTGCCAGACGAGCTTTGTTTGGGCCATTTTTCTCAACGTTTTTGGCCATTTTCGAGCATTTCAGACGTTTCGGGGAGACATCAAATTGTGGTTGTTGTTGTTGTTGTTGCGAAGACTATAACAGAAACAACAGCATTTTAACACAACTGCAATTCGAGTGTGTGTGTGTGTGTGTGTGTGTGTGCTGCATAATTGAGTCCATGTAACTGCAACACGCCACAGACAGCTTAAAACCAATTGCAGGGTATACGAGAAGAGCCAGAGCAAAAGAAGATAAATAAAAGAGGCGATGCGACAGATATTGTGAAATGATAAAGAGAAACAATCATTAAAGATATTTGAGTTGAGATAAGAATACAAATCAATTAACAGCGAGAAAGAAAAGTTATCTTCGGATTGCTAAAGATTAAATAACTCTACAGACATTTAGCATATATTTGAATGCCCGAAATACCCTGTACATTACGTTCACATTATTACATTATTTTTAACACATTCAAGAAATTAGGGATAAGAAACCATTATCCTTAAATTTAATTTCTCTATAAAACAAAATCTCGCAAAAACTCTTGAATATAAATAAAATATTGTAAGCTTATGCAAACTAAAAGGAATTGCACAAATCTCTCGAGGGTTTTCTTACGAAACTTCGACTTGTGTAAATCTTACTTAAAAATCATATTTAATAGTCTTTTTATTTTTAATCATTTTTCATTTGTTTCGAGCGCATTTCATATCCGGCACAATGCACAATTGTGGCACATGTGTGCTGGACAACCAGCCCCGACCCCACACAGGCTGGGTAAATATGCCAATGAGGAACAGCTTCATTAGCACAAAATGTCCAACACACACAATACTCAAACACACACCCACACACACCTATTCACACATGCACTATATTGCTACTAACAGCTAAAAATTTGCTCAAATTTTTGGTGCTCGGAGTTAAATATTTGCTTAAAAGCGGCAGCCAACAAAAAAAAAAAAAACACCTAAATAATTGCAACAAATTAAAGTGCAAACGCAAATATTTAACTAAATAAATTTATATCGAACCCACACACATACACAACCACACACACACAGCACCCTCCACCGTGTGCCGCCACAACACTGGCCAAAAAATTGATTAAATTCCGAATGTCGAAATTGCAAACCGCTGACCAAAAATACCAGGAATAAAAATCAGGCAAGCAAAAATTATATTATATGATATATGTGAATAAGAAATACTCTTTCGTCAATTTTAATTAGATGTATACAGTTTGACTAATGTTACGAATCAAACCTTAAAAAGTTGCCTTAAATAGTGGCCTTTAAAAGAATTCCTGAACTGAACCATGATTTTTTCAACAAATATATACAAATATTTCCTTTTTTTTTTTAAATTTAATTCTACAAAAAGAGAGAAGCTAAAAACCCAGTCCTATTCTGAACTTTACAATTTCCTTCACATAGATCAGATTATAATGCTAATCAAGAATATACTCAAACTTAATTGTCCCCAAATGTATCGAAGTTGCTTATCAAAATGATAATACTTTGGGTGAGTGTATAAAAACGCACAATTAAACAGAAACTGCGATTAAAAATGACATAAAGTTAACAATTGGGCCAAAAGATTGCTGTAAAAGAGCAATAGGGCGAGCAAAAACGGTAGTCGACATTAGATATCCTTTAAAGAAAATAAAAAGCTAAGCTAAATTAATAAATTTAACCTGTTTGTTAGTAATAAAAATATTGAAATATGAACATAGGATATATAGAAGAATAGTGTATAGATGAATTGGATCAACAGTATCCTAAATTTAGTTGATCAAATTTAATTTAATTTAACATGCACAATAAATGACTAAACAAAAATAAAATGTATTTAAGCGGAATGCTGAGCTATGGAAAAGGAAACTTAATGAAGGAGGAATAAAATAAATAAATATGTAATAAATATATATTGGAAAAATATTTCTAAAAATAATTGAAGATTAGCAATCTCAATCTCAATAAATGGCTATATATTATTATACATTCTATAATTGGCATGTCTTTGACCAGCTCACCCCCTTTCTACAGGGTATTTACAATGGCCTATTTAAATAATTAGTGAAATAAAATGTGAAATTGCATTTGACGCTCCCAGCGGGTGATTAATAAATGCCCATTTACCACTTTGGTGTGGCATTCTGTGGTGCACACGCACTTCTCTAGAGGGCGGGTGAGGGGCGGGGTTGCGGGTGCAGAGGGGGGAATGCGATTTAACTGCACCAGTAACAATAACAATAACAACAACAACCACTCGGCCACTTGGCAAGTTAAGAGCTCAGATAAATGTTTAAATGTTTGCTGCTCATTGTTGCCGTTATTTGTTGTGCGCAGTGAGGTGTGTGTGTGTATGTGTGTGTGTGTGTGTATGTGTGGCAGTTGCTGCGATTGCACGCTTCAGCGCACGACGAGCACCAAATGCAAATATTTACAAATATGAAATCGAAACGTTATAAGAGCAAACTTCAACCCAATTCCATTTTTCCACTTTCCCCCATTCCCATACCTGCCTCGATAGTTGGGTATCGATGTTATCGGCCATTGAGCAGCAATTTCGCGTTGTTGCATTCATTGCACATTTAAATTTATATTTATTTAATTTTTGCACCGCCGGCAAAATAATTCGTTTAACTTTCTGTTTGCTGAAGTGCGACAAGTGTTATCGATCAGTGGCATATCAATGTCGATGCAATTAACTATTGCTGCTGCGATTAAAGATTGCCCTTATGAGCCACACAGATTATAGGTTTCCCAGTTAAAAGCATCCTGATTGATACCGGATTATACATCGGAAATATATCGATAATTAAATACGGTTAAAATAAGCTTAAAATCAGCGAAATATTTTTATTACTTTAGTGTAATATTATTGTTCATATTCATTTTATATTTGAATTTATAAATTCTTTGCAAGCTTACATATCGATAACGTATAAAATATCGATCATTTAAACTTTTCTAATAAGTTTGGAGTGTGCTAATAGTGTTCATATATGACGTAAGATATTTGCGAGATGATATTTCGATAATATTTAACATATCGATAACTGTGAGCTTAATATTCAGTTAAGATTTAACGAAAGAGACGTTTGCTACAGCTTTTGTCAATATTTTGCATGGATAAAAATAAAAAATTGATATTTTGTTGCTATACATTCATACATACATAAATGTCGACAACTAATCAAATGGTATAACGAAGGTATTAGTAAAAAAAAACATTCTAGATTAAAAAAGAACCAACAATCAATCAAAAATCACAGAAAATAATGTACAAATGACATCGTATCGACATCATCTACAGCGAAATTTAGATTTAAACACAAGTCTTGTTATCCTTCATATGAAAACATTGCGCAAATGTACTTTAAACTCTGTTTCTCGTTTCGATAAACCGCTTTAGAGGTTGCGTTTGTTCAGCCGTATGTTCAGCATGTAACTCTCGAAATTAGCATATCCTTGCGGGCGCTTAAAACTTTGTTTCTGCTGCTCCCTAATGATAACTGCGTTGTCATTCTGCAAATGCGACACACGCATAATATGCAGCAGCAACAACATTTGCAATTAACAACATAAAACTAGTCGATAAACCCCTCAGCCCCCCCGCGAACTGCTTTTGCCCCAGGGATGCAACTAACTAACTGCGCTGTATGCAGTCCGTCCGACAGTCCGTTGATGCCCTGTAAATATAAAGAGGCTTTAAATGCGGTCTTATGTGCGGGTCTTAAGCCACATTTATCTGTATGTACTCATTGATATACATAAAAAATACAGCTATTTGTGGGGTATATAACAAATATTTGTTAAGAATTCTTTAATATTTTTTTTTTACGTATGTCATCAGTAAAACTTTATTTGTATAATATATGTGCTGAGAAGAGAAAAGCAGCTCAGAAATCAAGTCTATATCAAGAGCCAGAGCCAGCAATATTTGTATATGGTTGCTCGTAAGCCAAATTATTTTTAAAATATGTATTAATATGGGGTATACTCAATAAAATATAGTGATGTTAAAAGAAATCGAAATATCGATATATTGATGTTAACAGCAGCGATTTTTTCCAATTTGAACTCGATAATCTTTTTATCGATTTATCGGCAAATCGATGATTATCAACACGATTTTCTAATCCGATATAAAAATCGATATTATTTTATTATTATTAATTTTTAATTTTTATTAATTTTTTTACGAAATTCTAAAAGAATGAAAGCTAATGTGTACATAAGTGGGAGTCCCTATGTTTGTTGATTTCACTACTGTCTACCTACTAACTACAGGGTAACTACTCGTCGAGCACTGGCGCTTGCAGCATACCGACTTGTTGTGGCCCCGTTTTTTGTGCCACAGAAAAGTTAACAATATTGTCGCAAAATGCGCGAATCCATGCTATAGCCGATGGGGTGTTTATGTGTACACACACACAAACACACACACACACACATACACACGCACACCTGCGAGCTGTTGGTGCTTGCATTTTGTATTTATAACGTGATATGGCGGCATTTTGTCTTGTAATTAAATTGCCAACAACATGCAGCAGTTGAACATTGATTCGCACACACGCACTTGAACACTCACTCACTTGCACTCACACTCCGACTCGCACTCACACTCATATCCACTCACTCACACACTCACTTGAGTGCATTGAATCAATCGTTGAAACGTTACGCCGTATTAAGTGCCGGGTTAAAAACGCTGTTGCGAAAAATAAAATGCGAGCAAGAACAAGTGAGAACGTTGCACGTTGTAACGGGTGTTACCAACTGCGCAATACTCGTTCACAGTACAACAGCTGTAATCAGTCGAAAACGGTCCAAACTATTATAGTTATTTTTAAAAAACTTTTCGAATTTTATTACTGTAGCTTTTCGCAGCTTGATTTGATCGATTTGCCACGCCCCCAGGGGGCGTATCCAAAAAATGTATTGTTCGATCTTCAGAGGAGGTCATCAGTAATCTGTCTGAAATTTGTTGTATGTATTTAGCTTTAAAACTGAAGGAGATATATAGATTAAATCGACTTGCCACGCCCCCAGTGGGCGTAGCCAAAAAAAACCCTTAACACTTTCTCTGACCAAATACCAAATTTCAATTTTGCACATTGTTTAAAGCCAATATACTCCATAAAAATATACTCTATAAAAAGCCAGGACACCCTAGCCATATCACACACACACACACACACACACTCGTATGCAATTGTGCGGGGGGTGTTTGCAAAATAAAGCACTGCCTGTGCAAATATCGCTCATACGCCTCGTAAACTGTTTAAAACTGCATGACAGTTGAGTTTCACCTGCAAAGGTGTTGGCTCGGAAAGTGTCCAGGTGTCTGTCCGTCCGACTGTCTGTCTGTCTGTCTATCTGTGTGTGTGTGTGTGTGTGTAGCCAAAGTTCAGATGAGGTTAAGCAAAGATTTATACAAGCAAAGCCAGCAAAGTTTGAGTGCCCCAGCTATTTGAGGTTGAGTCGTCTCACAGTCAAGTGCCATCCGTTGAGAAGAGGGAGAGGCAGCTGAAGAAGCTGAGGTGCCAGCTGAAGCACAACCCATTGAATTATTGAATGACAACCACTGACTCCGGCAGCCCAGCCCCTTCCAGCTCTCTCAACACCACACGCCCACAACTCCCCCCACAATATCTGGGTGTGTAATGAAGCGTTCGCCAGCTGTAGTCACAGTTCGCATGTGGGTCATCAATAAACTTGTTGTGGCCCGCTTCATGTAAGTAATTTGACCATAAAACGTTCAATATTCAGTTGAGTTCAGTAAGAGATTCATTTGAGCGCGCTCTAAGTGAGTGTTGGTAAACGCCGGCGACCTCGAAGATAATTTGAGCATTGCCTGAATTTACTTGGCTATTTGTTTCTTAACCAATCATTAAATAAATATTCGAGTCAAGATAAAAGACTCGGCAACTTAATAAGTGTTGGTAAATGTCAGAGAAATCTGTCCATAATCTAAATCTATCTGCTTATATTTTTATTTAATCATTAAATAAATATTTGAACTTTTAACTTCTGTTTCCATTCAAGCTAAAATATTTTTAAATCTCAAATGAATCAGTGTTGGTAATCGCAGAAGAGCGTTATTTGAGCACAGCATGAATTTACTTTTATATTTGTTTCTGTATTTGTTGAATAAGTAAATGCCAGAGACAGCTGTGAATTATAAAAAATCCGAATTCTAAATTATTCTGATTATTTTATTATTCAAAGATTTATTCGGTTAACTATATAACACTGTTTCACTTAGAAAGCGTCTGTCTGTCTCGTTTTATCATTCTCTTTGTATATATATAGATATGATTTTTTCATTTACCTTCGTTTTCTCTCTTATTTTGCGATTCTTCTTCGCGCAACGTTCTTAAACGTTTAAGCAACAGTTTTACTGCATATGTTGATTGATGGCTTTCATAGGCACAAACATTTACCAAAATTGTTAAACCACCCAAAACCCGCCCTCTGACCCTTGACCCCCCCATAGGAAAGGAAAAGTCTTGAGTTCCGGCAATTGATAACTGCATTTGACATTGTTTTGCAGCCAGCTCTAAAATATGCAGAAATTCATTGCCCTAAAACTCAAAGCCCGAGCGAATCGAGCCAATAAACGTGACAATTTCTAGCATAGACAGATTTGGCCAAATCATACACACACACACACACACACACACATGGCCAATGAATATGCTGTGTTTATATATAGCTGAAAAAAAAGAGGAGATTTAATACCCGCACAAGCTTTGCATGTGCAAGGGTGCGAGGGGAGGGGGGACCGAAAGCAATGCATAGTTCATAGCACACTTTTAAGCGCCAAGCGGAAGTTGCAGCCAAGCAGCCACAACACACACACACACACACACACGCACACACATGCCTCACTGACTGATCGATTTTCAATTGAAATTCAGTGATTTCTTTTATATGGAAACTCCCTGCTGCAAGTTTCACTCCCGCTGTTTTTGGGATTCGTGGGCAACGCTTAAAAAACAACAAAAAAGATAAACAAAAACAGGAAGGAACAGTTGGCTTTAGGCTGCCGAACTTTCAGTACCCTTACAGATATATATCTTGTTTTCTGTTTACATTAAAAAATTCAATTTGCGACCGATTCCTATGTGTGCCAAATTATATAGTAGACCGATGTGCATATTATTTTGAAGAAATACTAAAGACATATTAATTCTCTCAATTGCCAGGTTTGGACACCATATCTAAAAAAAAACAAAGTGGTTTCTTATACAGAAATATAAAAAGTATATAAAGTATAAAAAGAAGTTATAAAAAGTAATTATTAGTACGATTCTTCACATGGAAACTATATATATAGTGGGAGTATGTGGAAAAAAAATTGCCTAATTATAAGAGGCAAAATTAATAAAAGTAATAATTACAATATGAATAATACAAATTAAATAGTTCAGCCTAAAAAACTCAAGGCAAAAAAATATATTTTAATACAAAACTCATTTATTTGAACCAATCCTTCATATATTGTAGCTATATGCTATACTAGTTCGATGTTGATAAGATTTCGCTGGTGGAATATCTTAAAAAACAAAAGAGTTTTTCAAACAACACCTAATTTTTCCACCAATAGTTTGCATGAGGCTAAATGATATCGTGCTAAAGATAAAGATATATATTTATAAAGAATATGAATAACTTATAGACCCGAAACACATTCCGTGACACAATTATGCAAACTTATGCAAGGGTATTAAAATGTTGGCTCTGATTCTGGCTGGGCTTTTCATTTTAAGCAACTGCTGCGGTGCAAGGTTTGGCTTAAAGATAAAATCAAAAAATTTGAAATCCCAGTGCGAATCGCTTGATTGTTTGTTTTTTTTTTTACACGGTATACAAATTGAAGCGCACGCTGAACGCATTGAACTCAATGCGAGCCACAGACAGCGCCACGTGAGGGCCATTAATTAAAGCAATTAAATGAAATTCACATTTAAATTCAATTGCAGCTTCAAGTCGCTGTCATTGGCACGTGCTGCCAATAAAGAGGTGGAGGGGGTGGGGAGGGGGCACACCATAAGCATATTACACCAGCTCGATGCCAAGTTTTGATGGCCAAAGATGTCGCATGCAAACTTTTTCATTGCCTATGCAAACGATCCGCCCAACAACAACAACAACAGCACTAACAACAACTGCAATTGGACTTGCAAGAGCGTAAGAAGAAGAAAGCAACTCACATAGATATTTAAATGCCACATTAAACGCAATGCTCCAGAGTGTCAAAAAAAAAACAAAAAAAAAACACATAGAACCAAAAACTTTTCGAGCAGCATAACGACTTTGCCTCGAGTTTGGCTTTCGGAGCACTGAGCTTCTGGCCTCTGGTTTCTGGATTTTTGGCTCTGCCCCATTCTCCTCTATTTCTGGCCATTGCAGTTGGCAATGCAAATTTAGCGCCCGGTGAGCTGCAGGCGAGGGTTGCTCGAGTTGTTGGCCGCCTATACGAATTTGAAAGGTTATTGACAGCAAGCCGAACCGGTTAAATCACAGAGTTCATTATAAAAACAAAAATCATTTTAATATTCTACTCATAATGCACTAACTACATTCGAATAATAATCTTTGTTATTTGTCATCGAAATTATCGATAACATTTAATTCATGAACTTGGCAAAGTTTAAAAATATTTTTTTTAAACATACACAAAAGTGTTTTACTTTATGATCTGTCTACTGTTAGCCTCCCAGGTGTGACTGCATAAAAGTTGTTATCGATAAACATTCTATCGATAAACACAACATTTAAAAAATACAGAAAATGTGAAAACCTTAAAACTTATTGAACAAACGTATTGTACAGAACTCTAATAATCCAATAATTAAAGTTCTCTCTTTCCTATAACACCTGCGAACCGCTCGAGCGACCCTGTGAACACACACAGGGTGTCAGCAATAATGGCCACAATCCACCCGAAGGGCAGCTCATCCTTCGTCTTTCAAGCTCAACTTTCATTGATTGTCATAAAATGACGTGTGCTTTAAATGCATTAAAGACGCATTGAGGCGAGGATTGCCGGGAATTACGTACAGTTGCCGAGTTCAACGGGAAGCTGAGAAATTGTGTTAAAATTTCGTAATATTGCGGCGTGTTCGAATGTAAAAACATGCATTAATGTGGCCATATACGCACACACACACGCACACTCGCTTACACATTCAACAATTTTCAATTAATTTGCCTTGCAGAAAAATAAAATTTAAAAAAAAATTAAAAGAAACGTATCTCAAAATGACACCAACAGACGATGAGCCCAGGCAAAAGATGGCGCTTTATCGCATTACATCCGGGCTGCAAACCAGGGATGCAAATCCAGGGAAAATTTATACTGACTCAGTTCACTGTATAAGCCAGTTTTTTTTTCTTTTATAAATCACGTCTGCAAGCAAAGCTAATTTTTTATGTTTTATTTCGGTTATTTCGGCTAGTAACTAAAAAATTTTACAAAAATATTTTATATAATAATAATAGAAATATATATATAACAAAATTCAAATTGCGAACAGTTTCAGCGCAATGTTAGAAACTTAAAATAGTTACAATGATACATTAAAATATTAAAAAAGAATTGTTTCAAACCAGAACAATTTATTATCAATTTAGGTTCGGTTTAGAAAAGTTGAGTCCAACTAACCCGGTTCAAAAGTAGGTTTAAAGCAACAAAAAAATTAGATATCGGATTCAAACTGGTTCGGTTCAAAATGGGCTTGCAGCCTTGGTTTGCGCACACACATACACACACACACACGCCCTTTTGGCTGTCAGAAATCTGCACTTCCGCTTTTTTCAATGCGCCGCTCAGTGTACCGGAAGTGCTGTGGTAAATGCATTTGCATGACTGCCACCCGCCCCAGCTAGGCCCAGCCACGCCCCCCCCCCCCTTCCCCTCTCCGTCCCAGCACGCCCCTCTCTTTGCTAGTTGGCGCCATGCCGTGTCGATGGGCACATTGGCCAACTATAATTAATATTCATATGATTAAGGGATTTCCATAGTAATTGAATAATTTAAATGCGCCCTCGAAATGGCCTCAACGCCTTAAAATATGCCAAATTCAATTATCCGCTGCGTAATTCATGTTTTAACCAACACTGGCACGGCAATGAGTGGGATTTTTACCAGAGCTTACAAGAGCTTTCGATTTATTATTATTATGCCAATGATTGGACAAGCTTTAACGTAAGTCTGACGAAATTAAAGATTGATAAATCAGGTTTTTAAATGGTTGTGCCTATCGACCCAGCGTTGCGCTTATCGATATCATATCGATTTTTTTGTTGATGTAAATTATAACAATAAAGATTATTGGTGCAGTGTATCCTCGTATACCAAACGCAGATAATAAATTGTAAATTTACCTATTTTTTAAAAACCCTTTATTTGATCAGAATTGAAATTTCGATTATCAATATCAATATTTTCGATTGTCAGAAATTATATTTTTGTATATCATATGCAGAGCAAACTTTGTTTCATAGCTTCTTTCATTTGCTCAAAATGAATATATATCGATTATTAAGATCGATAAATATGGATTTCAGTTTGTATAGTTTAAACCAAACGAAAGTATCTTATTCTGATTCGCTCAAAATCGAGCAATTTTTTTTTCGATAAATATCGACTTTAAGCCAATGTTTTTATAGAATATCTCTGAGTTAAGAAGAGCTTCAGACACAAAATATCCTATATATGTTCTAGTATTGTACACACTAAAACGGCCACTTTTTGAGATACCGTCCCCTGCACACCTATTCCCCTATTTCGATAATATTATATCGATAATATATCCCTTACCTATTTATTTATAGATTTCTAAAAGCTTGACCAAGGTTATGACATTTATTTCTTCATTTTCCACATTCAATTGACCCAAATATTTTCTTAAATTATCACCATGTGGCACGCCTACCCAGCAAAGGGAGTATGTAATTTTAAATGGACATTCAGCTGCCCAGCATCCCCCTGTCCCCGGCCCCAACCACGCCCCTGTGCAGTTTCTGTTTCAATTCTCTGTTCATTTCTGGTTTGTGTGGCTCTGATTTTAAAGCGGAAGAAGGGTGTTGGGTGGGTGGATGGGTGGATGGGGCTCATCTATCCGATTGTCCATTTGTGACCCACTTTTTGGGGAGGTGCCAAATGTAAATTTTGGGTTTTCAGCCGGAGAGCCTAGCAACAGCGACTGCAAACGAAGTGAAGCACCCCCACCTACCACACCCCCGCTGATATAACCCCCTCCCGCCCTTGATCGTGGACACTGCTTCGATTTGTTTGTAATTGAAAAGCGTTGGCTAATTGACTGGCCGAGTGACAGGGCCTGACAAGCACGTGGAAATACTTTCGCCCTCGTTCCACAATGGCCCAGTCGACGGATTTTTGTCTTGCCATGACACATTTAAAGAGCCCAAAACACACACACGCACACACGCAGCAGAATCAGCTGAAGAAGTAGACAAATTGCAAACTGGAAATGGAACTGAATCTGAAACTGAAACTGAAAATCGAATGCGCAGTATTTTGAACGTAAAAACAAGCGAGTAAAACGATGAAAACCAAAAACTCGAAACTAAATTCGCAGACACAGACTCCTCACACACTACTTTTTAATACCCTGTAAACGCTGAGTGTTGCATCTGTGGGTATATAAAGTATATATATGGGATACTCCAAGACGACGCTCTAACAATTAGAGCTAGCAAATTTTGTAGGGTATGTGGGAAACAAATACACCACAAAAACTATTCTCTCATTCTCACTAAATAATTAAGATCTTTCTTTGATTTTGAATATATATAAAGAATATTATAAATTTACATAAATTAAAGAACAGAGTAAAATGAAATATGAAATTATGAAATTTCCAACTGTGTGAACAAAATAAATAATATTTTGTCTGAGTGTAGTTTTTATAGTTGCTCATGTTTATTAAAGTATTTAGCACAGGATATCTACAAGTCAATCTCAGCGCCTGTGTTGGTTTTTTGCTGGCATTTTGTTTTGGCTTTTTGGCTGACTGTAAATTCTTTTCTTTCCTCTTCTATTTTTTTCTGTAGAGGGGGGTGTGCTGGCAGCTGGCGGGAATTGAGTGGATTTTGCAGCCTTTTGCCACTTGCCAAAGCTGCCAAAGCATTTCAGCGCCACATCACAGAGCTGATAGACGATATAGCCGCCAACCGACCTACCCCACCCCACCCCCACCTCCACCTCCACCCTGCTCCACAGCATAAAGTTGTGCAGCGCTGCAGGCGTTAAGTGTGTGAATTCAGTTAGCACGAGATTTCGCCCCACTGTGCCTGGGCCCATTCAGCTCAGCTGCGATTTACTCTAATGGCATTTGGCCCTAACGAGACAGTTATTGACAGGTGGAGCTGAGCCAGGAGCAGCCAGATGGCCAAAAGGTCTCGACTCCAGACAATCGATACCTATTGCTATCAACTGGCAGCTCGAGACAATTTTTAATTAACTACTTCAAAGATCCTTCAACTTGCCCTTTTAGGGCACTATGAAAATAAAACCGGCAAAGCTTGAAGAACTTTTGTACTTTTTACACTCAGATCTTGATGAAATACTCTAGAAAAATATGTTGGCGCTGCTTTAGATGCATAAACTATGATTAAAATTCCATCAAGCATGAAAACCGATTGGGTTTTGAAAAAGTTATGGATGTTTGAAATTTATGAAAATTTAGTTACGAACTTCACAATTCAAAAATATGCACATTTTGCTTTTTATACGAATTTCGATTAAAAATTTTATTGATGTATTTGCAAAAAAAAAAACACACAAAATAAATTGTTTCCAAATTGCACATTATTAAGATGTAAAATCAATTTGGGGAACATATTCAGAATGCCATGAATTATGAAAATCGGCTTAGTTTCGACAAAGATGTGGCAGACCAATTTATTTGATGTAAGAGTCTCTTAAAATACAAATTATTATTCTACTCTTTGTCTTTGACTCTGTAATTCCTTTCATTGAATATGAATTTTTGCTGGACAAAAACCGCACAAAATGCAGAATAGATGATATTAAAATGTAATTTTTAATTTGGAAAGCTACTTAGAATTCCTAATTCTCGATTTTACTAACATACTTTTTTGGCAGAATTTACAAATGATTTTCTATGATTCATATATTTTCTTCAACAGAATTAGATATTTATTAATTCATTTCAATCAATTTTACAATGTTTTACAATATTTTGATAGGCGTATGAGCAATTATTTTATATATGTAAAAAGCAATTTGAAAGCTACAGAATTTTTGCGAAGTTTGCAAATGTGCAATAATAAAGCAATTGCAGCAAATGCTCGAGGTGCCTTTTGCCCCCAGGCGCACTAATCAACATGCGAGGCACACTCAGAGAAAGTAGGAGTTGAAGAGGGGGAGAGGAGAGTGGGGGGAACAGACTGCGAGAGTTAGCAGCAGCAGCTGCTCTTAGACAAATGTTCAAGTGTTCAAATTAAGTATCGCAAATGCCAAACAGAATGTGGCTAAGAATGTGGCTTAGACAAAGGATGACAGCTGAAGGACGAAGGCGGAAGGCGGCAGGCCTGAAGCAAGGATAATTTGGAGACAGGCTGGCTGTCGGGTTGGCAGGCGGCAGCTGCTGTCATTTGTTTTAGCTCAGTTACTAATGTAATTGAAATAATTTCATTTTGACATCAAGAGCCTAAACGAGCTATGCTTATTTATGAGACGAGACAACAAACAACAACACAAACACTTCTCGAATGAATGCAGTCTGCGTTCAAGACCGCCAACAATAGCCAAAGCATGCTTGCGCCAAAACTGGGGATGGGGACCTCAAGGTTACCCTGTAGTTCTTGAAAAACACAAGCTTCGTTTTTCTCAAATTACAATTTGCTGTTTCTGAAAGTTATCTTCAATCGGTTCATTAGAAAAACTGTCAGAATTTATATTAGATTTCATTTATATGTACACTTGAAGAAAAAACTAAGAAATTGTTTACCTAAATCAAGTAGAAGCTTTTTCACAATCTGGTAAAAGTGCAAATTTCTTAACTTGAGAACAAAATTCCTTTTTCAAAACCTTTTTTTTTAAGCCCAAAATTTCCATAACATAAATGCAGCACTTTATCTAAAAAAATATAGTCTTAGATATATTTTTGGTAGGGAAAAAAATCCTATAAAATGCATTTTGTACATATTTCAAGAATTTTGTTCTTATATATGCAACATTAGCGTAAAGTCAAGAATTAAACCACTAGATAGAAAGAATCTAAGCTTCTAAAGTTGATGAAAATCTTTATTAAAAAAAAAATAATAAAAATAAAAAAATAAATAAATAAAAAAAAATAATAAAAAATTATAAAAATGGTGGTATCCTGTTGCATACGCAAGCACCTCTTTATCATAGCCCATTTTTTACAGCATTTACAGGGTATACAAGTTTTGAGCAGAACTAAAATAAAGCTGACATTTTGCCAGACGTTGGCGGCGCACAACTTGTGAAAATGTTGCCTACAAGACAGGCATGTGTGTGTGTGTGTTGGAGTGTGTGTGTGTGTGTGTGTGTGTGAAAAACCGTAAACAACAGCAACGACAATGACCAACGACTGATTTCTAACCATGAAGCCTGCGACCGAGCGGGGCAAACCGCATGCCAAAAACGGAAGTGGCATTGTTGAGCGGTTTATGTGTGTGTGGTGTGTGTGTGTGGTGTGTGTGTGTGGTGTGTGTGTGTGTGCGTGGTGTGTGTACTGTGCTGCACAGCCTCTGGCTGCCTGCCTGCCTATTTGTCCGTCTGTCTAGTTGTTGTTTTGTGCGTTTGCATGCTAAGCACGTATTTCCGGCATAGTTTTTTTCCATACACTGTTCGCATAGTGGAAAACGGGCATATTGGCTGCGTACAATGTTTGAAACTGGGCATATATAATGGAGCCTATTCAACTCAAATAAAGTGTTGGCATTGTTTTAACGCAAATATCTAAAACTCCCACAGTCTTAAGGCTAGAATCAGCAAATTTGGCATTTAGCCTGCTGATGACCTACGCTAAAGATCAAGCTAAACTAAAATGTCATCAGAAATATATTTCTATTCAGTTTCAAAATTTTGAGTAGAATCTTCGATTGATTTTTGCCTAATTTAACACTGTGCACAGAGTATTGCGCAGTCGCTTGGACTCGGCTGCCGCGTTCTAGCTTGTGTTTTTTGGGCATTTCCCAAGCTTGCCTAAACTCACCTTCCGCTCTCGCCCTCCTACCCCCTCTCCGCCTCACTGGCGCACGTCCTGCGCCGGTTGCAGGCTTCAGTTTCAGTTGCGTTTATAAACATTTGGATTTTAGTTTAGTGGTTTTAAGTTGTGCTATAAATCGCAACTAGCTGCGCATATTTATGATAAATGCGCTCGACTGCACTCTCTTTCTCTCTCTCGCTCGCACTCCCATTCGCTCTCCCTCTCTCTCTGTCTCCGCTTGGCTGATATCTTCATGTGGCATTTTGAACGTGCCAAACAAATTGGTTAACTGTTTTATTGCCTTATTCGCCAGCTGCCCATACACTGGCCAGACTTTATGAAGCGTATCAAATTTGCTGGCTTGTGGAGGGGCAATTGAGGCAATTGAGTCAGCAGCCAACATAACCCAACTCTTGTTAAACTGAGATGTTCCTCTTGAAGACAACATATGGCCAAATTAATCGGCCTAGAGTTTCAGCCTGCTTAAAATTTTTTATAATTTAGATGCAATTGAATGTGCATTATATCTATAACTTGTTCTTAGAGCTCTGTTAACGTCAGACTGTTAACGTCTGTTAAGTGCATCGTATGTTACTCTGTTAACGTCACATTATGTTAATGTCACCTCGGCTAAAATCAGCCTGTTAATTCTTAAGTTAAATTTATCATAAAAAATGTTCCTCCTGAAGACAACATATGGCCAAATTAATCGGCCTAGAGTTTCAGCCTGCTTAAAATTTTTTATAATTTAGATGCAATTGAATGTGCATTATATCTATAACTTGTTCTTCAAGCTCTGTTAACGTCAGACTGTTAACGTCTGTTATGTTATGCATCGTATGTTACTCTGTTAACGTCACATTATGTTAATGTCATCTCGGTTAAAATCAGCCTGTTAATTGTTAAGTTAAATTTATGATAAAAATTTACCAATATAGACATATTTATTCGATGCCTGTTCTAAGGTGTCAGAGCTGCCTAGTTCTTTGGACAATTCAAGGCTATGTAAATATTCAATTCTACCAAAATATATACATTTATTTCCATTTGCAGCCCAATTCTCTATAGTTATCGATTGCCGGAATTTGCTCAATGAATTTACAAATGCGTTTTATAAATAGAAATAAAAATGAAATTGTAAATTGTGTGTGTGTGTGTGTGACAGTGACAGGGTTGCCTAATTGACATTTGTCTATGTGTGTCCTTTTAAAGGATTTACGGCTAAATGGGCGTGGACGTGGGCGTGGGCGTTGAGCCGTGTGACGTCAGCATGTTCCCGTGTTGGCCTGTTTATTTATTCATTCCCTCGACCGACCAAATTTTGCGGCTGTTTTTAGACCCAGCAGAAAAAAACACAATAATAATAAGGAAAGAGGGTTGATGCAAAAGTTTTGCACAAATCAGAAAAAAGTTTTTCGTGTCCAAATGTTCTTCTTAATTTCGTTGTTGTTTCGTGTTTTACCTGAGTGAATCCAAGTTGTTTGACATCAAATTTGTATTTGTTTTTGCCAAGAAGGGATTGGGAAAAACATAAATAAATCTGGCAACTTATAAATCTTAAATGCAATTTGCCTAAGTTTCTGAGGGAATTTCTCGAAGGGCTTTTGTAATAAGCAAAATTGAATCTTGAATAAAAAAAAAATCATAGAGTCTTCAGAGTAAATGTTTTATTAGAGCTTATCTCTTAGTTCATTAAGATCTAGATGTCAATATATGGCAATGTTTTCTTAGGATAAAGCCCTAAAATGTTGGGTTTTTTATGTCGTAACTTTAGATAGGAATTAAAAAAAATCAAAATTTACATTTTTAAATGCATTTCAAACATTGAAAACTTACACATTCAATAAAAAAATTTAAATAAAATATTAATTAAGCTAAACGCTAGAGTAAGAGCGAGATGGATGTAAAATATAAACAGCGACAAAAAAAACTAGGCTTGGAAAATGGGGGAAAAATCAAAGCCCAAACAGTTAGCTGAAGCAAAATGCAGCAAAACAGCTGCCAACCGCAAATGCCACAGGCCAACCCACAAACACCCCCCAAATGCAGACCCATACAATATTAACCCCCCCCCCCCTCACTCAACTTAGCCCCGCCCGTGAGCACCTTTTAAGGTATCTTTGACCGCCACCGCAAACACAACACATTCATTTTTAGCAATTACGAAAATGTTAAGTGGTTGCCAGCACTTCTTATACACTGTTCACAAATGAGCAAAAGGGGTATATTGGGTGCGTGCAATGTCCAAGCTTGGCCTCCTCTCTTAAAAAAATCAGCCCTAGCTAAGAAGCAAAACTAATGCGAATTTACCAGAATATATTTTAGCTCTTTGTTGAAAACAAAGAAAAGGAAAATGACATTTTTGAATTTTTTTCATTTTAATTTTTCATTTTTTAAACTTGAAAGAATGTGACGAACCGAACCGAACCAGCGACAATTTCCTGTTGGGTTTGCAGACATAATTCTTACACTCTGAGCAGAGTATTGTGCAGTCGTTTGCATCCGTTTGCAGTGCTCTTACTTATTTTCGATGTGTGTATGTTGTCTGCCACACACGCACACACGCACACACACAACAAGTATGCAAAACATTTCAAATAAATATAAATAGAAATAAACATTTTCTCGACTCTGACTCTGACTCTGACCCCTTCACCCTACCCCCCCTGCTGCCTGGCCCACTATTCCTGCCCGCTCGCTTTGCAATTCTGGCTTTGCTCCTCTCATGTATCATCTTGGCCATAATTGAGTGCACATTGTGGCCGCTCGGCGATTGCCTAATTGCAGCTGTGGGCGTGGCCACATCTTTGCGCTTAGTGGCCGCCACAATTTGTGGCACAATTATATTAACATTCCCCGTGCCCGCATCGTGCCACAAGTCAACGTCAATTTCAGCGCATTGCGGCTGTCGATAATATTTGGCCACGTTCTCAATTCACGGTCCAGCACATTCCACATTCCATTTCGCAATCGGTTTGGGCGTCAAAATGCGCGGATTCAACTGGACTTGAAACGGGCTTAGCATAGTTGTAAATATTGTATTTGCTTAACGTGCCATAAATTCGCTATAATTAACTGGATTCGGTTTTTCTTTTATATTTATTTATAATAATTTGTTGTTTAGGCAGTTCAAAATCCATATTTAACTAAATTCTCCAATTATTGAAATGAAGTATATATATTTAACATGATAATATTTATAATAATTTATTTCATTTACACTTGAGATTCAAAGACTTTATTACTTTTTTTAAAATATTTTTTTTAATATTATATCACGTATTTATCATAAAAAAGAATGCTATTACCTATTATATGTCAACTTAAGCTATTTTCAAAGAAGTCGATTTTTTAAATTATATTCAATTAATTTAATACATTTAAAATGTTTATTTCCTCAGTTTCTATGGGCTGTTTATGTCGACCTTTTCTTAGAAACAGTTATATATTAAATTCTATTTTTTAAATTTCTAACTAACCAATTAAATAGTCAAGCTTTTTAATTTTCGATGGGCAGCAGGAATAATATTTCTTTAACTTATAATAATAATATTTCTCAACTTAAGTTACTGCACTGTGAAACACCCTGTGAACAGGGATTAGGATTAGCTCTTGTCCCCCCCCATTTATATACCCCAAAAAGTATGCAACACAAATGGGCCACACGAAAATTCGGTCGAAGCTCTGAGAATGTCCACAAAGTGGTTTCAATAATACTCAATAATCATAATCAGAATACAAATAGAAAAAATTATAGGCCTAATAAAGGCAATAATGATCATAAGTCGAATGATGACAATCCCGATTTGTGTTGACAAATGTCAATAAACTGCTTAGACGCGGACTGCGGCTGAATGCCACGCCCACTTGTCCGATGTCGGCCACACGTTTTAATAATTTCATGCGGCGCCGTGACACCAAAACTTTGTGGCACACACACACACATACAGTGGGACACTTGAGAATGTGTTCGTGTGGCACGTAAAGGGCCTTAAAATGAAGGTGTGCATAACTAAATAAATTCTATCAACAACAGCCGTGCAGCGGGAGCGGGGAGGGGGAGGGGGACGGGGCGGGCGTGACAATTGGGACGACTTGTCCTACATGTGAAGCAGACGATGTTGGACTACTCGAGCCTAGCAGACTTCCATACCCTGTACCCCTTGCCCCTTGTCCCTTGTCCCTTAGCCCCGCCCATGGCCAGAAAGTCGCAGCAGAAGAAGTGGGCGATGTGTCTGGGTGTGCGTGTGTATGGGAGTGTGTGTGTGTGTGTGCCGCAATCCACTTGAACCGACAAAAGCAAGACGAAAGAAACAAACCAAGTCAGCAGATTGCAACGACTGCATAATACTCTGTTCGCTGTGTTAAACAAAATGCAAAAAAAAAAAAATCAAAGAAAAAGAAAACTGTGATTATGAAATTGATTTAAAAAAAAGTGTGGCAGACATATGAAAAAAATTATATATAATAAATATATAATAAAATATATAGTAAAATAAAAAATAAGAACACTTTAAATAATTCGAATATACACGAGTATTCCTGCCAAGTTTCAAGTCTGCAGCTTCAACCAATATACCCCTCTTTGCACATTTTTTCAGTGCACAAAAAAGAAGAAGGTAGAATAAAAAAATTGTGTTAAGCGTTGATTCTTTTGTTCTTGGCATTTCCTCGACTCGAGTCTGGGCTCTGTCCTCTGCGGGGGGTGTGTGGAGCCAGCTCGTAGAGGCTGAAGGGAGTGGAGCGGGGTGGACTGCTTGGGCATAAAAGGCTTTCATTTTGGCGCCTTTTGCTTTACTGCCTGCTGGCATGCACGTCTCCAAGAAACGACACCACCGAGTACCCCCCCATACCCTACCCCGCTCCGACTGAATGGAAATTTGTGCTACTTTGTCTTTTGTATGTTCACTTTTGGGCTGCTGCTCGGCAACAAAGCCGCGCTGCAAAAAAAAAAAAAAAAGGAAACAAAAAGCTGCAGACAAAAAAAAAATGAATAAAATAATATACAAAGAACAAAATAAATAAAAAGCAGTTTCTGCTATGGAACCAAAGAATTAGTACACTCTAAGATATATTTAATTAATATGCTTGACTGATCTCAACTGATCTTTAACTTCATTTTCTCAGTACCTCCAAAAGGTTTTTGACATAAAAGTCGAACCTTGAATAAAATTAATCGCAATATAAAATCATAGTAAGTTTTTATACTCGTTAGTTGAAGTAAAACCAAAAAAAAAGTTAGCTTTTTTAAAACCTATTAAAATACAAATTATTTAAAAATTAAATGAAATTGAAAATGAAAATGAAAATAATAATATTGGTGTAAAAAAGAAAAGAAAGAAGGCTTATTTTCTTTAAGTGCAAAAAACTAGTTTGGTAAAAAAGAGAGCATATAGACCGATCTTTCATATCATAAGTTATTTTATGCTTTGTTTTTTAGATATTATATACTATATCTATTAGACATATGCTTATAAAATTTTAAGTTTATTTGCTCTTTTGATTGCTTATTTAAAAAAATGCAATTTCAACCTATAGTTCCTATGACATTCTATATAATATAGTGCTACTAATATTCATGCATATTTAAATTTATATAAATTTATTATAATTAAATAATTTATCACCCTTAAATTTTAAACACCCCTCAGTAAGGGTATACGAGAAGACAAAAAAAAAAAATATAAATGGACGAGCGGCTAAAAATATTTCAACACAAAGTTTGCTTCTTGGCAACGTTGTCGACGTTGTCGCTCGGTTGTTGCTGACACACAAAATGAAAGAAGCGAGTGAAATAAAAATAATAATAATAATAATAATAATAATGGGAGAAGTACTTAATAAAACAAAGACACGTCGTGGGCGGCTCCAGTCGCGGCTTTTGCATATGCAAAGGACTTTGTCGTCGCTTCGTCTTCTTCTGCTTTGTCTGCGTCTAGCTGCTGCTGCTGCTTCTTCTTGCCCATTCAGTGTTGGCAAACGCTGCTAAAAGTGCCATGCAGTGCAGTCGCAAAGGCAACCGCAGCACCGTTGAAAATATGCAAATTGCATGAATCTGTTTTTGCTGTTGCCACGTTTTCATTTTCGCTTTTAGTGCGCCCCCCACCGACGACGCCCCTGCCCCACCCCTTCCCCAACTTGAATGTCGCTGCGCTTGGTGCAACGGTAGTTCACAGGGGTTTCTAACGAGTTTTGTGCGCGATACCAATTGAATAAGCCAAAAACTTGCCAGCGCAACGACAAACTGCAAATTACGTAACGCTACGTAAAGTCAATTACGTAGTACTTTAAACATTTCATTACGTGACTTTGTAATATTAACAGGCTCTTCTCTAAAAGAACTGTCATTAGGTGGAGAGGCAAACACCTAAAACTATGTTACGTAAGACATTATGTTACGTAATTTGTTACGTTACAGAATGTTGAATTATTGGCATAGTTGAAATGCTTCGTAAACTGTTAAGCTTTCAATAAATCGTATATAACTGCACTACGTAAGGCAATTACGTAATGACGTAAAGGCCAAGTACATTATTTATTTTTAACGTAACAGATTGCAGAATTCGTGAATATAAATAAATATATGTATATAAAATAATGCATAAATATTTATAACACACTGGTTGGTTATAACAGCTGATTAGCTATAAATCAATAATAACAGCCTGCATAACGTCGATAACTGTTCCTACGTAACTTACAGTGTAACGTGTCTGAGCGTAGAATCCCTGATATAAATGCTGTGTTTTCTGTTTGAGAACGGCAATAGAATTTCAACTGGAATACTTTTAAATAATCGCAAATGACTTATTTTTATTAAAATAAAATTTATTATATTTTTGTACTCTAATTGTACTGATTTATAGTGTTGTTTAACAGCTGCAGTTATCATTAATCTCATCTAATTGTTGCCCTCGTGAAGTGCAACGTTTTCATTAAGTGCCAGCAATCTAACCCAAGTGAACCCAGACTTGACTCGGCTCGGCTCTCACTCAACTTGACCCGGCACGAAAGACCCAATTGGATATACCTAAACATACATATATATATATATATATATATATATATACAATAGAGAAGACCAAGCCATAGTTGGAGCTTTTCTTTCATGCCCTGGCTACCCTGGCAGCCCGGCCAAAGCTATTAGCATAGTTCTTTTACACTTTTGGCCTTTGTTTTGCCAGCGAGCTGTTTGCCTTGTAAGCCCCTCCCCCTCTGAATGCCCCACCCCCCACCACACTCTCTGGACAAATGCAATGAAAGGCAAAAGCCAAAAGACGACTATCGCCAGATTTTTAGCTCTCTGCTGTGGCAACTTGTTATGCAAAATCTGCATAATACATTATGCAATTATGAACGTGACAAAAGTCTTCTTCTTCTACGGCACTTGGAACTGCCTTCACGAGTTGAACTGGTCGCCAATTTTAGGACTCCGCTGCTGCTGCTGCTGCTTTGCTGCTTCGTCTTCGCTTTCCTATTTCTGGCATACAACATGGCGTATACGCAATCGGTTGACAGCCCATTCACAGTTCGCGTCTATATGTGCATATATATATATAATTTGTTTGTATTAGAAAATGTTTGAGTTTCTTAGCTGCATTTTTATACTCGTGCACGGTGAATTGAAATTTGCAATATAATATAATATACCCTCGTCAGATAAGTGCTAAGATTTTTATTGACAGATTGAAATTGACAACAGTTTGAACGTAAAGCTCTTAGATGCATATTTCAAACTCCCATAACTTTGTCAACACTGAACCAGTGGTAATTTTTTATTTATTTATTTTTTATTCTGCATTTAAAATATATGCATTATTTTAAAGACATTTTTTTGGAAACTTTTGAAAAAAAAAAAATGAATAAACATGTTAGTTATTCATGAAAAAGTTAATTAATTAATTTGCACTTTAGATTGCACTTAATTAATTAAATTAATTGATTGTGGTTGTCACAATAAGCATAATTCAAATTGTTTATAAAAAATCATGGCAAAATTGAGAAAATTTTTGACATGTTCAATCTTGGTCAAAACTGATCAGATTTTCATATTTAATGGCATTTTGGCTACGCATGCTACATTTTTAGATAAAGCCTGATCTTTGGATTTTAAATATAAATTAATAGTTTAGCTATGGATCCTGTAAATTAAATATCCCAAGAGCTACTTCAGAATCGAAACAGAAAAATGGGTGTAAAACTTCGCTGCTTCTGCTTACAGGGTATTTACTATTAGTATAATACATACGATTTTTGGTGGTTGTTGTTCTTAGCCGTATCATTTGCAATGTTAACAACATTGGCAACATTTTCGAGCGCGTGCTACAAATTATTTCACACCATTTGGCTTGTTTAGTTTCAGTTCGGGCCCGTTGAAATACACTCAATTAATTATAATTTATGTATGTGTGCCAGGCCATAAAGCAGGCACACGCGCACACACACTTTTATACGCTCATCAGCATATGTCAACCGGTAATTATGATTACCCAACACTTAGAAACACACACACACACACACACACACACATACATCCATATTGCTGAATTTCTTAGCTCACTGCATTTTGTATTGGGCCAGGCTTAAAGGCAGCTGACTTCAAGCATGCTAATTACTAAATTATGTTTATTTTATGCCCTGTTAGGTAGTTTAGATTTAGGCGTTAAAGTTTGCCAACCTGCTGACAGAAGAAATTTCTGGGGATCACTTTGGCAAATCTCTCTTTTGTCTTTGTCTTTGTCATTTTATTTTATTTAATTTTTTTTTCTTTTTGGTTGGTGCTAAAAATGTTGCCGTGGGTGTAAAATTACAAGTGTTGTTTGCTTTTTTTTTCAATGGCCGCACAAAAAGCGACAAGAGCGACTCTAAAATTTATTAGCGCTGCATTTTAAATTGATTGCGTTACTAATTTATGCATTTTAATTGCTAATTAATGCAACATTTACACAAGACACCCACACACACACACACACGATTTGGCACTTGCGCGCACAAAGGCCGCGCGCTGGATTTATAATTAGCGGTCAAATTTACGGTTTTTATGCGTTTGTCAACACTGGCCCAGCCCAGGGGGGGGGGCATGAAAGCTGTGCAAGGGCCAAGCCTCAAACCATTTGCATAAGCAAATACGAGTAGCCAGTGTTGGAGAGGGGCCGAGGGGGCGCGGGGGGGTGTTGCTCTTACAAAGGGCAGTTAATTTTAATGCGAACTGTGCAAAAAGCAAACCCAGCCAGCAGCCCCTCTGTCCCTTAGCCCCTCTTGGCCACGCCACTGCCAAAAATGTTAGCCAGCAAATGCGCTGTCTTCATTCCTTTCACACGCACACTACCACTTTCAGTCTATGTGTGTGTGTGTGTGTGTGTGTGTGGGCTTAATGAGCCGTTATTTATTAGCTTGCCGTTTTAATTTATGTGTGCAACAAATTAGACGGCCCAGTCTGAAAGCGCTTAAACTATTTGTTATTTTAAATTGAAAGCGTTACGCCCACCATCTACCCAGCCTCTGACCGCGCCTCCAGCAACCAATTTGCTGCTGCTAATCGTTAAACATGTGTGTGTGTGTGTTTTGTTTAGTGTTTAGGTGAAATTTATTATACAAAATAAATTTATTTTTAGTATTTACGGTCATGGCACAGGTGCAAGTGAGATGACTATATAAAGCAGTCGAAAAAAAAATCGAAGCAAGATTCGAACCCATTTCTTGTCCCATGCTTGGGCTCGAATCTTGGTTTTTGACATACTTTCAAGTTAAAAAGGCAAATGTGAAGTATCGAAATTAATCATAAGAAAACATTTCACACATTTTTTAAAAGTGATTCGGTTTGGATTTGAGTTTGGCTAATTTTTTGAGCAACTGGAGCAATTGTTCAGGGTTCGTTTCGTGGTTTCAAAACTATTGGAGATCTCGGCTCGAATCGCTCAAAATATTCAGAATATTATTTATTGAATTTATAAAGTTTTCAGCATTTGTTAAATTAAGAAAATTAAAATCATAAAAAATCTTAATACCAACAAATAAAACATAGATACTAAATTTATCTAGAGAACAAACCAAAAATAATTAAGGGCTATTATTAAATTTTTTGCTTAGCTGGGATAAATATAAATCTTTTTAAAATAACAAAGATCACAAAAATAGGAAAAAATGGCCAAAAAAAAGATACTTTTGTTTGCTAAAAAGTAGTATAATTTCCACGCACACATCAGAGCTGAAAAACTGTGCCGTAAGCAATGCAAAGAGATTGCAATAACAATATTTCAAAACGTATTTAAGCGTTTTAAGAGAGACTACACAAGAGAGAGAGATACTCAGTGATAAAGGGTGCTAAAGAAACTTTATATTTGAGTTTCTTTTCTGAATCTTTTTCCTAGCTGCTGCCATTATGGTACATACCCTAGAAAATAGATATTTCATAAGCAAAAACGACTTCTTGCTTCAAAAAAATTACAAAAATGTACTGTTTTACGTGTTTTCTGATGCTCCATTTGCGAATTTCTTTTCAGCAGGTAAAAAAACCATATTTTCTTCTTTAAATAATTCTATGTTTTTAATGCGTTTATTCGGAAATTTTGTTAGTTTTGTTTTTATTCCAATGGTACAAAAAAATAATTTCTATATTTCTTAAATTTCTTTTTTAAATTTCGATAGAATATTTTTTACTATAATGGAATTTTATTTATATATATTTTTAAATTTACAAAATAATAATTGCTTTGTAACTAATTTTATACACTTTAATGTATACTAGAGCACTATTGCCAATTCTGGCATGAGATAGAACTGAATATGCCTCATTTTAGTGAGCTTAAGAAATCACAGGGTATCTAACTGGCAGCGAGAACGAGTAAATGTACAGCTAACTGAGTGGCAGACACACGCCCACTGCCTGCCAGCCTGACAAGCTGTCTGATGCTCAACAATGCACACACACACACGCACACCTATGAGTCAATGCGTGTGTGTGTGTGTGTGTGTGTGAGTTTTGGCGTTTATCTGCGCGTAATGAAGACGTTGCAACTTTTGCACTGCAACTAATTTTGAAAACTGAGGGTGTGTGTGTGTGTGTGTGTGTGTGTTATATGTGTGTGATGTGTGTTTGGGGCGTGGCAGCACAACATAAATTAAAATGTTAGCCAAAACTTTTGCCGCTAAAATGGCTCACAGCAAAAATACTCAGCGTGTGTGCGTGTGTGTGTGTGTAGGTTCTGCCTGCAGTGTAAATGACACTTAACACAATTAATTAAACATTTAAAGTTGCACACACACCACACCCCATCGCACACACACACACACACACACACTTGTCTAGCGAAATGACTTAAGTGCTGTGCGCGCAATTACACACACACACACACACACACACACACTCACACTCAGCTGTCTAGCGCACTGCTTTATCCCGCTCTCCCTCTCTCCCTCTCTTTTGCACTACCTTTCCCCACTACTTTTCTCCCCCCCCCTCCTCCTTCTTTGCTGCTGCATATTAAATTAATGGCATGCCAAAAAGTATGCTACAAAATAAGCGCAGAGACCAAAAAGTGCTGACTGCCACAAAGCACCAACTACACACACACACGCACACACAGACAACAGGCAGGCAGGTTGTAGTCGGCACTGCCCGGCTAGTAGATGCCCTATATATATATAAATTCGCACTTTCTTGCAGACCAAACCAAGAAGGCGAAAAAACGGGGCAACAAAAATATAAAACAAGTAAAAACGTTGCAGTCGTGTGTAACCGACTGCGCAATACTCGTTCACAGTATAATAACATCGAAAAAAAATTCAAAAATAAAATCTTTAGGGGTGTTCAGTAATCTGCCTGAAATATTGTATGCATCTAGCTTTAAAACCAGGATTTGTTTGCAATTTTTTTTGCCAAAGTCAGTTGAAAAATTGACAAATTTGTACCAAAAATTTCTAAATTGGCAACACTGTTACCTAAATCATATACACACACACACACACACACACACAGCACTTGCTTTACTAAGCTTCTTCTTCTCCTTTCCTCTTCTTTTCTTTAAAAAAGAATTCTCGATTAACTTCCGAGTTTTGTGTTCGATCTTTACAAAAGCATACGAATGCATTTAATTAAAGTTTCGAAACCATTGTACCCTTGTTTGCACATATCCCAGTAGGAACAGGGTATAAAAAGTGCATGTAAGACACACACACACGTACACACACACACTCGCACACACATTTGCAATTGCAATGTGTGCACAATCAAAATTAAAGCCGCCCCCTCCATCAACAACCAAACCTGATAGCCCTCATGACTGCACGCCCCGCCCGTCCCCCCGCCCCCCCTCTCTCGCTCTCTCTATCAACTACTCCTCACCCGCCCCCCTCCCGTACCCCTTCCTTGCAGGCCAGTTAAAGATTTATGCGCTCGTTAAGGGCAGTTTCATGTCAGTTTTTATGTGTCATGTGGCCCTCACAACCCCTACCCCCCTCCCCCACCCCCCTCATCCTTCTTCTACAATTTTCGCACACTGTCTACCAACAACTTGTTGTTCTTGTTCATGCAAAATTCAAAATGCTCATCATAAAATGCCTAAGCACAAGCCCAGCCGAACTTAAAGTTTTCGGCTCTATATTTCAGTTTCTTCTCTCTCATTTCAAGTTCTCCTTTAACTTTTTCTGCTACTTCTTCATGAATTGCACAGTAAAATTCAACACAATTTTCAAGGTTTAGCCACAAAAAACAAACGAATAAAAATAATAATAGCCTCAAGTGGCATTTGTTGTGCCTGCAGCTTGATGCAAGCCATAAACTAGTCTTGAATTATGTATTAAATAAATATTTGTATATATATAAATGAGCTTAAGTTTACGTGCTGGCACTAGCCACAGCCCCCGAGCTGTTGTTTCTTGTTAAACACACATAAAAACCGCTAAATAACACTTGTCAAGGGGCTTGACGAAGTCAAAGATACCCTAACTGAAATGATTTTGGTCTAGGGACTCCTCAGGACTTTTAGAAATTTCTACAGATTCTTTGCTGAGACAAAGCTGAACATCTAGATTGATTCTACATTTAAATTTTTTGCATTATTTATAATAAAAAAAAATGTTGAAAATTTTGTTAAAAATTACTCATTTTCAAAAAAATGTTTTTTTTATAATTTAAAATTGAAAATTTATATTTTTAATCGATTGTGGTTGTCACAACAGAAAACCACTAAAACAGATTCTGAGGGGTCAAAAATCATGCCAAAATTGATAAAAATTTTGATATATAAAGCCCTTGAATCCATAGTTCTCATAACTTTGTGAAAACTGAACCGATTTTCATCTATTATAGCTTTTTGGTCCGGTAAAACTGAACTTATTTTCACATTAGATGGAATTTTGGATATATATACATATATATGGTTACACTGTGGATGAGTATGGCGCTGTCGGTTACACCCGACTGCAACGTTCTCACTTGTTATTGATGGGCTATGAAGCGTTAAACCTGCTCTTTAAACTCCCAAAAATCTGGAGGTTTCCTGCCTATATCACTGCTGAGAGATTAGTTCACATGGGCTATATCTGGATACAACGCTCCCTAAACAACAGAAATATGAACTCTGTGGCTTCAAAGATGCCTTTTTCATTTCTTGAGCATAGCTCAAGACCAAGTTTGACCGTCCAGTGCCCGCTGTCAGGGTATAATAAAGAAAAACTGCTGCCGGTTCTATGGCCAAACATAAATAAGAAAAACTAGAAGAAGAAGCAGGAGAAAACAGGAGAGAAAAAACCACGCAAATAAATGGTGTGCATAAAAATGGGCAAAACGAACGTAAATAAGCAACAAAACATGCAGCAAAGGTGAGAGGCGAATGGATGAATGGCCAGGCCGAGAGGGGCGGAGAATGATTGGGGGTTGGACAGGGGGTTGGGGGGCTGGCGTTGGGTTGCCAAAAGCCAGGCGCCAAAAACTGTGTGCAAACATTTTATGGCACTTTTGGTTGATTTTGTTCAGCTGCCGTTTCAAGTTGCAAGTTGCGGCGCGGTTCATTGCACGCACACACACTCGCACACACACACACACACACACACACACACACACACACACACACACACACACACTCACACACTGTATGAATGGCAATGCTCCGGCATCAGCAATAACTGTTGACAATTTTTGGCAACTTAGCGCAGAAGATTTTTACACTCGTTCACAACGTGAAAAGAGTATATTGGGTTTGTGCAATGTCCATATATTAAAGCTAGAGATTTGAAAGTTGGACTATATACTTGTGCGTGCCCGCGTCAGATAAATTCTTAAAATTGTCTGGCTACGCCCACTGGAGGCGTGGTAATCCGATTTAATATATATATCTCCCTCAGCTTTACAGCTAGAAACATCGAATTTTGCAGACAGTTTTCTGATGACCTTCTTTAAAGATCGCACAAAAATGTTTTAGATACGCTTACGGGCGGCTTGGAAAATCGATAAAATCTATATATCTTGTGGGCGGGTAAGCCGCGAAAATCCATATCTCCCACAATTTTAGAGCTAGAGTCGCCAAATTTGGCATACAATTTTCTGATAACCTCCGCTAAAGATCGAGCCGGAAAATGTAGGCCACGCCCACTCCCGCATCCACAAATTACAAAAATCGATATTTTGCAAAATAACAATAATAGTTAAGATCGTTTTCGACTGTTTTAAGATGTTGTTAGACTGTGAACGAGTATTGGGCAGTCGGTTACAGCCGACTGCAATGTTCTGACTTGATTTTCGGCTGCTTTCAACGTGCCACACTGCTGCTGCTGCTGCCTCTGCTGCTGCCTCGTTTTCTTCTCCTTCGTCATCATCACGCACCATCACCGGAAATCGATCTCATCACTTATGCAAAATGTGACGCAGTTAGTTGTGCAAAATATACGCGTGTGTGTGTGTGTGTGTGCCAACATTGTGTTGCTCCCGTTCAGAACTGAAAGCAGTGCACAACAACAACAACAGCAACTTTATAACAACGTCAGATTTGCACAAAATAGCGAGTGCCAAAAAAAAAAGTAAGAAAACAGTTATCTGTGAAAAGCCGAATATTAAATTACCTTTTGCAGGCATGCAACATCCAAAACTTAGCCACAAGGGCTATACATTTTTATTTTTTTTGGCTATATGATATGTTTGTGCTTCTTTTATAGTAATATCTAAAAAAAAAAAAATAATAATAATAGTAAATTTCTATAAAAAAAAAACTAATTTTTGTCTTATTTGTTCCTCTGAAAAAAAAGTGGTATATTTTTTATTTATACATATATTATATATGAGAAGCATTTTAAAGCTCGTAATTATTGATTTTGCTTCAAATATTTTTTTTAATAAAACAATTCTTTAAAAAACAATTCAACTTTCGACCGATAGTTCTTATATGTTATAGAGGCCAACTTCCTATACATAAAATGACAATCCTGTATATATGATCAAGAAAATATACACTATACTTAACAGCATCAAATATGTCGATGCGTGACATATTTTGTAACAAAATAAATATACCTTCTGCTAGAGCAAATAAGAAGAGTGTGGGAGCCATGGCAACTAAGAAACTTGCCTGCGTTAAATTATTTCTTGTTATTTTTTTTCGTATTTAATGGCAACACTACAAAGTAGGCAACTCTACTCAACTCAGCTGGGCTCAGTTCGTTGTGAAAAACTTGAAAAAGGCGCCGTCGATTTAAGGTCTCATTTAACGAATTTATTAGTTGAAATTTAATCAAAGTTTGAAATGGAAATGCTGCACAAAATTAGGATTAGTGAGGAATAAATTACGGTGAATAAATACTAATTATAGACAGGACTTTGCATTTTTGCCGTATGCTCTCTGTCTATTTATACTGAGAGCAAAAAAAGGCGTCAGATATAGAGAAAATTATTATCCATCTAAACAAATGTTTACATTGGATTTACTCTTTATCTTTGCTTTATCTTATTCTTTCTTTTCTGCTTTGCCTGTAGTTCAATATATATTTTATGTATAAATATTTTCCATTTTTGTAACTTCTCTATCGACTTCTTGATCTATGTTTTCTATATTTTAATATCCCACTCTCCCGATTGCCAACTTCAAGATACACCCATCATATCAGCTCTCTTTTATAATAAATACGTTCATTATATTCTCATATCCCGCAAACTGCTCAAATTGAAGCTTGATATCAAGCACAACTGCCAAATAAAATATGAGCTATGAAAGGCGAAAAGGATGAAGGATATAAATCAGCTCATACAGAATTGCATATTTATGTAACAAAAAAAAATATATATATAAATAAATACAAACGCTTGCAGAGCATAGAAAGTTATACAAAATGTACTCACACACATATCGCTACACTCGAAAAAAAAAACCTAGACTCTTGTAACAAAATCAAGCAAACAAAAAAAAGTTCCAATTTAGTTATTATAGAACTTAAATATAGAACGTTAAGAATGTATTTGGAGCATTTTAGCACATTTTAAGTAAGAAAGAAAATATGTCTTAATCAAAAAAAAAATAGATAAAAATAGAAGAAAACAAAACATTTTCCATAAAATTTTTTTTTAATTAAAAAAAATATTTGGCTTACAAAGATTTTATCCAAATCTGAGTTCATATATGCGGTAAACGCGGTTAACGAACCGAACCTAAACTGGTTCGAATCGTGGATTTGCAGCCCTGGTTATGAGTATAAATATTGTGCGTGGCTTAAAAAATTTTATTTCGTTTTATTGACTATAAAATCAAAAATAATTTGTGTTTAATTTGAAATATTTTTCAAATTTCAAACACAAAACGAAACGAATTTAATAACGCTTGATTTTTCTCGGAGTGTTTATTTATATACATATACAAAAATACATATATGTAGTATATATATCTGAACAGCAAAATGAAAGACACATTTTGAGCTGCGTCCACCCCTCCGCCTGCTGTCGCTCCTTTGCGGTAGCGTCTCAAGGTGCGGGTTCGTTGCAAGCCGTTGGAGCTCGCGTTGCCGTTTGCCTTTGACTTGTGGCAGCACACACACACACACACACACACACATAGACCCCTTGCCCCCCCCCCCCCCCCCTCGCGCTGCCAGCTTCGATGTGCTGCGTGTCAGCTTCAGCTGCCAGTTGCCAAAAATGCTGAAGGAGCAACAGCAACAGCGACTACTCACCCCAACCCCACACATGAGCTGCTTCTGTGCCACAATCTATGCCACATCATTGTCACTCGGTCACGCCCCGCGAAACGAAACTTCAACTTGGGCTGCGGCTGCTGCTGCTGCTGCTTTTACTTTTTGAAATTGTATGCAAGATTTATTAAGATTTAAAAGCTTTTATGTGTGTCGCTGTCAATTGTTGCCACTGCGACACACACACACACACGCACACACGCACACGCACCCACACACACACACATGGCAGAGAGCCAGCTGCAACATCAGTTCTTAGTCGGAGCGCTTTGCATGCACTTTCCAACATTGCACGCACAACAACAACAACAACAACAATTATTTGCAACACTTTAATTGAAAGAAACTCCGAAGTTCGCCCGGCGCACGCTGCGTATACGCAATGCACAGGCCACAGCACTCATACGCACTGTTGGCCAAATAATTAGTTATTACGCTTTGCACTTTTACATAAATATATATACATGTGTGTGTGTGTTTATTGCACTCTGATTGGTTTCTATATTTTTTTTTTTTTTCATTCTTGTAAGTTTTTGCATTTTTGTGTGTTTTTTTTTTTTTTTGCCTTCTACCAAACACAAAATCAAACTTTTATCTCTCGAGTTTCTAAAGTGTTGTGTGCAACTAGGGGGAAGGGGAGGTGTGCGGTTGCGGGTGTCGATGCGGAAAACCCTCATTGATTTTTTGTCGCTTTGGAAATATTATGCAAATTTCAAAGTTTTTCTCTTGCTGGGTCAAGTTTTGCCTGCGTAGTTGCAATATTTTACTTAGGCAGACAATAAAAACAATTTAAATTGAACATATATTTTAATGGGAAAGAAACAAATGCACAATTAAAATTTGACTTACAAATGAAAAAAAAAAAGATTTTTTGAATTTCTTCAAAAGAAACTGCGCAAAAAAATCAATAATTTCTTTTATTAAAAGTATTTATTTAACTAAAGCCAAACTATTAATTGCTATTTAAAACTAAACAAGAGTCTGAGCTCTACTTAAATAATTGTAAGTAATATCTCTAGCAAAAGTTATTGCAGGTAATTAAATGAAAAAAAGTAGATTTCAAGATAATTTAAGCTACAAAGAAAATTCTTTCATTATCCGAAAATGCTGCTCTAAAAGGACAATATAATTAAGCTCAAAGCTGCCGTGAATAATGTGAATACTTATTAAAGCAATTGTTTTATATTTGACATGTGATGCATTTAACTAGCAGTTGTTTTTTCCTGCTTCACTGCTAGCTGACAAGGGCTGACAGTGTTGCCAGGGCAGCGAATATATTGTGGTTGCTGCTGCCGCTGCTGTGAGTGCGTTTTGAGTGTTTGTTGAGTGCGTGTCTAACGGCGTGTAAACAATATTATACGAGTAATGAGTAGCTCATTATGAACATTTGCAAGTTATTCAAATGATGGGCGCACGTTTTGGCTGCATGGCAACTCTACGGCAACTAAGTGCAACTGTTGCGGCCACTTAGCTATGGCCCAACACACACACACACACACACACACACTCGTGTATGTGTGTGTGTGCTTAAATTGAAATTTAAATGAATATGCGACACGTGAATGTGCGGAGCCATAACAAATTTTTGTAGCTGCAGTTGCGGCAAAACTTGCAGCAAACAACGTCGCACAACGTGGCACACACACAACAGTCTCACACACAAACACACCCGCACGGCTGCAATGTCATCAGTTTTAGGCTGCCATTTTTTTGCACAGTTTTTTTTTTAAATTTTTGTTGCCCTTTTTTATATTTTTTTAGCTTACATAATTTTTGTTGCCTACTTTGTAGCGCGCATATGGTATGAATATGTAGTGTGTGTATGAAGCTTAAACAATTTTTAAGGCGTAATTACCAAAGTAATTACAAGTTTTCTTATTAAATTACTCGAGTAATTAAATTAGGTGGCCAAATAAATGAAGTAAATAGAATTAAAAGGCATGGTAACCATTTAATTATCTATTTAAAATAATTAAGCTAGTAAATTGTCCTATCCAAGTAATTAGAAGTGAATAATTGTAATTGTAATTGCAATTATAAATCTAATTGTCATTATAATTATATTTGTAGCTGTATTTATAATTGTAATAGAATCTTAAGTTTAATTACCTAAAATAATCAAGTAATTACCAAGTTATAATCAAGTAATCGCAGTCTTAATTACATACCAAGTAATCAATTAGTAAGTGATGGTCAAGTAATTTAAATTTTCAGCCCAAAATACAGCAATAATTACATATTTAATGTAAATGCCTGGTAATTGTGTAAGAACTAAAGCCTCCTTTGACGCATATTTTGAAGAGCTGCACTCGAAAAGTGGCCACAAAAGGTCAAACGTCACCGCGCCTATATTTATACGTCAAGTTTTATTTATATATTTAACCTCTGGCAATAACAACAAACAAAATGGCGTCGCCACAGCATTTAGCAGCCATTTTATTTTTTCACATTTTGCTGATGTTGCCTTTATGCGCACTGCACCCATTGAAAGTGGGCGAAAAAAAAGGGTATCTTGTATGTAACGGGAAATCTTTAAGCTTCATTATTATGCTTATTTTTGATCAGCATTTTCAGCAGGATATACTTCGCTAGGAATTTGTCCTATTTCTGTTTCTGCTTTGAGTTTTGCTTTAAGTTTCTGTTCAAGTTCACTTTAAATTTTCGATAAATTCCAGAAATCGGAAGAATAGATTTTCTGTTTTTTGCGTATACGTCACATATTTAAAGAGTTGGAGAAAGTTAGAATGCAGATTTTTAAAGTCACGATAGCTTTCCCACTTCCAAGCAATCGATAAATACCGATACGATTTTAAGAGTTGTATATTAAGTTTTCAATCAGGTAAACAAATTTTCCGGAATGTTCCCAATGTTTCTAAAAGTACCAAAAAAAAAAAACACAATTGCTGCCTAAATTATAAAATACAGCGTATCTCGCGGACAGACACACACGACTGGACTACATTTACTTTTTTATTTTTTTTTATTTTATGACTTTGCTTGGCTTTTGCATTAAAGCGATTTAAAAATTGTGCTTGCAATTAAATATTTAAATTGTTTTTCCTGTTGTGTGTGCGAGCTGAGTGTGCCGTTGTGTGTGTGTGTGTGTTGTGATGTGTTGTGTGCTGCTTTAAGTGCGGTCAATTTTCAGTAATTTGCGTGCGGTTTGTATGTTGCCTCATTCTGAAAATGTTTTTAAATTATTCAACGCCTTGAAAAATCGTCGACTTTTGCTACTTGAGACAAGTTAACAGCGGCCCCGCCGCGCACCCCCTCCCCCTCCCTACAAAGCGCCCCTCTAACACCCAGAACAAAAAGTGGGCCAAGCAAGGGAGTGTGTTTGAGTGTGTGTGTGTGTGTGTAGGTGTGTGTGTGTTTGTTCCACATTAGAAGCAATGACCCGCATATTTGACGCCTTTTGAAGTTTACATTGATGTATGTATGTGTGTGTGTGTGTGTGTGTGTGTGTGCGTGTGTGCGTGTGTACCTTGCCAATTTGTCATTTGCGGTTGCATAATTGTAATATTAAATATTAAAATAAAATGCAACAAACTGTCAACTGTCGAGGAGCATTAAATATGCAGATGAGCAAATCACATGTATATTTGATACATATATATATATATATATATATATCCTAACTGCCCCAAACTGAATGAATCTTCACTCACTTGTTTATTCACTTACTTATTCATTGCATTTATTCACATTTAGTTTGGACTTCTGTTAACTAAATATTTGCACAAATTGCATATACTTTGCTGTATTATATTCGGGGTGTTCCCTCCCACTTGGACAAACCTTGTGATTTAACTTAGAGCTGTTGTGTGTATGTGTGTGTGTGTGGCATTTGCAGCCATTCGAATTTTATTGTTCAAATAACATTTTCATTAATTTTATTTTCCTGCTTACGACTCTTGCATATCAGCTTTTATTTAAACCAAACTATTTTCCCTTTAATAATTTGAAATCCTAAACCGTATTTAATTGCGCAACTCGGGTGTTTATTAGCCTATAATTAGTTAACTGTTGTATTTAGTTAATAATATGCTTTAACAAGGGTATGCTAATGGTCAAATTTTTTTCTGTTTAAATTAAATGGTTTTGAGCTTGTAAAAAATCTCATTTTATATTTCATTACTCTCCCTTTAATTATTTGGAATTCTAAACCATATTTAATTGCGCAATTCAGGTGCTTATTAGCCGTTAATTAGTAAGCTTTTGTATATACAACAAGTTTTGAGCTTGTAAAAAAAATCTCATCAGATTTATTAAATTGTGCAATTTTTTAATTGTAAAATATGAGATGAGAATGAAAAAATCATCGTCTGTAAACTTAAACTTTTTTATTTTTGTGCATAATTTAGTTTATACTCTGATTTCAAAGTGAAAAAGTATATTGCAATTGAGCAGATATCCTGTACTCAATACGAGAATTTTATTCGTTATACTACATATATGTATATATAAATATATATATATATACATATATATATGTATATGACAAATAAAATACCCTGCTTATTTTCCAGTAATATAATTTAAAATATTACCCTGTTGGGCATTAGGCTGTATACAGCTAACGATACCCTGTTCTAAAAAATTCGTCGTAAATTTCCTATCGATATAAGCTAGGTATGTGAACGACTTTCAGGTACCCTGTACTATTAAAAATCATATTTCCCACATACATATATCGGCTCTATGTGTATATGACTATCACATACCATGTACATGTATTATATCCACACGTGTACAAGACTTGCAGATACCCTGTACGCAAAAATTAATAGTATCTTCTGTGGCTAACTACCAGATATCCTGCACCCAATATAAGGCCCTCCAAATATCAGCACCTTGTGCGTAGAAGTATTATATACCCTGTACCAAAATTAAGACAGATTCTCCATATTAATCAGCCCCTTGTGTGAACAGGAATATGCAATTTCTGTCATAAATTGCAAATTCGGACGCTTTGAATGCTGTATATGAGTCATGGGCTGCGTAATTTAAGATATGGAATATTAAGATATATTTATGCCATTAATTACGCAATCGAGGGCATTGAAAGCGCATTTCATGCGTTGCCAAAGTTATGCACATAAATTAATTGAGTGCGTGTAATAAAACAAATTAAAATAATGTAATTAAAAAGCACATATGTGCTCGCATCTGATGTGTGATATGTGATATTGTTGGTCTGTGCTTGGATGTATGCAAGTGTATGTGTAGAAATACACAGGTATATTTGTTGATATATGAGTTCCCCGAATATGGAATTATTCATGGCAGCATACAATCAATATCAAATTATATATTATAATTATATAATTGAAAATAAATTATAAACATAATTTTTGAATCTTGGTTTTATAAACCTGGCTTAATATTTAAAAATATTCCATTTACATTTTTTTTTTAACCAGGCCATTTTTTAGGTATAACAAATATTCCGTCCAATAATAAAACTCTTCCTAAGATGAACAAATCTCAATAAGAACCAAACATGCACTTAGAAAAACAAGATACAAGAACTACGAACTTAAAAAAAATGTCAGAGAATGGTTTAAATTAAAAAAAAATCGTCCTTAAATTACTAAATTTTGGTTTTGTTTTTCAAAATAAAACAATTGGTTCTCGTGGCTCTGTTGCCTAAATGCCTCATTTAAATAAACTGATTAAGTAAATTAAATAAAATTAAAATTCAATAAATGTTTATTTAATGATTTTTGAGGGATTTTAATTTGATTTTAATAAAAAATGTATTTTGAACGCAATTAAAATCCCTTGATATTTAATTAGTCGACATTGCGAACATATGTACATGGCACCGCTTTCCTGTTTTTCTTTTTGTTTTATTTTGTTGATGCTGTTGTTTGCCTTGAAACGGAAACGGAAATGCCAGCCGCCATTTTGTTGTTGTTTGGCGCTCGTTTCTTCTGCTTTTGGGCGGATTTTGCACTTTGATTAATTGTTTGATATATTTATGACATCGTTGACTGGACGATAATTGCCAGCAGTGAGCGCACACACACTCACACGTGCACATACTTGAGGCTGTTGCATTGGGGCAACTCTTAACGGCATACAATTAATTAAAATTTAATATTTATGAAGCTGTCAAATTGTGAAAAATTGTTCAATTATGTTAATTCAGGAAGAGAGAAAAGAAGAAAATACGAGAAAATCAGGATGGATGGGGGAAAATAAGAAAATATGAGAAAATCAGGAGAGAGGGAAAAAAGAGAAAAGAGAGAAAGAGAAAGGAAGAGACAGAAAAAAGAAAGGAAAAAGAGTGAAGAACAGTGATAGGGTAAGAAGAGTGGAAAGTGAATAAGAGAGAGAAGGTGGAAGTGAAAAAGAGAATTTGAGATAAAGGGAAAGGGGGAAAAAAGAAAGAGAGGAGCAATTGAGAGGGAAAAAAGAGAGAGAGAATGAGGCAGAGAAAGAGAGAGAGGAGGAGATTAAAACAGCGAAAGAGAGAGATTTTAAGAGTAACGAGAAAGCTGAGACATCAACTGAGAAACACACACACACACACCACACACACACACACACACACACACACACACACACACACACACACACACACATGACAATTGACAGATGTTGCTAAATTTCTGAAGTCCGCTGGGAGTGCGCCCTCTGCCCCGCCCTCGTCCAACATACCCTACACACAGCTTTATTTAGAAGGAGGGCAGGGAGCGTGGGGGGGGGGGGGCTGAAAAGGGGGCTTACTTTGGCGCTGTTGTCTGTCAATTTGTTGGCCGCTGCCGTTCCCCGTGGACATTTTGCGCTGTCGGCTGATTGCGTAATGTGCCTGTGCCTGTGCCTGTGTGTGTGTGTGTGTGCGTGTGTATGTGTCCGCTGGGTGATTTAGTAAATGTAAGCGAAATTGTTGCTCTCCGTCGCTCAGCCGTGTGCATAAATGAACAATTTATGAAACATTTAAGAGGTATTTCTGAGCCCCGGACAAAACTCCCGCCGGAATATTGTTGAAATCGCATTAGTTTTAAGCATACGGCAAGATTATGAAGTCGTCAAGTCGTATCATTTTCATTGTACGCACATGCACAGTTATTACTTATTATTCATATTAAATAGCCGCCAGCCCCCTCCAACCCCCCCTCATCGCATATTCAATATGTGCTTTGGCATCGGACATGAATATATAATGGCCAGTTGCAGTGCATTGATGCCCTGGTCATATCAAATGAAATATGCATCACATGTATAAGTATTTTGTATGGATTACTTAACCCAAACCCCTCACCCCGCCTCCCTCCGCCGCCCCCTCGCTACTTGCCTGTTGTCAGCCCTTTTGCATGCCTCTGCTGCACACATGGCGTATGCGTATTGACTTTAACTGCCTTCGAAATGTCGTGTACTCTTCCTCTTCCCTCTTCCTCTCGCTTTTCCCTGCTGTCCCGCTGGCCAACTTGTTATTAGCTTGTTTGACATTTTCTTTTGCAATTCTCTTAAGCTGTTTGCATCCCTAGCCAAACCTCCCTCTCTCCCCCACCCCCTCCATCGCCCGCATAGTTTCTATGGATTATATCGAGAGCTGAGACCCAAAACTGATATTTCAACTAGCTCAAAATTTCCGTTTTGCAATTGTTCAATGCAAGTTTATTGTGTTGACATGGCCAGCGTTGGCTGCGGGCCGGGGCGAAGGTGGGGGGATTGGGGAAGTGTAACGAGATTGCCAGATATGTTTGCAGTCTCTTAAGGTGCCAGTATTGAGCGTCTTGTTTTACCCCGTACACAGTGCAAAAGTTAAGCGAAGCTATTTTGAAAATAACTATTATCAATTAGAAACTCATCTCAATAAAAGGCAGCAATTATCATCTCCGTATTCATTTTATTATATACAAATTAAATGATCTAGAAATTAATATATATTGTCTTTAAAGTCTTATATCGAATTTACACAAAACATTTTCTTTAAACATATTTAATTATCGACACTGTATCCCAAAAAATGTAAATTTTCTAAGCTCTTTAATATTTTTTCCTTAAAATTCATAGAAGTTCTGTTATGATATTTATAAATTAAATTTTCCACAACTGCTATTTGACTTTAGGGTAAGCCCCAGTCGAGCATGCTCGCCCATCGATATCTGAATTGAAAGTGTATCGTAAATTTAATATTGCTTTTGAAGCTGTGCAAATAAACCAAAGACTTTGCTTTCAAGGCAACACAAGAGATGTCAGCACAAATGTAGGAACTCAAACGTTATGTTAAGCAGCTGTTAACGGTTAACAGAGCACTGTACACAACAGAATACTAACAGTTGCGTAAATATAAGCTAAAGAGGTAACAATATAAGAGTCAGATTTATCGTAGAAATAGTTTTTCCTTATGTTTCACATATATATATTTATATGAATAATAAATCCCAAGAGTCACATTTTTGGTTAATTTTTTAAAGTTTCGATAGATTTATCGATACACAAATCGCCCTTGCAAGCCGAGCTAAGCCAAGAAACTTAAACATCGTAGCAATAGTTTTTCCTTATGTTTCACACATATATATTTATATGAATAATAAATCCCAAGAATCACATTTTTGGTTAATTTTTTAAAGTTTCGATAGATTTATCGATATCAAAATCTAAACTTCCCTTCTGCATGAAATAACTGCGACAATTTGAATATTTTTAACGCTCAGCTAAGAGATTTATTGATTTAATTATATTCAAGATTTAGTTTCGATAGATTTATCGATACACAAATCGCCCTTGCAAGCCTGAGCTAAGCCAAGAAACTTAAACAATTTCTGAGTCGACCTTTTTGGGTTATGGAGCCAGAACCTTTTGACTTTTGGGTTAATGCCAACCAGGGGGCATTACGGCCTGTGGCAGTCAAGTCCGTGTTTTGTTTACCTGTCCGACAAGACGGAACTCTCTTCCCCCCCCCCCACCGCTTTTCCCCACGAATCCCTCTGCTGCTGCAGCGCACTTGACAGCTGTCAGCCAAGTGGCAAGCGGTGGGCGGGGGCGGGGGCGGAGGGCAAGGGACGAAACTGGACAACTGAAAAGCGTAAAAGAAATGCAAAGTCTAAGCAAAAGAAAAGATGCAAATGCTCAAAGATGAAGACGTAGCAGAGAGGGAAAGGAAGAGTTGGAGAGGGGAGGATGGCGAGAGGCAGAGAAAACAAGCTAGAATGCGCTTGTAGGGAGTGCTCAACTAGAAATGTGACCTCTTTTTTTATTTAATGCAAAATTAATACAAATTAAAATACAAATTCATTACCAAATCTTGTGCTGCCCGCTATGATAATCGCCCACATACACTCAAGAAAACATATTTACCGATAATATAAAAATCATCCACTAAATAGCAGTTATCTAAAAATTAATATTTATCGTTTTTAAAATATAAAAAAAAAACCGATTACATTATTGTCTAAAAATACTTATATATCGTTTTCGATAAAAAGAAAAAATATATATAGTTTTATTTCAAAAGCTCAAATTACTAAATTGATTACAATTTAATTAAACTTTTCAATTAAAATTTAGTAATTTTTCTCTTCGATATTTGGCTAGTTGCACATCTATTAGATTAGAAAAGTTTTGAAATTTCTAACATTTTTATTTTTAACATATTTGAATTTTTGTTAAATATATCTTTTAGCATGCCCTCTTTCAGCTTTGCTTACAGGGTATAAGAATATGCGTCACTTTTAATTTGTTTGCCTTGTTGCCAGGAGAGAATGCGATAAGGCGTGGAGCCGACAAGCCTTTGCCCTCCGGCGACAACGTTGTCTGCTGCTGCTGCAGATGCAGATGCTGATGCAGTTGTTGTTGCTGCTGCTGCTAGAAACTTGTCGAGCACTTGTCGAGGGCTCGTCCTTTTCTCGTCCTTGAGTGTTGCAATTAGCAAATAAAATAAGCAGCTGCCGCTGCGTGGCTATTGCCAATGCAAAGTGCAAGAATTTTCCAGTGCATACAATTGGTGTTGCTGCTGCTGCTGCTGTTGCTGCTGCTGCTGCTGTTGCTGCTGCTGCTGCTGTTGCTGCTGCTTCAGAATGTTGACAGCAACAATGGCCCAGTTAATTGCTAACAAACACTGCAGCAGAGCCTTGCGAGCGGCAACTACAGTTAGGTACAGTCACGTCCCATGCAAATTAGTTGCCCAGGTAACCTTGTTAGACACAGCAGCAGCAGCAACAACAGCAACAGCAGCAACATCAGCTGGCACTCAAGCACGCAGTTACTCAGCTACTCAGCTGCTCATATATGCAAGTGGGGGCTGTCGAATGCCTGGAGGCAGATTGCCAGATGAGCGAAAGCTAACCTACAATTCTTGTGCCAGCAAAAAGAAAAGCGAAAAAGATAGCAAAGGAAAAGTGAAAGTGAAAGTTACCAAGAAGCAACAAATTTCCATTTAATTAACAATTCTGATAGCAGCCAAACGAAATGAAATCAATCAATTAAATTGCCCAGCTGAGCTTTTGTTTGTCCAAGTCTATACAAAATATCAGAGACAGAAGGGAGAAGCTAATTAAGCTATGAAGGGAGTAGCAAAATGTGAGAAGTCAAACAAAAAGAGAATAATCTAGTAATACATATAAGCAAAAGCGAGAGACAACATGGACAACAAGAAGGGAAACGTGAAGAAAGAAGCGAACAACAAAGAGAGAAACTAAAGATAAATTATAACAAGAGGCAAAGCAAGAAGTTAAATGAAAAATAATGTGTGTAGTGAAGGAGGAATGATCCGAGTGAGAAGCTAAGAGAGAAGCGAAGCTAGAAAAGAAGCTAAATGCTGATATTGAATTGAAGTGAGAAACAAAGCAAGAAGCGATGGGAGAAGTGAAGTGAGAAGCAAAGCAAACATTTAGGGAGAAGCTTTTTGAAGAGTAAAGTAAGAAGCGAAGAGAAAAGCGAAGCGAGAAGCAAAGAGAAAAGTGCTGAGAGATGCTAAGTGAGGCTTAAAGTGAGACACAAGCAAAACAATAAGTTAAGCAATAAGTTAAGCAATAAGTTAAGCAAGCAGTAAAACGAAAAGCCAACGGAGGAGTTATAAAAAAAGAGAAAGGAAAAAGCAACGAAAGCCAAGCCAGAAGCTATGGAAAAGTAGGCGGAACAGCAAAGGAAAAACTAAATGGAGAGTAAACTGTAGATCGACAGAGTGAGCATAGTTAAAAAAAACAAATAGAGAAGCAAAGTAAGAAGAAAAGCAAAAAGTCGAGAACAGAACAAAAGGCCTAAAGCGTAGCCAAAAATAAGTCCCCAAGCTTTAAAGTTAGAAATTGAAGAAAGAAAAGGGCCCAAAAATCTTTAAAAATCGGAATGTCGATTTCCACTAAAGCTAAACTTCAATTGTTCGAAAGAAATGCAAATTCTTTAAAGCATGTTCGTTCCAATCGAGATTCGACTTAAGTTTTCGAGTGGAATTTATTGTCAGAGCTTGTTTTCTCTCGTGCTTAGCAGCTTCAACTCTATTACGAAGATGCTTTCGAAATTTACAGAATAATTCGTTTTGCCTGTTTTATTATTATTTTTTTTTCCATTTTTTTGCTGTTCGCATATACACATGCAAAACGAAAATTTGTGAAATTTCATTAGGCAGAGCGACAGCGACTCGGGTGCATGCAACATGCAGCATTTGTTCCGAGTGCAAATGCAACTGCCACAGACAATAGACAACGGACAGCGGCCGGGGGACAGCAGAAAACTGACTGCAGGCTAGAAGAGCAGAAGAAAACACAAAGTTCATGCAAATATTGGAGTTAGACCCATGAAATTTTTGGGGCTATGCAAACAACAAAACGAAAACATGCGAATCTCTCGATATGGCAACTAGGAAATTTAAGAGCTAGGTTGCCAGTTAAGTTGCCAGGCTATTATTGTACCTCCTGCATACCCTGTTCGCCTGTCAGGGGGGTATTAAAGGCAAGCAATTTTGACCAAATGTTCTTATAATCGAAAAACCGGGTTGGTCTGTTTGTGTTCGGCTTTCTGTGTAAACTGAGTTCTTGGCTGCAAAACTTGTTAGGTGGCTTCTTTTATATCTAAATGCAAGAGACGTTTTATAAATAATTAGTCGATGAAAATATATGAAATATTAAATATAAATATATTATATATATTATACGTATTCAATCATTGTTTATCAAAATTAACTATTTTTTAATGTATTTTAATTATCATCGATATTAAATTATTATTAGAAAATTTTTGCTTTCGATAGTTAAAATCGTTTTCATTAACAACAAATGAAACATAATAATAATTTGCTATCGATAGATTGCGACAAGTCTCATAAATATTTCTAACTACTAAATCAGAAAGTTAGTAATATTTAATATCGATTGAAATTTATCGATTTTTTTCTATACTTTTCATATGCTATTTTTTGCTTTACATCACACAAATTTCGCACAACAGCAACAGGGCGTCTCTTGGTCGAACACTCCCGTTTGTAACATGCTTAAATGTTGTTTCTTTTTGTTGTTGTTGTTGTTTTGCATGATACGCTCGTGTGTTGCATGGGCAACGGCCACTGACACTGGCACGCTTGCAACCAAATGTGGCCACTTCCACTTACGCAGATTACAATCTGTTTTTATGGCATACCTGCCCCTGTCCCCGCCCCTCCACTTCTCTCTTCACGCTTATGCAACAGCCACAGCCAGTGGCCTTAAGTGCAGGCGGCAGCCTTTTTGGCTTCTTCCTCGTTGCCAGCTGAAAAATATGTTTAATCATATTGTAGGCACACACACGCACACATATATACATTGCAGCTGTGTGTGTGTGTGTGTGTGTGTGCAGCGCATTATTTATTCCTTTTAATGATGCTTGCGAGGCGACGCTGCGTATACGTTATGTGGCCTGGCATACGTTACGTATACGCAGCGTGACCAAATTATGTTCAGCTATTGATGAGAATATTAAGAGAAATACATAACCGACCAATTATGTATGTGTGTGTGTGTGTGTGTGTGTGTGTGTATCTGGCATTCAGAATTCTCCAAATGGAATTCACTTAATGGACAGCCATTAACATATTTCTGTTAATCAGCTAACAGGCAGCTGTTGCGCTTGTATGTTAAGTAACTCGTGAATGTTAAATTTTATGTAAAGCTCTGCATTCGTGAATCAGCTTTAAATATGATAACATATGCCAGCTGGCAGCTACTTTAATAATGTTAAATTATGAAAACGTCACACGTAAAAATGTGTGACTAATTTTTTGCATGATTTTTGACTAAACAACCTCAGAATATGTTTGATTTGACTTTTAAAATGTTTCAAAAATTAGTACGTTTTTCGGAAAAAAATCGAAAAGTTTTAATGACAAAAGTGAAATATTTTTAAATTTAGAATCAATCTAGAGAACAAGCCATGATTAAAATGTCCTCAATCATTAAAATCGGTTTAGTTTTAAAGCTGTGATAGTTAGTTTTTTTTATGTTCGCTCTCAATCGATGAAAAATATAAATTTCACATTTCAAGTTTTTCAAAATGAATGCAAAAAAAATTACATCAATTTTGATTTTATTTAAATAATCTGGAGTACAAATCATGATACACATGCAGTCAATTTGCGCCACAAATGTCCCACTTCCATTGATATTTGGCATATTTTGACTTTGACTTAAGAAGGCTTTCAAGTTTGGCAGCTGACTGATTTGCATATATGTATAAGAGAAATATATATGCAAAACGTTATTCTACTTGTAGGTTTTCTAAGCAATGCACAATATGTATATCTACGTATATATAAATATAGATATAGATTTGAATATGTTGATGGCAATTGTCAGCTGAAGTGTTGTTAATTATGGAGCTGTCTGCAATCAGTTGCTGTTGTTGTTGCTGCTGCTGTTGTTACCTATGCTAAAACCGTAAAGCATATTTGATTTGAATATAAACCCCCCTCTGGTCTGCCTCCTGCTGTCAAATTGCAAATGCAAACACTTTGAAAACGTCATTAAAATGGCGCGACAAAAGTCATCAGAAATGCAACCGGCGCCAGCAACCACTTTGCAAACCACTTGCGCGACATTTGATTTGACACTTGAATAGCGATTTTTAGCGGGTATACAAAATGCCACACACACACACACACACACACACAGCACACACCCATTTTGAAGCAACCATCAGTTGATTTTCGCGCTGGCAATTCAATTGCACAATTTGAAAAGTGTTTAGGCAGTTGATTGAAATATATGTATACGCTGTGTGTGTCTGTGTGTTTGTGTGTGTGTGTGTGTGTTCGTGTGTGTGTGCGTATCCTGTATACACTCTGTTGGCAATTTAGTTTGGCTTATGCCATCGATTGCTGCTGCTGTGGTCGAGTTGAGTTTTTGCATTTCCTGCCGAAACGCAAGCGGCGAAAATTGCAATCGCATCACTTAAAGTTGCACCCTCCACAGGCACACACTCACACACACACACACCGCACACACACACCCGCACACACACACACACACAGCCTCGCTACACCCAGCCCCCGCAAATTGCTAATTGGACTGGCCAATTTGTTGCTGTCAAGCAATTAGCAAATGGCCACGCCCATCGGCCCTCCAACGGTAAGCGGCTTTAGCACCCACGCTTCAAAAGAGTGGACCAAAACGCAGAAAGCCCTTCAAACATTTTCAAGCACTTGTTGACGTGTGTGTGCATGTGTGTGTGTGTGTGTTTGTCTATGTCTTATTTTGGGCTAGATTTATTAGTTTGCCCAAAGGATTGCAGCTCACAATTTCTTATTAGAAATATTCAGGCTTAAAAAGCCCAACTAGAGCCAACTTATAGGGCTATATGTTTGAATGTGCTCGACTAGCAGCTACCCTATGCGACTACAGCATATATTAAGCCTTAATCAAATTGAGATTCGACTTTTTTTCTATTTATTTAACTAACTTTATGCTTACAAATCGAAATATACATTTAAAAATTGTGTATACCTTTGCCATTGAAAATGGGTAATTAAACCAATTATTCACACCCTGCCACATATAAATTTGCATATATTTTTAGCTTTAACATTTACAGGGTATCAGCTAGTCGAAACATCTCGAGCAAATTAGTAGTTGTTGCTGTTTTTTTTTTTTTTTTTGCTATAATTGAAGTAAAATGAAATGTGAGTAAAAGTAAACTAATTTTTAAAATTTTTATTGAATTTGGGATATATTGGAAATATCTTGTAATAAACGAAACTTTATTATTGTACTTGGCCAGTCCAGACAAGTCCCACAAATTCCGTCTGCCTAAGATAAAAAAATGAAAACCAAGCTTCAATAACGAAAATAATTGCGTTCATATGGATAGACGGACGGAAAATATACTCTTTTCACTTTGTGCAGAAAACATAAATGGAATTAAGTTTCAAATTTGAAACTTGGTTGCAAATGTTTTCACTGCTTTCTATATGATATTTGTAATTTTGTGCAGCAAATTTTAGATAAACATTTGCCTATGCACTCTTCTACGCTACTCAAATCCACATATTTCGCCGCTATGTATTTCTCTTTGTTCTGTGTATTATTTATACACACATACATATGTATTTTTTTGGGTCTCTCCATTTATGCATGTTTGAACTGGGTCGCTGTGTGTGTGCATTTCATCAAGGCTCCGACGTGCGCGTTTAGCCGCACAACAGTTACGATTTCCATAAATCTACGCATATTGCCGCACAGCCACACACACCACACACACACCACACACACACACCAACATTGACAAAGGGGCAGCCGCATGGACACGTGGTTAGTAGCCATTGCTTGTTTTAATCCTAATGCGCTGCAGGTGCGTGTGTATGAGTGTGGGTGTGTGTGTGTGTGTATGCGCGCGGATGTGTGTGTGTGTGTGATTGTATGCTACTTAAGCACTTAAGCGAATTTTCATACATTTTAAGGCGATTTCGTTTCTAATGCTCATTTGCATTTGTTGCTCTCTCCTTTTTTGTTGTTGTTGATTTTGTTGATGTTGTTTTTGTTTTTGTTTCAGTTGTCGCTGTTGTTGATGTTGTTGTTTTTTGCCATTAACTGATTTCACTTATTCACTTATTTGTATATCTAAATTAGTTCAACTTCTTAGAAAGCCAAATAGTTTTTTTTAAATTTATTTTATACCGTTCAAAAAGGGTGTTATAATTATGTTATGTATAGAAAAAATTATTTCAATTATTTCAAAATTATTTAGTCTCTCTTTCACATTTATAATAGTCAGCAAACGAAAAAAGTTTAAAAAATTGATTTAGTTTTTTATTGCATTTTATTTCAAAAAAATAAAAACAAATACAAAACAATGATTAAACGACAATTAGTTGCTTAAAAAAATTACAAATATTAAGTAAAGTGAAATATGATAATTAAAGCAACAATTTTACGCATATTAATTCAAAACCTTGCAAATATTATTAATAAACTAAATTCATGTTTTTTTTCTTTTTCTTTTCAAAGCAATTATTTTTTGTTTATGTTCAAAGTTTTCTTTTGTGCTTAGCAAAAAATAAATAAATATATAAAAAAAATACACACAGAACTATGTATGTTGTGAAACAAGCATAGAAATTAAATATATATGCCCAAATTTAATGGGTTTTTGTTTTTGTTTTTGTAGTTTGCTTGATTAAGTGTTCTTAGGCTTCGCTAGGATCGTAGTCTTTGTATGGGAAGTCAATACAAAATAATAAAAATAATAATAACTGGGACTGTGTGAATGGCCACTTGAGCAAGTTTGTTCGTTGGGCGCCCGCTTAGACCTTGAGCCGCTCCTGAGCGTACTGCAGCGCATCGCCGAGAATGCGCCGTTCGAGGCGGCGATACTGCAATACCATGATATCAATCTCCGCCGGCTCCGGCTGTGCCTGCAGCGCCGCCAGCTGCTGCTGCTCGTCGGCCTCCTTCAGGGTCGCGTCGAGCACGCCGAGCAGCAGGCGCAGCCGCTGATAGAGATACTGCCAGGTGCGCGTCTCCAGGTCCGTTTCGAGTGCACAATCGATGTGCAGCAGATCGACGGCACGCTCCGGATCGCTGCACCAATGCGCCAGCTGCTCCCCGCTCATGTTGAACACACGCACGAAGGCCAACAGCTCGCCGGAGATGTGCTCCGGCGCCGGCAGCACGCGCAGCTCCGCCTTCCGCTCAATATTCAGCTCGGCCAGCAGCATGGCCCGCTGCTCGGCCAGCGCGTCCGTCGGACTCAGGCCCAGACGTATCTGCACATAATCCTTGGGATTGTCCATGTCCAGAAAACTAGAAAAAACAAAAAATTTTATTGGATTTCAAGATCAAGTAAGAACGTTAAATGATTGTTTATGTTATCACAAAAACAGAAACATAAAAAACAGCGATACAATTATGGCAGATATATAGATTTTATCGATTTACCATGCCTCTATCGGGCGTATCTAGAAATTATTTGTGCGCTCATTAGAGAAGGTCGTCAGTAATCTGTCTAAAAAATTTTATGCGTCTATCTTTAAAACTGAGGGAGATAAATAGATTTTATCGAATATTGTACGAGCCAAACGAGTATAAAAATATCAAAAATTCATTGATTTCAAGTGAGAAGAAAAATTTAATAAATTAATTGACTTCAAGTGAGAAGAACGTCGGCTCCAATCGTACTTGCATTATTTCTTTTATGGAAATTCTTGTACAAATTATATTTTCAAGATTTTTACAAATTTGTATTCCTTATGCAACATTAAAAGCTGTTTTTAAAAACAAAAATGATGCTTGCTTAATTAATGAATGGTCAAAAATTAAATATTTTAAAAATCTTGATAAGCAAAATGCTATGAATGTTATACCACTCATATTTGAATATAGGGTTTAATGTTAATACGCACCCATGATGCACCAGTCGATCCGCATTGGACCGATCTCCGTAGTAGATGAAGAACTGTTCCCCGGCCTTGTACGGCTCCTGGGCGGTGCATTCCATTTGCTGTGCGGCCTGATCGTAGAATGAGGTTATTTTGCCGCAGCGATGATTCGCCATATCCCAATAGGGTATCAATGCCGATAAGGGCAGGTTGCTAACACCCGTCTCTGTATCACGTTTTGCCTCGGCGCCCTCAAAGCCATCCACCGGGCACGCCTGTCCGGCTTCGCCATCCGTCGACAGCACGCGGGGCACCAGATTCTGACGCGTCGTCACCGTTGACACCGCCCAGCTAGAAGGACACAAAAGAAAACAGTTCAAATAAGCATATTTATAAATATATATATATATATATATATATATATATAAGGGTTGCAATTCCTTTTCTCTATAATGCAACAAATAATTTCCACAACATCGCTGACAACTATTTCTATTCATGGTTAGCTATTTGTCGTTTGCGACTTAACTTTTTTTTTACCCTAGAAAGTTGACTAAAAATGGGTAGCTTAAAATGAATCAAGTATTAAAATTTAAATTAATAAAATAATTTTGTAAAAGTTAAAGTCCTGTTCTGTTATGGTTTATATTTATGGGAAATTTTAATTAAAAGTTTTTTAAATATTTTAAAAAAATTGTTCTACTTTTTTTTTATCAATTTATATATATAACACTCGTGTGCAGGGTATGCGCTTCTTGAGCTTACTTCCGTGTTTACAATGCTTATTTCTGTTTATATATATTTTTTTCTTTTATTTTTTTATTTGTCTTTTATTTTTGTTTCTTGCGCTCTCATTAGCTTTTGCGTTGCTTTGGACCACAAAGCAAAGTTTTCCATTTAATTGCGCATAAATTTTTCAATTTAATTATGAAAAGCACCAACTTGTTTGAAGTGGTTGAAAAAAAAGGGTTTTCGGCAGCGGCGGGGGGAGGCAAGCGAAGATGGGGATAGGTATTGCAGGTATGGTTAAAAGTGGACAGCAGCAACAAAAACAACAACAACAAAGACGTCAAGCAGCTAAGCAACTTTTTGCGGTTGTCGGACTCACAACCCCTCCTCAAACTTTCGTTCTGTGCCCCCGCCTCTGGACTTTTCCTTTTGTATTGGCCATTATGTCTTTGCGGCCGCCTTTGCAGCTGGCCAAGTTGCCATGGCAAAGTGTTTTCCCCCCGAATTTCGTGCATTTTTTTGTTTCGTATTTATTTTATAAAGGCATAAAACTTATCAAAGTATTTGCGGAAATTATTTATAATATATATAGAAGTCGTCAAAGGTAACGCAACAAGCTTCAAGTTAGGCCAATTAGCTGGCGGCAAAAAAATGGTTAAGCTTCATTCAACAGTTGAGCCCAAAGTTATATTAGGCATATATTTATATAAATTAATTTAGAACATACGTTTATGCGCCTTTGAAACAAATGCCCTAAAGTTGCTGGGATAATTTGTATTTATATTGTTGTTTTTGTTCTGCTAAATATATTTAAATTTACTTTTTATTAATTTAATACCCATTTTTTGCTAGCTAATATTTAATCTGTTTTTCAAGTGGACTATTTGACAGCTCATAATTTTCAAGAATCTGGCAGCACTTACAAATATTTTAAGACAACAAATATTTTCAACTGACAATCAAATTTAAATAAATTAATTTTTATAACTGCTCCGTTTACCATGCGAAAAGTTATTGCCAATTTAAAGTCAGTTAAGTTCAACATATCATAAGCTTTAGGTCAACTGCAATGAACTGTGACTGTGACCTGGCAGACTGGAGCAAAATGTTTGCACACTCGATGACAACTTTAACGCTAACTTGACATTTATCGACTGAACAAGACGAAAACAACAACAACAACAGCTTTATAAAGCAGCAGAAAACGTTGCAGCTCAACAGCTTGGCAATAAACTGCCCGCTGGCTATAAAAACAAGGCGAAAAGCGCAGAGAAAGAGCAGAAATAGTAGAAGAAAAGCCAAATAAAACAATTTAGAACGTTGTAGTCGGGTATAAGCGACTGCGCAATACTCGTTCACATTATAATAACAGCTAAAAACAGTCGAAAAAGGTCTCAATTATTATTATTTTGAGAAAACGTCGATTTGTGTCTGAAAAAATGATATGTATCTAGCTTTAAAACTGAGGGAGATAAATTGATTTTATTGAATTTGAATGAAAAAATAATAGCATTTCATACCGCGGGTACACAAGAGTATATCTTCCAAGTTTCAGGTCTGTAGCTTCAAACGAACGGGCAATAAAACGAACATTGCACGCAACTAATATGCTCTCTCTATGCGCTTCGTGAACAGTGCATGAAAAGTGACTATAAAAAAAAACGCCACATGCGGCAGCCAAGCGAAGCGCGTTGCAAACTTTTGAAGGCTGCCGCTGCCGCTGCTGCTGCTGCTGCCGCTGACAGGCCAAGTTCTAAAGTGTTGCCATAGCTGTCAACACACTCGCACACACAAACACACACACACACACACATGCCGCCGCTGACCCTGTCGCTTTTTCTCTCTCTCCCTCAATTTGATTTAATGCACTGCAAAAAAAAAAAAAACACGCGCTGGATTGCATTCTTATACCTATTTCACGAAATGAAAAGAGTTTATGCATTTGCCATCTTGCTGTCCATCCGCTTATCCGTGTGAACGTTATTCTTTTTGCCGCTATTGAAGCTAGATACTTGCAACTTTTAATATATACTCGTGTATACCCGCTTCATATAAAGCGTTAATATTTTTTGGCTGCTCCCACTAGGGGCGTGGCAAATCGATTTAATCTACATATATCTGCCTCAGTTTTAAAGTTAAATCCTTCAAATATTTTCAGACAACAAATCTACATAGATATCTTGGGAAAAATCCATATCTCCCACAATTTTAGAACTAAAGGCAAAAAAAATTCGTTCACTCGCTCCTATACAAATTACAAAAATCGATATTTTTCCAAAATAACAGTCATAATTAAGACCGTTTTCGACTGCTTTTAGCTGTTATTGGACTGTAAACGAGTGTTGCGCAGTCGGTTACACCCGACTGGAACGTTCTGTATTGTTAAAGCTGCTGCCTGCTTTCTCTTCTTTAACATGTTCCACCTTTTCTTCTGCTGCTTCTTCTTTTACATCCACCTCTTCTTCGTCTTCCTCTCGGTCTACTCGCTTGTGGCCTGGGCTTCTGTTCAGTTCGTTTGGCATCTCTTTGTTTGAAACTTTGCCGATTGAAACAATTCGATTGCCATTGACGTCCATCTTCATTATGCATGCAATCTCCACAGCCAAAACTTGGCCAAATTGAAAACCCCCCTCCACTCAAAGGGGGGATTGCGCAGGTATTCATCCAATTTGAATGGCAGACAACAAAACATGTCACACAGCCAGCGACGCCGCAGCCAAATGATTTGAGAGAAATGCGTTTAATGCTTCTTCCCCAACAGTTGCATTGCCTTCGAGGCGCCTAGAGATGAGCGCGTGTCGCAATAGTCGCAAGCACGACACGAGCACGAAGCGCCAAGAATAAAAAGCATCAAATACAGTTCTTCAAAATATTACCTTACTCTTGAAATGAAATTTTTCAAGCTCAATAGCTTAATAAATAAAATAAAAATAGAATAAAAAGGCATTAAAGCTATTTCGGCTCAAGGTTCGAACCCATGTTGCGCTTCTAAGTTCGCTTCCTGAACCTGGTTGTCCATTAAAAAATAGGTTAAGGTTTCTATTCTTGCTTCGTTTTGGGTTAAGATTTGAATAATTATATATAAAAAAATAAAACCATCAAAAGCCAACAATAACAAAAAAAAAAAAATTTAAACACAAAAATAGTAAAAAAAAAAAAAATATATATATATAATAAAAAATATAATTTTTTTTATGTTTTATTATTCTTATTTTTTTCTTTTATTTTATTTTGGTTTTTTTTTTATTAGTAAAAAAAAGACATTTCTCACTAGAGAAAAAAATGTTAACAATAAAAAATATAATTTTATTTTTTTTTTATGTTTTATTAATTTGATTTATTTTTTTCTTTTATTTTATTTTGGTTTTTTTTTTTTTACTAATAAAAAATACAGTTCTCACTAGAGATATGTTATCGACAGCAAAATGCAGATTTACATTGATTTCCCACACGACACGCACTCATCTCTAACTATGGAAGCTGCCCAAATTGTGCAACGCCTTGGCTTATGCAGCCATTTCGTGTCAGCATTCGCAGAAGCTGTTCCCTTTCATTTCGTTTTGTTCCATTCCATGTTGTTCGCTTCGCTTCGCTCGGGAGATGCGGAGGTTTTGTGTTTTCAATTTAACATTATTTTTGCATTGTTTGCAGTTGTCGCAAAAACTTTTTGCCCCCCTTTTGGCCGCCTGCTGTCGCCCCTTTTGTTTACAGATGGCATATTGTGTAATGAGTTTTTCGGCCCAAAAGTCTGAGCGAGCTTTTCGTGCGCTTTGTTTGTTTTACTTTTTATGTCAACAATTTAGTTTTGTCATTAGCCTTCGACTTAATTATTTGCACGGCGGCATACAAATTGAAAATTCGCTTAGATCATTTTGGGGAAATTCATCACCTAATGGGTTTAAAGATGCGACATCATAAAAAGAACTAGAGAAAACACCTGACTTGGAATTGCTTAAAATTAAATACCCTGTAATATGCATCCATATACTCGAAAATTATAACTATAAGATCAAATTATTTATTATTAATTTAAAATTAAATTTTAAACACGATCTGATTATTTTTTTTTAGATGTAAAACGAATATAAATAAATATGAAAGTAAAAGTTTCTTAGGTATATATACATATAAAATATATTTGTTATATTTGGGGACATATTTAGCAGTTAATTAAAAAATTTTAGATTTTTTTTAATGCCTAAACAACAAACAGATATAACCTTTTGGCTGGGCATAAAAAACCAATCTTATCAATTTTATTAATGCGCACTCTGAGCCCCAAACCGCAGACACACACACACACACACACACACACACACACACACTCGCACACTCGCACACACAACAAACTCATAAATGCACAAATCAGCATTTGCATTAGACTGATTAGAGCTGGGAGAGTGAAAGGGAGCGAGAGGCAATGTTGGAAAGAGCGCGAAAGAGTTGCCTTTGGAACAAGCCAATTACTCAGGCTAACTGGGGTAGGGGTAGGGGTAGGGAGTAGGGGTAGGCACATACTCGATGCCAACAACATAATAAACCGACTGCGAATAATCAACCAAGCTGCCTTTGCGCTTCTTCTTACATAGACATCCACAAAATGGGCGGCAGAGGGTGGAAGACAGGATTGGGTAACGGCACGGCGTTAAATTGAAAATTAATTACGTGCACAGAAAAGCGCCTGAAGTCACGGTTTGGCAGCTAATCCAAAGCGTCAGCTATCTCTCGCTATCCCCCTCTCTCTCTCTCCCTCTCCCTCTCTCTGTATGCTGCAAACTGTATCCATCTCTTTCGCCATATTCATTTTAGAGCAGCTTATGAAGCTTAGACAGTTGTGTGTGTGTGTGTGTGTGTGTGTGTGTGTGTGTGTGTGTGTGTGTGTGTGTGTTGGTGTACGTGTGTGTTTGCTTGAAGCGCTTAAATTGTGTTAACCTGGCCAAGAGCTATTGAGCCACATTATAGTAGTAGCTCAATCTAATTAAAGAGCAGGTGGGCGAATAGTTCGTGTTTCAATTTCGTGAACAATTTTGCCGTGCTGTAGTTAATCAAATTTAATCAGAGATGCAAATATTTGCAGTTATCGATAAATAAGCGCTTGTTGGAAACAATTCAATTATTGATTAATATCGATTAGCCAGGCAAAGCGTCTATTAAGGTCCTTCACGAAAGCGACAGGGAATCAATAAAGCAATTGCTGTCGGCAGTGCACATGTCAATCGATAACAATCGATCAGTTGTCCATGTTTGTGCATTGCAAATATGTTTAACTTTTTTTAGAGGGTATTTGAAACTTGGAATATATATTTGTGATAAACCACGTCAGATAAAGTGTTAAGATTTTTATTGAAAAAAAAATGTTGACTTGTAAATGATGTCGGATCCATAGCTCCCATATTGCAAACTGCCATAACTTTGTCAAAACTGAACCGATTTTCATGTTTGATGACATTTTGGCCATGATTTGTCCTCTAAATTGATTCTATACATCAAATTTATGCATTTTTGAAAATAATTTTTTTTGGTAATTTTTTTGATAAAAATCATGCCAAAAATTACCAAAATTTAGACAAGTAAAGCTCTAAAAGTCCCCTATTAGACGTCAAACTTCCGTAACTTCGCCAAAACTGAACCGATTTTCAAGTTTGACGGCATTTTGGCCATGGTTTGTCCTCTAGATTGATTCTGCATTTAAAGCTTACGAATTTTAAAAATTAAAATTTTTTCGATTTTTTCGGAAAAAAAATCATGTACTCCCCCCTTACTTATTTTCCGAAATTTTTTTTTTTTAAATTAGAATTGCAAATTTATATTTTTAATCGATTGTATTTATCACAATTAGCATAAAAAACAACATTAAAACAGATTCTGAGGGGGTACAATTTTTTGTCAAAAATCATGCCAAAATGAACAAAAATGTTGACAAGTAAAGCTCTCGGGTCCATAGCTCCCATATTTTAATCTTCCATAACTTTGTCAAAACTGAACCGATTTTAATGGTTGAAGGCATTTTGGTCATGATTTGTCCTCTAGATTGATTCTGCATTTAAAGCTTACGAATTTTAAAAATTAAAATTTTTTCGATTTTTTCTTAAAAAAAATAATGTACTCCCCCCTTACTTATTTTCGGAAATTTTTTTTTTTTTAATTTAGAATTGCAAATTTATATTTTTAATTAATTGTATTTATCACAATTAGCATAAAAAACAACATTAAAACAGATTCTGAGGGGGTAAAATTTTTTGTCAAAAATCATGCCAAAATGAACAAAAATTTTGACATGCAAAGCTCTCGGATCCATAGCTCCCATATTTCAATCTTCCATAACTTTGTCAAAACTGAACCGATTTTAATGGTTGAAGGCATTTTGGCCATGGTTTGTCCTCTAGATTGATTCTGCATTTAAAGCTTACGAATTTTAAAAATTAAAATTTTTTCGATTTTTTCTGAAAAAAAATCATGTACTCCCCCCTTACTTATTTTCGGAAATTTTTTTTTTTTTAATTTAGAATTGCAAATTTATATTTTTAATTAATTGTATTTATCACAATTAGCATAAAAAACAACATTAAAACAGATTCTGAGGGGGTACAATTTTTTGTCAAAAATCATGCCAAAATGAACAAAAATGTTGACAAGTAAAGCTCTCGGGTCCATAGCTCCCATATTTTAATCTTCCATAACTTTGTCAAAACTGAACCGATTTTAATGGTTGAAGGCATTTTGGCCATGGTTTGTCCTCTAGATTCTGCATTTAAAACTTACGAATTTTATAAATGTTAATTTTTTCGATTTTTTCTGAAAAAAAAATCATGTACTCCCCCCTTACTTATTTTCCGAATTTTTTTTTTTTTAATTAGAATTGCAAATTTCTATTTTTAATCGATTGTATTTATCACAATTAGCATAAAAAACAACATTAAAACAGATTCTGAGGGGGTAAAATTTTTTGTCAAAAATCATGCCAAAATGAACAAAAATTTTGACATGCAAAGCTCTCGGATCCATAGCTCCCATATTTCAATCTTCCATAACTTTGTCAAAACTGAACCGATTTTAATGGTTGAAGGCATTTTGGCCATGGTTTGTCCTCTAGATTGATTCTGCATTTAAAGCTTACGAATTTTAAAAATTAAAATTTTTTCGATTTTTTCTGAAAAAAAATCATGTACTCCCCCCTTACTTATTTTCGGAAATTTTTTTTTTTTTAATTTAGAATTGCAAATTTATATTTTTAATTAATTGTATTTATCACAATTAGCATAAAAAACAACATTAAAACAGATTCTGAGGGGGTACAATTTTTTGTCAAAAATCATGCCAAAATGAACAAAAATTTTGACAAGTAAAGCTCTCGGGTCCATAGCTCCCATATTTTAATCTTCCATAACTTTGTCAAAACTGAACCGATTTTAATGGTTGAAGGCATTTTGGCCATGGTTTGTCCTCTAGATTCTGCATTTAAAACTTACGAATTTTATAAATGTTAATTTTTTCGATTTTTTCTGAAAAAAAAAATCATGTACTCCCCCCTTACTTATTTTCCGAAATTTTTTTTTTTTTTTAATTAGAATTGCAAATTTATATTTTTAATCGATTGTATTTATCACAATTAGCATAAAAAACAACATTAAAACAGATTCTGAGGGGGTCAAATTTTTGGTCAAAAATCATGCCAAAATGAACAAAAATTTTGACATGTAAAGCTCTCGGATCCATAGCTCCCATATTTCAATCTTCCATAACTTTGTCAAAACTGAACCGATTTTAATGGTTGAAGGCATTTTGGCCATGGTTTGTCCTCTAGATTGATTCTGCATTTAAAGCTTACGAATTTTAAAAATTAAAATTTTTTCGATTTTTTCTGAAAAAAAATCATGTACTCCCCCCTTACTTATTTTCCGAAATTTTTTTTTTTTAAATTAGAATTGCAAATTTATATTTTTAATCGATTGTATTTATCACAATTAGCATAAAAAACAACATTAAAACAGATTCTGAGGGGGTCAAATTTTTGGTCAAAAATCATGCCAAAATGAACAAAAATTTTGACATGTAAAGCTCTCGGATCCATAGCTCCCATATTTCAATCTTCCATAACTTTGTCAAAACTGAACCGATTTTAATGGTTGAAGGCATTTTGGCCATGGTTTGTCCTCTAGATTGATTCTGCATTTAAAGCTTACGAATTTTAAAAATTAAAATTTTTTTCGATTTTTTCTGAAAAAAAATCATGTACTCCCCCCTTACTCATTTTCAAAAAAAAAAAATTTTCAAAATTTAGAATTGCCAAATTATATTTTAAATCTATTGTGGTTATCACAATTAGCATAAAAAACAACATTAAAAGTGATTTTGAGGGGGTCCAATTTTTTGTCAAAAATCATGCTAAAATTTACAAAAATTTTAACATGTAAAGCCCTCGGATGCATCCCTCCCATATTTCAGACTGCCATTACTTTGTCAAAACTGACCCGATTTTCATGTTTGATGGCATTTTGGTCATGATTTGTCCTCTAGATTGATTCTGCATTTAAAATATATATATTTTTAAATATATAATTTTTTTTTAATTTTTGTGTACCTATTTTCGACAAATACGAAGTTTAAAATGACATTTTGGCCATGATTTGTCCTCTAAATCAATTTTGCATTTAACTATACATTATTGGAAATATATTTAAATTAGCTTCCAGTCGCCTATTTTCAACTAGCATATTTGGCTTTCCGACCTTGATGCACAGATGCAAATACGTACACATATGTACACATGTGTATATATTGATTATAGTGTTGAATTGATTGCACACTCTCCCACACACACGCACACACTCGGTTTGCAAATGCCATCAATCAGTGCAGTCCATCAATCATTGCAAGCCAGACCCAGCGCTGACCAAGTGCCAAACGGCGCCATAAATCTCGCTCCGTTCACTTTCTCTTTCTCTCATGCTGCTCCCTCTCTCTCTGTTTCTCTCTGCTTGCAGCAGCTGCTCCAAACGGGCGTCTCGCTCATCGTAGACGATGGCCTGGCCAAGCCGACGCCGGATGGGACCGCGCCGCGTCGTCGTCCCGCCGGCAAGCGCAAGCGCCGACCGCAGCTACCGCTGGCCACGTTGGGCGCCAACGAGGAGGAGGAGGCGACGGCGGGGCAGGCGGGTGCCTATTGGCGCGGTCACGTGGAGGATGACCAGGGCGCGGCTGGAGCCGGACTCGCTGCCAGCCGGCGCAAACAGCTGCCCATCCGCGAGCCGATGGCGGCGCTGGAGCGGGAGCGAGAGAGACAGCGACAGCGGCAGACGGATGCGCCACCTAGCGGCAGCAAGGCGTACCGCAGACCCTACGGCCAGGCCAAGAAACAGGATCAGGAGCAGCAGCAACAGCAACAACAGCAGCAGCAACAGCAGCAGCAACAGTTGCAACAGCAGCAGCAACAGTTGCAGCCGTCCACTGCCAACAAGACGCCCGTCGATCTCAAGAACATTTTGAAAAACTCCGGCGGACTCAGCCTCAGCGAGATATTGCAGCAGAAGAATCTGTCGCTGGACGATCTGTTGAAGGGCAAGCAGAATGCGCTGCTGGCGCTGCAGACAACCGCAGTGGCGCCCTCTAGCCAGGAGGCCAAGGCAACAGCAGCTGCTCAGGCGAACAGCAACAGCAACATTAACAGCAGCAACATCAACAGCAGCAGCAGCAACAACAACAATAAGCACAGTGTGCGACGCATTCCAGCTGCCTTTTTGGCACACGAACAAGAGCAACAACAGCAACAGCAACAACAGCAGCAGCAGCAACAGTTGCTGGAGGATTCGCGCGAGGAGCTTTTCAAGCCCAAGCTGAATAAGCAGCGTTTTAAACTGTTTGGCAGCTCCTCGCGTGAAGCCAGCAGCAGCACGCGACGCAGCAGCAGCAGCAGCACGGCAGCAACAACAGCTGTTGCTAGCAGCACAGCAGCAACAACAACACGCTTGCCGCTGTACAAAAAGCGGCAACAAATGCGCTCCACGCTAAAGCCGCCTGCATTGTTCAAAACAACAACAAGTAGCACAACAACAACAACAACAACAGCAGCAACAACAACAGCAGCAGCAGCAACAACAGCAGCAGCAGCAGCAACAACAGAGTTAGCTGAACAGGAAGAACAACAGACAACGACAGCAACCGTTGCTGAGACAACCGTGTCTGAAGAGCCGGCAGCAACACGCTATCGCACTCGCAACAGCAGCAACAGGGGCCATAACAGCAACAACAGCAGCAGCAACAACAACAGCAGAGAGCAATTGAAACGTTTGCGCGACAATTTTATAGGCAGCAACTATGACAGAAATTCGGTGGAAAGCATTGAGAACGTGGAACTGGAGCTGACTGAAAATATAGTGAGCACGGCAGCAACACACAGCAGCAGCAGCAGCAGCAACAGCAGCGAGGAGCAGCTGGGCAACAACGAGGCCAACGATGAGCTGGAAAACTTTTTCGATGAGGTCGAAAGCAACACGCAGCACATACGCGTGCCGCCACCAACAGCGGCAGCAACAGCAACAGCAGCAACAACGGCTGCAGCAGCAGCAACAGTTGCAGCTAGCAAAGCAAATCAACAACAGCAGCAACAGCAATCGACTTCACCCATGCTGCTCATCGATGATGTGGACGATCGCACCGATCTGCTCGAGCTGATCGAAGATCGTCGCTCCGGCAATCGGCTGTTCAAGGTGCTCGAGCAGCGCAACATGACGCTGGAGGAGCTGATCGAGCACAGGAAGCGCGGCTCCAGCCAGCTGCACCTGTCCACCATACTCAGCGGCGGCGAGCATTCGCGCTTCTATCCCGGCCAGAAGGTGGTGCTGCAGGACAACATGGATATTGTGACCGCGTTCGAGAACTTTCCGCACTTCAATTTGATCGATTTGAAGAGCGTCAAGCCGGATGAGATTAAAACGGACTCGCAGGGCGCCAGCTACTTCACGTCGATCATCGACATCGAGCCGAACAATGATAACGATAATGAGAACGATAACGATAACATTGATCCAGACAATCGCAATCGCAATCGCAATCGAGGTATAACTGCGCTGCGACTGCGACGCCAACGTCAGCGCCAGCGCGAGCAGCGCCGGCGACAGCTGCAGTGAGCGTGTGCTGACGCGCGCGTATTTGGCGCGTGCTGAGCTGTTGCCGTCTATCGATTATTTTCTTTCAATTATTTATGTTTTTTTTTGTTTGGTTTTTGTTTTTGTTTTTTTTTTGATCATGTTGCTGCTGTTGTTGTTGGTGTTCCTGTTGTTAGCACTCAACAATGCGGCAGCAGCTCAGCACGCCAAATGCACACACGTAAGTAATCGCTGGGAATGTTGGGCATATTTCACGTGCGCTCGTGTTATCGATAAATATCGATTTGGTGTTTTCGTCAAGTTATCGAGTACTTTTTTAGAAGTCAAATCTTCTTTATTTCTTTAGCAGTTAAATAATAACAGTTCCATTTGTTGTAAATATAGTTAACATCGATTAGCTATTGACAAGCTATCGATAACGATTTGATTAGTGAATTCAAGTATTTCTTTCTACTAATTGTATTAAGGTTTCATCGATAAATGATCTTAAACATTTCGATAAATTAGAAACAAGCATTTCTGTTAACATAGCTTCATCCCTGAACAAGCTAATTTCTAAAATGTTAATATATTTTATCGATAAATTATCGATAGCGTTTGTTGTTAAAATTGTTGAATCGACAAAATTTTGATCGATAGAAACAAGATTTTGTAATGTAGAATAATACATAAACTTGTGTATGCATAATTCATTTTATAAACGTTGCTTAAATACTAATCAATTAATTATCGATAAAAATTCGATTGGTGAAAAGCAAAATGTTGTATTCAAAACTCACACAAATACTTGTGTCTACCGTTAGCATATGCTCACCAACCGATAAATGTATTTATTTTTGTTTATTTATGCGATACTTGATGAATCGATATTTATCGATAGCGATAAATTGTACTTAATCGCACAGCAAATATGCCAGCACACCTGGTACTAAAGCACACATGCCACAGCTCGCTGTAACCGCCGCACAAACACAACTTTTTTCGCTCTAGACAACAATGCTCAACAATTCCCCCTCTATCTCTCTCTGTATAGGACCCGCCTATGCCCAAACCACCCAGCAGCAGCAGCAGCAGCAACAACAACAACAACAACAACAACAGCAGCAGCAACGCGGCGAAAAGTCGCTCGGCTTTTTTCCCTCGTGGAAAACTTTGGCGCTGGCCTCGCTGGCAACGGCAACAGCTGGCGAGGACAAGCGCAACGCGTACTATTTGCCGCCGCCACGCCTGCTGCTCGAGGAGGAGCAGGACACCAGCAGCAGCAGCAGCAGCGGCGGCAACATTAACAACAGCAACAGCATGGACATCGATCTGAGTGTGAATGCCTACGGCGGCAGCTTGAGCGGCAATGGGACACGGCTGGCCGCGAGCGAGGACAACAGCGATGTGATCGACACCATTGAGAACGAGGTGGCGCGTGCTCACGATCTGCTCGATCTGGAGCTATCCGGTCACGGTTTCCGCCGGAGTCCGGCCGCGGCGGCCGCCACATCGATGTCGTCGCAACAGCAGCTGAGCAACCTGTACGCGAGCATGCCGGCGGGCATCCGGTCGGCGATTGTGGCCAGTGTGGCGATTGTGCTGACCTCGCTGGCCACGCTCCTGGTCATATTCGTGGTGTGCCGCTGGCGGCAGCAGCGGCGACGCAAGACCAGCTACCTGAAGACCTACAATGCGATGAAGAGCAAGCTGCCCCAGCTGGCCCAGACGGCGAACGCGTCGCGGCGATCCTCGCTGCGCCAGCACATGGAGGAGCTGGTGGTCAGCAGTGGCAGCAACAAAGCACAGGGTGCACTGGGCATTGCCACAGTGTCATGCAGCACGCCCGTGCATCAGCAGCAGCAGCAGCAGCAGCAGCAGCATCAACAGCAGCAGCAACAGCTGCAGCGGCAAAGCTCGTTGCTGTTCAAACGCGAGGCTTGCAGCTCGCTCACAGCAGCAACAACTGCAGCAACAACAACAACTGCAGCAGCAGCAACAACAACTGCAACCGCAACTGCAACTGGGCGTGGCGTCAATTCGCTCGCTTTAACGCTGCGCAGCACACACCAGAAGCTCAACACCATGGACCCCAATTCGCCGGAAGTGCAGGAATATTTATTCGATACGCTGCGCAAATCATTCGATAATTAAGCGATAGGCTCTAGTTAAAGAAAAACAACACACACCCACACACACACACACACACCAGATAAAACACTAGCTGACTTGTAGTGTGGTATCGCTCCGTTTAGGCCAAGTTTTATATATACCATAAATATATATGTATTAAAAATATACACAGCGCAACGTTAGTTTATGAATTAATTTAAGTGAAAATGGAATTTTTTTTGTGGTTGCATTAGGAGTAGAAAATGGTAGCTGAACTTAAGGATCATATGACACTGGTCAACAAATTATGCTCATCGGAAAAACCACACAAGCGAGAAGCGCGAGAAGCTACGATAAAAAAAAACGCAGCGAAAAGCGAAGCTAAAAGTAAAACGATACGGAAAAAGACAAACGAGAGCAGAGGATCAGAGAAGAGGAGCGCAGGAAGAAGCGCACTGAGAAGTATACGGAGAGCAAATTGATCGAGAAGCGAAGGTAAGAAAAGCAACGAGAAGTAAAGGGGAAAGTTTAAATGAGAAGAGACGATTGACTTAGAAAAAAAGGCTAGGAGAAAGTGAAGTGAGAAGCGAAGAATGAGAATCTCGGTAAAGTATTAAGTAAAGTATGACAGACTTAGTAAGTAGCGTGGTGAGAAGCGCAGTGAGAAGTGTAGAAAGAAATGTATCGAACAGCATAACAGAGCGCAGCGAGAAGCGCATAAAGAAGTGAAGTTTAAAACAATAAGAAACAAAGCAAAAAGATTGACGAAAATAAACGCGAACAAATCGTAAAGTAAAGAGAAAAGAGAGAAACCATTTGCAATATGAACATTAAGAAAATGTCTAGTGAGAAGCGTACCCAAAAGGGAAAATAACAGAATGTAACAGAACACGTAGCCAGAAGCAAAGCGAGAAGAATATGAAAAAAAGGAGTAAGAAAATTATGTAGAAATGCCAAAAAGACAAAAAAGGAACATAGGAAAAGTAGCACAAAACCAGCGCAAATAAAACAAATCGATAGGAAACAAAGCAAGCAGGAGAGTAACAAGGAGTGTAAAGAGAACATGAAAAAATATATAAACCTATCGACTTCAATTTCGAGCAAAGCTATTTTAACTAAGCTTCTCCCTTTCTTCTCTCGCCTGTTTTAAGAAAAACTAGCGAAAAGGGAAAAACTAGTAAAAGACATCCATAAAAAAAATGTCCAGCAAAATAAAAAGCACAACAAACGTCTAGATATAAAGCTCTAGATCTAAAAATTATCTTGTTGCTTATCTAATAACGCACACAAAAGAAGAGCTCACAAAGACAAACATAATTCAAGTACAAATTCATATTTGAAAAAAATACCAATAAATTGTGCTTGCCTGAAAACAAATTTCTTGGCTAAAATGTTCAGCTTGCGGTGCAGTTTGTGGCCCAGTGTCAAATGGTCTTTAAGTTCGTGCTAAAAATAAATGGTACTTAGAACTTAAGCTCTAATTACAATTCGAATTATAGAACTCTAACCTAAAAGCAAAACAATAAACTAAAACTAGAAAATGGCAACCTAAAACCAAGATAAGTGATTAAAAAACAAAAAAAAAAACGTTTCAGGGGCACAAACAGAATTGGAATTGGGTTTCGGTAGCGCACCAAAAGAAATGCACAGACACACAAAGAGAGAGAGAGAGAGAGAGAGGGACACACACACAAGTACAGTTGTGCTGAATTCATTTAGTGAGTTTATGTTGTACTTCAAATTATATTCGCAAAATTATGCAAAATCTGTTCGAAATTTCACACAAAAACAATTTTTGAGGACAATAAATTTTTAAAAAGTTACGATTCACAAAATAAACAAAAGTTCATGCAAATGCAAATATCAATAAAAACGAAAAGACCACAACAACAAAAACTACTAAAACACAGTTCAGCGCACTAGAAAATGACAAATTGCTCAACACTAGCATATTAGAATATCTTCAAAAAAAAATGAAACAAAAAATGCTCTAATTTGGTTTTTTCACTTGCAATTTATTTTGTGCCCAAAAAATACGAAATATACAACTAAACATATATATATAAGTACATATATAAAATACATACATATATACGTAAATGTAAGCATGTAAATAAGTTACAATTTGTTTGAATCTTTTTGTTATTTCGTTTTGTTCTATTTTTTTTTTGGGAATAAAATGTAGCAAAAATAAAAGAACATTTTAAAAGTTATGAAATTTGATTGCATGAATGGTGTAAACAATTTCTGATGGCATTTTTGCTGGGACACACGGCGAGCGCGTTTTTAAAAATAAAATCGAAAAGCAAATGGAATGTGGAAACTCAACTCTGGCACGACAAAGCAAGCTATACGATTGTGGAATGCGTTGGGAAATGAAAGAAAATTGTTTACCGTGTACGCTGCGAAAAAAAGAAGCTACGAAAATTATACATTTTACAAATTTTATTTGTTCAGTTATGCAAATGGACATTTATTGCCTTGAATCTGAAATTCTTATTATGAAAACAATTTTATTTTTTATATTCTCTTAAAAAAGTTTTGATTGCCAAATGGCACAAGCCCCAATCAAATTAAAATTAAATACTCCAAAATATTTTATATCATACTCATTGATATAAATATTGTTAATTAAAAAAACAGTTAGTATTAATATAGTTGAACATATGCGATTCTGTTCCAACAAAGTAACTTTGATGGAATGCCAATCACAACAAACAGATCTGGATTTTATATAAAGGCTATGGAAGATAAACGAAAATAAGGACGATATGTGAAAAAAAAAAGTAGTAAACAATTGATCCCACAGTTCGTAACAAACTGGTGGTTGCCCTGGGCTTTCGGTCTCTAAGAATCGTGTTGGCAAACCAAATATCAAAATAAACCTTTGAAAGGCTTTGAAGAAAAAATTGGTAACTTAGTTTTATAATTTATTCTGGGCTAAAAAAAATTTAATAAGTTTTCTGAGCTATATGAATTATTAGAAAACGAAATTTTGTAGTTGTTTTTTTAACATAATTCAATAAACGTTAAACAGAAATTATAACACTTTAGCCAAAACTAATATCACATAGAGTATACGAATAATACGAATAAAATAGCCAATAGCAAGGATTATATACGGGCACACTCACCGATAGAGCTCGTAGCAGAGCCCGTGCTGGGTGAAGAGCGTGGCCATGGCGGCCATGACGCTGTCGTCGGGCTGGAGGAAGGCGCACTTGTACATGGAGGCGTAGAGGCGCGCGATGACGCGGCAGTGGCGCACGGCGGCCGAGCAGGCGGAGGTGCCGCGCAGCCGCTGCATCTGCTCGACGGTGAAGTAGAGGACCGTGTTGTAGCGCGAGGGCAGCGTGGCGATGAAGGGCTGCCAGGCGCTAGCGGCGCCGCGCACCCGCTCAATGATCAGCGCATAGGTGACGTTCAGGTGGGTGGGAAAGTGCCGGAACAGCTGGCGCTCCCGCTCGGGCAGCAGCTCCTCGGAGAAGATCAGCTGGCGCGGCACGCTGAGCACCTGCTCGCCCGCGCTCAGCTCCCGCTTGGCGCGCAGGCCCAGCTGGTAGCCGGCAAATGTGGTTATCTCCACGGAGTCGGTCTGCACGCCGCCCGCGCGCGCCCATTCCTCAAAAGCGGTCAACTTGGCCACGCGCTGCGCCTCGTCCGCTTCGCTGTCGGCGTCCGACGGACAGAGGACGCGCTGCAGCGGCCGCTCGTGTCGCATCATGAGCTCGAGCAGCCGCTGCAGCTGCACGTACTGCTGCCACTCCTCGTTCGCGTTTGCCGGATGCGCCTGCACCAGATCCAGTATGTTCTGGGCGAGCTGATTCAGCGCCCGGCGGTCCTTCTCGCTGAGTTTGGGTATGCTGCTGCTGCTGCTGTTGTTGTTGTTGCTGCTGCTGTTGCCCGGCTGATTTTTGTTTGTGGATGCAGCTGGCGCCGCCTGCTGCGCGGCTTTGTGCTGCTGCTGCTGTTTGTTGTTGCGCTTGTTTTTGCCCATGTTGTGAGTGGTTTCGCAAGCGAAAGAGAGTTTTACCGGTTAAAAGACGCCGCCGCGCAACAAAACCAAAACAACAGCCAAATAAGGCTAAAAATCAAATGCAACTCTGCCAACACGTGCGGCCGTACGCGCAACAGCTGTGCAAGACTGGTACGCTGCGCACGCCGAATATCGCTGCACGCCTTCTATGTAGGCCTACACAACATAATTTGTTTTACTACTTATATTGCCTTTGGTATAAGCTGTCTGCGTAGTGTTTGGTACTCGGCAAAAGAAACACTTTGCGCGCTATTATTATATATATATATATTTTTTTTATAATAATAATAAAGTTGAACGTCGATTAACCTAACTTATATTAAGCGAGAACACCTGTTAACTGGGATATTGAGCAGTTGATCTTATACTGCTCTTAACCATGATTTACCTCTTTTATCCATGACACACATATATTTTTAATTAAACTAAATTGATTAATTTTTCAAATATATGTATTGCGCACAATAGACGAAGATATCTATGTATTGCATATGTATGTATATTGGTGCAGTTTCAGATGTTCTTATTAAAAATTATCCGAAAGTTTCAGCTGTATATATTTAATAATATATATTCGTGATCAGAATCAACAATATCATAACAAAAATGTAGTTATACAAATAATTTATATAAGTTTAATGTTATTTAAATTTAATAAAGCATTGCCTCTGCTATGAGCCGCGTATTTGGCTTGGCGGTAACACAACCAACAATCGTCATCGAAAACGCAACCCTGTACCGCAGTCACATTGCGACTACCAATTCGTATAGCTATTTTTTTAAAAAACGTGCTTCATCCATTGCCGCAGACGCTAAGATTCAGGTGCCTTAAATAAAAAGTTAATTGATTTTTTGTTTTGTGAAAGAAGAGAAGTGAAAATGAGCAAGAAGAAGCCAGCAGTGGCCGAGAAAGCCAACAAACCAAAGTTGCCGGCTAGCAAACGAAAGCTGCCCCAAAAGGAAATTCCAAATCAAAACGGGCAGCAGCAGGCGAAAAAACAGAAAAAGTCCCAGGAGAAGCCACAACAAAATGGCACAGTGGTCGAGCCAGTGCCAAAAGTACCAGCCAAATCCCCGGACAACCAAATAGAAGCCGACGACACGGGTCCCGCACAGACCGAGAAGCGATTAGACAGCTCCAACATAAACAAGGCGATTTTCGCCATATTCAACAGGATGCAGGATACGAACAAGCAGGACTCGCAAAAACACATCAACGAAATGATTGTGCTGCTCACAGGCGAAAAGAGCGCAAACAAGGTGCGTACCAAAAAAATTATCTACAGAAAATTGCACAGTTTTTCCACTGTATGTAAAATGCCAAAGAGGGTATTTTAGGGTATTTTGTTTGTCCGGCATGTCATGTTCATTCATTAATATTGGGCGCAGGCGCAACTGCCGTTAGCAAACAGCTGATAACAAATGCAATTTTCAATAAATTCGAAGCAGCCATATTTCCAAATTTCAAATATAAAAACGAACGTTAAAGAGGAAAATACAAATCACAAAGTCAAGTTCATATTAAAAACGGGAAAAATAGTGCAAAAAAAAGTTAGTTGTAAATATAAAAAAAATATATTCAAATAGATTCAAATATGGCAGCAAAGAATTTAATATTGCGGGACTTTCATTCTATAATTATTAATTTGAATATAATTAATAATAGAATATAATTTTCAAAAATATTATTTTAAAAAAATACAAATAAAATCAAATTCGAATCAATAAAAATGCGAATGTAAGTTGTTCAGATTTTTGTATTATTACTTTGAGATTGTTTTCATCTTTGTACAATTGTTTCTTATCTCTCTTATCACCCCTTCCTCCTCCCGCAGCGCACCGCCACCTGTGCGTATGCCCTGAAGCGCTTGGTGCGCTGCACTGGCGCCGACGACAAGGAATCGGTGGCCCTCAACGCCGGCTACATCAACGCCATTCTGCGCGAGGTGCCCGGCATCGATGTACTCGAGCTGTTGGACTTGCTGAAGCGCGAGCTGCACGTGGGCGGCCAGCAGAGGGGCAAGGACGATTCGCTGGCCGCCGTGGGTCAGCTGATCACCGTATTCGCCATACTACAAAGCCAGTACTTCGAGGAGCCCTCCACGGATCTCATCGCTGCCGTGTTTCCCATTCTCGTGTCGCAGCTGAAGGGACGCGAATATCTGGTGGCCCTGTGCGCCGACATCATGGCCGAGTCCTTCAAGAAGGTGCGTTGAAATGTGGGCACTACAAATGGAGTTTTCTAATATAACATAATATAACAGTAATTTTATTTGCTCCAAAAACAATTCAAATGCCCCACAGTGCAATGTGAATTCGTGAATTTAAGTAGAAATATTATTTTTTTATACTTGTTCGCGTAGTGAAAAGAGAATATTGGGTTTGTGCAGTGTCCGTCTGTCTGTCCATCTGTTGAAGCGAGAGCTCTGAAATTCATACGCCCACTGGGGGCGTGGCAACTCGTTTAAATCTATTTATCTCCCTCAGTTTTAAAGCTTGATGCATACATTTTTTTCAGACAGATTACTGAAGATCTCCGCTAAAGATCGCACACATATTTTTTGGATACGCCCACTTGGGGCGTGGCTATTAAGCAAGCTACTTGAAAGATAAAAGTAAAAAGATAAAGATTTTTATTGACAAATCAATTTACTTGTCAAGAGAACTCTTGGATTCATAGCTCCCATAATTCAAGGTCCCATAAATTTGCCAAAACAGCACAGTTTTTCATGTTTTGGCCATGGTTTCTCCTCTAGATTGATTGTGTATTAAAATAAAATATATGCATAATTGAAAACTAATTTTTTAAAAATATTCTTGGTTAAAAAAATCTTGTTCAAACAATGCTGAGGTTGATTTGCTTGTTACTAGACTGCCAACGAGTATTGCGCTGTCGGTTACACCCGACTGGCACGCTCTCACTTGCTTATTAATTCTGTTCTGTCTTTTGCCCACCCCTTAGGTAAGCGCTGCCGCCTTCCAGGCGCACGTGTGGCCGCTGCTGCAGCCGGAGCTGAACAAGCCGCTGACGGCGCAGTCGCTGCACGGCTGCGACCTCGTGCTGGCCGTGCACCTGAACTATCCGCAGGTGCTGTCGCTGCGCCAGCTGCAGTCGCTGCTGTGGCGCAAGCAGCCGCAGTTCGAGCAGCTGTTCGAGCTCTACTTGAACAGCGCCAGCATCCAAAGCGACGGCGCCTACGCGCGTCTGGGCAGATTCGTGGCCGGCGAGGCGGGAGCGGAAGCGGAAGCGGAGGGCGAGGAGGTGCTCGCCGCCTGGCAGCGGCACATTGCCGCACGGCTGCCGCTGAAGCAGAGCAACGCCAAGTGCTGCGTGCTGCAGACGCTGACCCATGTGCTGCTCCACTACGCGGATGGCCAGCAGCTGGGGCGTCTCTTCGCGCTGGAGCCGCTGCTGCAAATGCTGCTGCAGGAGCTGAAGGCGGCCAAGCGGCTGACCAGCAAGGCCAGCGCCAAGGCGAAGCCCGTCCAGCGTCAGCTGCGCACCAGTTGCCGCCGGTTCGAGACCGCACTGTTGATTGCCTTCAAGCTGCAGCTCAAGCAGGACAGCTGCAAGCTGGGCGTGCTGCGGCCGCTGCTGCAGCAGCAGCTCCAGCTGGACAACGTGACGCAGACGCCGCGCCTGACGCAGCAGCTGCTCGGGCAGCTGGGCGAGCCCGGCCTGGCGCAGATGTACGCCTTCTACAGCGCGCAGTTCACCAGCGAGGACGACGAGCAGCTGACGCGGACGCGGCGCGAACACTGCCTTCGGCAGATGCAGCAGCTGCAGCTGCCGCAGTCGCAACGTCGCGAGCAACTCGAGTTTTTGCTCAGCGCCTCGCTCTTCCATCTGGATGTGGAGCGGCGGCCGTGCAACGCCGGGCAGGCGGCCCTGTTCAGCCGACAGGCGGCGACGCGCTGCGAGGAGGCGCTCTTGGGCTGTCTCGTCGAGAAGATCGGCCCGCAGGCCGAGCAGCTGGCCGCCTTCAACGAGCAGCTGCGCCCGCTGCTCCTCCAGCTGGCCAAGCAGCTGGCCAAGTCAGGCGTTGAGAGCCTGATGCGCATCCGGCGCACGCCCGAGATGCAGCAGCTCTGGCGGCAGGTGGAAACGGTCATCGCAGCTCCTGCCAAGGAGAAGGACAAGGAGAAACAAACACTTGGCGGCGCCTTCGATGCGCTGATCATGGTCCTCGGCCTGGCCATGCTCATGCCCAGCTGCAACGTCTCCCTCGAGCTGCTCAACGATCTGTTCATCTGCAAGCAGAACGCGCTCAAGTCCAAGCTGGGCAAGAATAAGCAGTCCAAGGCAACGGTAAGTTCAGCTAACATCACTTAATAACAGTAGCTGTTAATGTTACTGTTAATTGCATTCATTTATGTTATGTATGTTAACAGATTTAAACATAATGATTTGCTAGAGCAAATCCTCCTTTTTCACTAGCTAGTTTCTATCATTATTACTGTTAGCAGCTGTTAATGTTACTGTTAATTGCATTCATTTATGTTATGTATGTTAACAGATTTAAACACAATGATTTGCTAGCGCAAATCCTCCTTTATCACTTGCATTACTACTGGACAGCAGCTGTTAATGTTACTGGTAATTGTATTGCTTTAATCGCAATGTTAGCAAAAAGACAATGTAATCGCTAGAGCTTTAACAGCGCTTCCCTTTATTTTTTTTCTTTCCAAATGATCGATTTATATCGATTTCAAGATTCTTTAGCATATCTCGGAGAATTTAAATGCTAGAGCCATTAAATTTTGTATGTTTTTTCTTGTATAGACAGATGAAGAATTTAGTATTTTAACATTTAAAAAAAACAGGGTTTTTTTTTTTTTTATTTAATGCTACCAAATAAGCTGTTAAGAGCGCTCTGTTATTGCGAGTAAAATTTTCAGCATTGTCGATTTTTTTTAAATAACTGTTTAACATGGACTTTTTCTTCTGATCCTCAAATGCTGCAAAAGTTAATAACTGTTCTGCTAGCATTTGTAATGTCTACGAATCTGTGTCCGTTAGTTGATTCACAATAATTAACTATTAATCAATTTATCAATAATTTACATAGCTTACATGTAGCGCTGTTATTGCGAGTGCCTGCTACAACATTGTCTGTTAATGTAATATTTAATAAGCATAAGGTTTCCATGTGCTGTTAGACCTCTAAAGTTCTGTTATCGCTTGGACTGTCTACAACACTGAGTGGTTAATTAAAAGAACTTCATACTGTTAACTAAAACAGCGCTCTGTTAGTGCGAGTGCTGTTAACAGCATTGTCCCAGGCACATGGACAGCTGCCTAACATTGAATGCTCCCAAGTTTAGTCGCCTTCTGTGGAAATTGAGATTGTCTGGAGCATTATTTCTTAACAGCTGGTTAACATAATTCTCTCGCCTACTTCTACTCAATAGCCCGACTCGGAGCCCAAGTGGCAGGACGTGCTGACGGACGTGCTGCTGCAGCTGCTGCTGCAGACAGGCCACTTTTGGCGCTCCTTTGTGAATGCGATTGGAGGCGCGCTGATGCCGCAGCTGGCCAAGGATAATCTGGAGCAGTTGCTGGACATGCTGGACATAAGCAAGAATCCCCTGGCCGACAAGGACTGGGAGCTGGATGATGGGGTTGGGGCTGAGCAGGACGAAGACGAAGACGAAGCAAGCAGCGATGGAGATGAGGAGGAGGAGGAGGAGGAGCAGGATGAGAATGATGATGAGGAGGAGGAAGAGGACGAAGATGAAACTGAGCTCAAGGAAGATGGGGATGAAGATGATGAGGAGGAGGACGACTCTGATGAGGATGAGGATGAGGACGAGCTCACCAATATGGATCTGATACGCGACCAGGTGCGCCAGGCCCTGCTCAGCAACAACAAGGACGACGACCTGGATGCCAGCAGCGTCGATTGGAACGACGTCGACGAGGAGCAGGGCGAGCGTCTCAATCAGGCGCTGGAGCGCGCCTTCCAGGCCCACAAGCCGAAGCGTGCGTCGAGCAGCGGCGCCAAATCCAAGCGGCTCACAAAATCGGAGCGGATTACGAGCACGGCCCTGCTGCATTTCCGCGTCCGGGTCCTGGACCTCGTCGAGCTCTTTGTCGGCGCCCAGCCGCAGCTGGAGGCGCTGCTGGATGCGCTCAGCTGTGTGCTGCAGGTGTTCCAGGCCAGCAGCAAGGATGGCAAGCTGCAGCCGCTGGCCGAGGCCAGCAAGAAGACGCTGCGCAAGCTGCTCACCCAAAAGATTGGCTACCCGACCCAGCGGCCGGACAAGCAGCCGATCATCGACTGCATCAAGCAGCTGATGGCGCAGGAGCAGGCGCAGGCGCAGGCGCTGGCGCCCCAGCCGGACGCTGCGGCGCCCAGGACGAAGGTCAAGGGCGAGCTGGCCGTGTGGCGCAACAAGTGCATCGCCTACCTGGTCGGCCAGTTCAACGAGCCGCAGGTGAGCGCGACGGCCGTGTGGCCGCTGCTCCAGGGCTATCTGCACGACTGGGCCAATCGGCGCAACAGTCCCCACCAGCTGGCCACGTTCGACGCCATCCTCGGCTCGCCCTGGAACGGCACCGCGCGCTTCACGGCCAGCTTTTATGCGCTGTTGTCCTCCTCCTCCTCCTCCTCATCCGCCCCGTTGCGTCTCTTCCGGCGCGTGCAGATCCTGGAGCTGCTGCTCAAGCATTGCCGCCGCATCGGCCACAGCCGCGCCGACGACAGGCGGGCCACGCTCGAGGAGTTCCACGGCGCCTTGGCCGCGTACGCGCCCGTCGCCGACAAGGATCGCAATCTGCAGAAGAAGCTGCTCGCCCAGCTCCAGAAGCTGCTGACGGCGGCGAAGGCCAGCGTTTAGATTTTAAAGCCTTTTTTTTTTTGTTAACCTGAATTGTGGGCGGGCTTGAGGGCGGGCGGGGGTTTACTAACTGCAACGGGGGTTGCATCGGTTCAACGTGGATTTACCAATAGACTTAATAAAAGAATTGCTTGCGAGCAGCTGACAAACAGTTTTCCCAGAAATGTGCTTTTCCTTTCCTGGTTTTGGTAAACTAATTTATAAATTAGTTATACAATTTGATTTTATTGCATATTTTGATTAGCTGCAGCTGCGGCTTTTACCCGGCCTTGCTCGGCTCATATCTTGAAACAATTCAAAAAAAAAAAAAATTAGTTTTCCTTTATTTCAGTTTACACAACAGTTAAATGGAAATGTAAAAATAGAAGATTAGTGCCAGACCTCAAAAACAACTTAAAAGTGCAATAAACAGAATTTGTATTCGCCAGTTTTTAAAGTTTCAAGCGGTCAATTGAATAAAATGATATTTATACAGATAACATATGGTGGAAGAAACGATTGATCACTAAGAAAAGTAATTCCACTAATATATTCAATTTATATTCAATTTATATATGATTCCCAACGAATCAGAACGAGATAGCAACATATGCCGCAACTCTTCATGCGCCTCACGACAAAATTGCCATATTAAAAACACATTTACCTAAGTAACCGTTATAGTTGAAAGTTTAACAAGTTTTGAAATAAATATAAAATATATATAAATACTAATAAAAACACACGCCTTGATAAAAAAAATAAACTATATTATTAAGGTATTATTATGCAGTACAAAATAATATTAATTTGCATTTACGGGCACAAACTTTATATATATATATATATATATACATAAATATATATATACACTTGATAACTAATAATTACAGTTATAAATAAATTAATAACAAGTATTAATCGTACTGCCGGTCAAACAGTTGGAAAGTAGACCTTCTGCCTCAGCGTGCTGGCGACGACGGGCACCATCTTCTCATCTTTGTCGCCGCGTTTCTCGCTCACCTGCCGTATGGCAAGGGTCAGGATGTCCAGCACGTGTTCGCTGCAAGCAAAAGGCATGAAGATGAAAATGCAATGAATTTTTCTAAGGAACAAAGCTGTTTTTTTTTTAATACCCTGTTCACAAAATGAAAAGAGGGCATATTGGTGCACTTCAATATTTGTCTTGGCATTATATGCTCGTGTATGCCCGTCTGAGTTCATGTGTTAACATTTTCTGGTCACGTCCAAAAAAAGAATTCGTATTCAAGCTGTTATAAGCCCCTCACAGAGTATTGGGTAGTCGTAAGCAACCTAAAGTCACAGTTTGAGAGTCACCAGAAATCAAGACGCGTCTTCTTCGAACCGTTCGAAACTGCCAAAACATTGTGAACAGAGTATGGGACAGTCGATGGCATCCGACTGCTGGAACCTAACTGCTCTTACCTGGCCGCATACCGCTCAACAGTGTTGCACAACGTTTGAATGAACCAGCTGCCCTGCACGCTGTGCCGCAGTGCCACGAACCGCGGCACGGTGGACATCGCGACCACCATGTTCGCCAGCTGGCTGGGCGACTGCGTCGTGGCATTCACCTCGCGCTGTGGAAGAGCAAAATACGATCAAGATCTGGAATCGCGATCAAGTGATCGTCGGCTTGCCGAAGTTTAAATACCCTTGCAGACATGCGGAAGATGTGAGCTATAAATCTTCCAATAAATAAATAAATAATAAATAATAATAATAATGGAAGGGTATATATATATATATTGCTCATATATTGGGAGCTTATGGAAACTCTGAATTATCAAGTTTCATCAGAATATTTTGAAAGCAAAAAAATTTGGTATTCCAAAATGTATTTTTCCACCGTTTGTTCCTATTGGAGCTATATGATATAGTTCTCCGATCTTAATAATATTTAACATGTATGTTTAGAGCATAAAAACGCTCTGAATTGCAAAGTTCGGATTTAATTTAGAATTTCGTTAATTTATAAAAATGTATTTTTGCACCGATTGTTCCTATTAAAGCTAATGATATTGTGGCCTGATATGGATAATATTTAGCACATATGTGAGGAGAATTGGGAAACTCAAAATTGGATATAATATCGTGACCAACAAAAAAGTTGTTCATATAAAAACAAAATTTTCAACCAATTTTTCTATGAGATCTCTAAGATATATTGGTCCGATCTAGCCGATTCCGATATATATATATGTATAAAACTGAGAACCTGGTTTGCCAAGAAACAGACAGACGGACGCGTCTCCTGCTGCTGATCAGGAAAACATATACTTGATCAGTTCAGAGAAGCCTTCCAATCTCTCTGCAAGCGTATAGAAAGAGGAGGAAGAGGAGGAAGAGGAGGATTGCAACCCACCGTCTGCTTCTGCTTCTCGTTCTGCTGGCACGCCTGGATGAAGAGCAGCTTGGGCTTGTCGTGCAGACTGTCGCCGGCGCAGAGCACGTTCTGGATGTCGACGATGTTCAGGGGAATGCTGTCGGCGCCGTAGACGGCGCCCTCGAAGCCGTGCGACAGGATGCAAACGATCAGCGAGTCGCGCAGCGTCGAGCGCTCGCAGACGCTGCGAATGTGCTGCAGCAGCTCCAGATGGTCCACGTTGTCGTGCGCCTCCACCGAGTAGCCCAGCGCCGAGAAGACCTCGCCCAGCCGCCGCTTGTCCACGTCGGTGCCCTCGCGCGTGTCCAGCGGACGCGCCGGCAGCAGTGGCTGGAAGTACACACAAATTGTAAGCTATTACACTCGTTCACGACTTGAAAAGGGTATATTGGATTTGCGCCACGTCCGGGTATTGAAGCCAGAGACTTGAAACTTGGAATATCGTGCTGTTAAGATTTTTATTGCCAGACTAAAATTGATTAAAAAAAAAAATTAAAAAAATAAAAAAAAATTTGACCTGTAAAGCTCTACCAAAAATCATGTTCTCATTTTTGAAAAAAAAAATATTTAAACATTTACCCTAATGCCTAATTTGATTTTGTAGTTGTGAATTTTCAAACTAAAATTGATAAAAAAAAAAAAAAAAAAAAATATAATAAAATTTGACCTAAAAATCATGTTTTCATTTTTGAAAAAAAAATTAAATTTTTCTCTAAGTTTACAATTTCGAATTTAAATTTTTAATCAGTTGTGTTTTTCGCAATTAGTATAAAAACAACATTAAAAGTGACGCTGGGGGGGCCAAATTGTTTGCCAAAATTGACAACAACTTTGGACATGTAAAGCTCTCGGATCAGAAGCTTAAAAATTTACCCTAAGGCCTAGTTTGATCTTGTAGCTGTGAATTTTCAAACTAAAATTGATAAAAAACACAAAAATAAAAAAATTTGACCTGTAAAGCTTTCCTAAAAATCATGTTCTCATTTTTGAAAAAAATAATACTTTTGTTTTCTACTAAAATATTTTTTTCAATTAAAAAAATAAAAACAACATTAAAAATGTTCTTTGCCAAAATTGACAAAAACTTTGGACATGTAAAGCTCTCGGATCAGAAGCTTACAAATTTACCCTAAGGCCTAATTTGATCTTGTGGCTGTGAATTTTCAAACTATAATTAATAAAAAACAAAAATAAAAAAAATTTGACCTGTAAAACTTTCCTAAAAGTCATGTTCTCATTTTTGAAAAAAATACTTTTTTTTCTAAAAATATTTTCTACTAAAATATTTTTTTCAATTAAAATAAAAACAACATTAAATACAAATTTACCCTAAGGCTTCAAACTAAAATTGATAAAAAACAAAACTAAAAAAAATTTGACCTGTAAAACTTTCCTAAAAATCATGTTCTCATTTTTGAAAAAAATAATACTTTTTTTCTACTAAAATATTTTTTCAATTAAAATAAAAACAACATTAAATACAAATTTACCCTAAGGCCTAATTTGATCTTGAGGCTGTACATTTTTAACTGTTATTTGGGATGATATCGATCTTTACTGTCAAAATATCGAAATTCGTTCGAGATCAAAAGAAGTTGCACTGTCGAATTTTGGCATCTGGCGCGTTTCAAGTCTCTGTCGGACAGAGTCTAACAATTGCAGACTAGCTTATGGGCCAGCAGGCCGTTGTGGCCACTTGCTGGACTGGTACTCACGGTCAGCTTGTCGCTGACATTGCGATGGAAGCGCTGCTGGTTGATGATCAGCAAAATGCCGGCGTTCTCCCGGCGCACCTGCAGCGCATTGGCGCGATGCAGCTGATCGCTGGCAACTGCTGTTGGAGCTGGAGCCGCAGCTGGAGCCGGAGTTGGAGCTGACGCTGGCACTGGAGTTGGCGCCGTTGCGGCTTCCGCTGCGGCATCCGACTCGAACTTGTTGACTGGCTGGGGAGCGTGGCCGCTCGCCGGGCTGGCGCTGCTGTTGATCGTCTGGACGAGCAGCGTGCCGAGGGAGCGCTGCTCGCTCAGCTTGAAGTACTCGATGAGCAGCTGGACATCGCTGCCCAGCGCATTGACGTCGCCCAGCTTGAGATGCCGCCGCGTCAGCCAGTCGAGCATGAAGATCTCCAGGTAGCCGTAACCGTAGAAGCGCAACGGGTCGCCCGGCGGTTCGGCTTCCGTGCGTCGCGCCAGCTGCTCGGTGATATCGACAACGAGGCGGCCGCTTTGCGCCACCGTCAGCTGCTCGCAGATGATGTACATGGCCTTGAGCAGCGGGTGCACGTGCAGCGCCAGCTCCTGCACGTGCGGCAAGTAGTGCAGCCGCAGCTCCTCCCACCTGAAGCCCAGCTTGCGCAGCGCGTGCCGCGCCTTGATGATGCACAGCGCCTCGACGAGCGGGCCGCGCCAGTTGGCGGCGTTCGTGTGGGCATATTGGCGCAGCAGGTCGCTGTGCCGCTGCTCGCTGTCCGGCGCCCGCACCAAGGCCAGCAGCCGCTGCAGAATGTACGTGGCGTGAGCGTGCTGATCGCCGAAGAGCAGAAACGACAGCGAAACCTGACGAAAGGAAGATCAGTACGAAATGAGATACACTGAATAAAGCATGCCCTACCTTCTGTGCAAAGTTGAGATCGCGCTCCAGGTAGGGCAGATCCTCCACGTGCAGATTTTGCAGCTGCGCTTCCATTCTCGTGCTCAGCCGGGGAAGTCCAAAATATAACTGATCGACGGCCGTCGCACTCGCACGCACACACTCGCACGCACACACACGCGTGCAGCGCGCAATTGGCGCAGGTGAGTATATTTTATTTCTTCAGCTTCTCTTCTTTGCAATTGAACATGAGTCGCTTGCAGCCAGCATAAAAACAACAAACAATAATCAATAATAATAAAATACGACACCCGATCGCAATGTGACCTTTGGCCAAACACTGCTCGCGTGCATCGGGTCACACTGTTTGGCAGAGTTGCATGTCCTATCGATCACTTGGTTCATCGTTCGTTCGTTTGAGTTCTAATATCGTTCTTGTGAGCTTATCCCCATTTAATAAGCTTCAATTACTATTTATCAACTATTAATTAATGAAGGCAGCTTATTGCTAAGTTTTTAAGCTTATGTTAAAACCCTGACAAAACAAATCAATTTAAGTCAATGGATCACAAGGCAACGAGGCTTTGTAAATCATTTAAAAAACCTTAAAAAAAGCATGAATCACGCCTAATATATATATACTACATGGCTGCAAACCCAAAACGAAATTCCAGGTTCGGTTCATGATCTAGAAAAATTTAGTTCAAGGTACGAACCGGTTCGGTTCAACACCGCACCTAATGTGGCGCCAGGCTTAAATATTGTATCAAACGTTGGATTTGCCAAATTAAAGAACAAAAATATACTTATTGATATCTGTAATTTAAACGTTGAACAATAATTTTGGAGTAAATCGAACGAAGATCTATGATCTAGGCAGTAGTTCCTTCAGTTGAGTGAGTAGTTCAATCGAACTTACTCAGAACGATTCGATACAACTCTACTATTTATCGATAGGCAGTAATTATTTGATTTTCTTTTTCAAACATTTGCCTTGACTTTTCACTCACGGCGAAACGGAAGCAACTTTTGTACTTTTGTTACTGCTTCACGTTCATAACTGTGTGTTACATGCGTCGCAGCAGGACGATTTTCTAAAAATAAAAAAAATAATTATTTGTTTGAAAGAAAAAAAAAAGAAATTATTTACAAGCGCATTGATAATATAGCGTGGTCTAGGCCCATGTCTAAGGTAAGATACTTAATCTCCAATGCTGACCACCTCAACCCAGTACCAATTCAAGCTAATTTCGCCAAAATACACAAACAACGTATTTTTTATTCATTGATAATTGACAAATTATTTTTTGGCAACAACTCTGCTGCCTATCGGAAGATATTCACCACGCCGCAGCAATGCTGCCAGATTTGGGAAGTCATCGTTCAGCAGCCCCAACAGCTGCACAACATTTGCGACAAATGGTATCATGCTCTGCTAATGTCCAATTGGTTTTTATTGGCATTTACAAAAAAAATACTTGATTTACATTGTCAAAAGCGGACAGACAAAAGTTGCGCCCAAGTGGTGCTGCCAACTGCATTGAAAGACACGTCAAATTCACCACAGGTGCGCTGCCAGCCCTGGTTTATGTTCGAGGTGTATGGTTGCAATTTTCACAAATCATTCAAGTAGATATTGTTGAATTGTTAACAACGCTCATGTTGACGAGTTTTTAATTATTTAATGTATTTGTTATTCTGTCTATGAGCGAAACAGAGAGAAAGGGACAGACATATACAGAGGCCAGGGCCACAGTCAGAGAGAAAGAGAGCGACAGCTTGCATATATTGTACAAAACGAAAAAACCAAAAAACAAAAACTAAAGAAAAAACAGAAATTTTATTTCTCATACATACATATATAGCACATATATACAATATATATATATTTATATATATGCATAGATAAATGTTGTATGTATATATGTGTGTGTGTGCACATATTGCGCTATAGCCACATGTATGTGTGTATGCCTGTATATGTATACATACACATATACCTTCACATATTTTATACACATATGCATATCTATTCACCTACTGTACCACTTCATTATGTAAGCAGCGGGAACTCTACGACGCCAAACGAGCAAAAGCATAAAGAAACTCGCAAAGCAAAAGCAAAATGAAAAAAAAAACGACAAACCAAATATAACCAAGAAACAACGAAACCGAACAGCAATGTTATAAATCATTAATAACTGTAATTTGTAATGTTCCGTAACCACAAGCCACGCCCACGCTGAAACGTAAGAGAAATTGTTCCAAAACAACCAAAACCAAAACAAAAAAAAAATCGAAAAAAACTGCTAGCACAAAATATTTTTCCAAATTTGTCTGCGACAAGTCCTTGTTCGTTTTTTGTTTGTTTGCTGCCCTGTTCGCTACAGCCACGCCCACGTCCCACATTCAAACAAACGGCAAATGCAAACAAAAACCAACAAGGAATTGTTTTTTCTTTTCTTTCGTACCGACAACAAAGTTGTCTTAATCGGGCCCATTCTTCGTACGTACGTACGCATCTATGCACACACGCGCGCTCACTCACTCGCTCACACACACACATGCACATGCATTTGTGCATGTGCATAGTAAAAGCTGCTCAGCGGCCATTGCTGTTGTTGCATTCTTTTTTCGTTCGTGTGTCATGCGGGGCGTCGCACACACGCACACAATTTATATATAGAAGAAACGAAAAAGAAAACTTTCGCCCAGCGTGGCTCTGACAATTGCGGCAATTTGAACAGTTATAAAGCTAACAAAGTGTAATTATCATAATGTAACATAATTCATAATGTATGTATGTATCGAATATGCATTTTATATGAACGTTTTAGCAAAAGTCCAAAACACACACACAGGCGAGCGTGTGTTTTGCACATGGCTGCATGCATGTGTGTGTGTGTGTGTGTGTGTGTGTGTGTGTGTCACGCATTTGCGTTCTATGCTGATGTCCATGCGCGCAAGCGAGACAACATGATGTTCAGCTACAAAAGGAGAGCACGCGAGAGCGTCGCTTTATGGCCACTGTTCTGAGTGTGTGTGTGTGTGTGTGTGTGTTGTTGTTGTTGGGGGCCGAAAAGAATTTCGCAAAATTATGTCTTCCATCTGCTCCAGCAACAACAAATTGTGTGAAACGTGCAATGTGCACATATCAATACGTATATACGAATAGATGTACATATATATGTACGTAACAGCGTAAATTAACAGCTCGCTGTTATGTGCACATATTGCTAAGCAATATTTCATATATGTTGCATATACATAAGGCAACAAGTGTATGTATGTATGTACATAATGTTGCTGGCAACATGTTTTGGGCGCGCTGCAAAATCGCTTAACAGCACTCTGTTAGAGGCCAAAGTGAATGGAAATTCCGTTATGCGTGTGGGCGTTACGATAACATGTGTGTGTGTGACAAAACTTGGCCACACACACACACACATGTACATATATATGTAGAGTTTGTTTTTGTTTCTTTTTTTTTTTTTGACTTTGCTTTGTGTTTTTAGCTGTTGCCACCCACCACCCACTCAGCAACATGTTGCGCGCGCGACGCTTGCAACATGTTCGTATGTTTATATGCCGCACTGTGGTCAACAGGCGGCTGAATCTTTATGCATATGCGTCGAATATATAAACTATATAATGTGTGTGTGTATATGACCCCAAGACCTAACTATTTTTGCAGTATTTTGCGCTTGTTTTGAAACGGAAACGCAATATGTCTTCCGTGGTGGTCAATGAAACGGCCCTGATTAATTTAGCCGAGGATCTCGAAGATGGCGAGATCGATGACGATGATGATGAGGAGGAACAACAACAACTAAGCCAAAAACAACAACAGCAATTACATAAGCCAGCGGCCTTTTTGGCTGCCGGCTCCAGTGATGACGTCCAATTTGTGGGCATTGAGCGCGTCAGCGAGAAGCACCAACAACAACAACAACAGCAACAGTTGCAGCAGCAGCCGTCGCAGCTGCCGCTGCACGACGATGACGTCATTTTCCTGGGCATGGCCGGGGAGGCGGCGACGGGCGCTGCGGGGGCTGGCAGCAAATCGAAGAAGCCACGCCCACTCGAAGGTAAACAAGAAGAACAACAACAACAACAATGTGCTGGGGCCTCACTAAATTCCCTTTCCCCCTCCCCCTAGATGATCACGCGGTGAGCATTGAAAATGCCATCGCCAAGGCGCTCAAGAAAGGCGGCATTGAGCCGCCGCTGCCCAAGATGAGCAGCAAGATGAACAGCGGCAACAACAACAACAGCGCCAGCAATAACATTAACAGCGACGCCGACAGCGCTGCCAACGCCGCCGGCGACAGCAGCTGCGCAGCCGCGGGCCTCGACGGCGCCGGACAGTTGCAGCAGCAGCCGCCGCCAAGTCGCAGCAGCCGCAGACGCAAGCGCAAAAAGGAGCGCGAACGCGAACAGAAAAAGGACAAGGAACTGCAGGTAGGTCCAATATGCGACGATCCCCAACAGCCCCTCCCCCCACACCCCACCCGCCCGCTGCTAATCAAGCGCAACGAATTTGCCTTTCGCTTTGCCAATTAAATCCCAAAAAAACAAGATTGCTCTAGTCGCAAGTTCACGACTAGGAGATACCCTGTAGCCAGCCGCGAGCTGTCCTCACATTCATTTCAAGCCCCATCACTCTGGAAACTATATTCCTGAATAACTTATAAACGAAGCGTATGATACTTATGGGATTTTCAGTACTCAAAAGCAGCATTCGAATCTATGTACAAACCAAAGCCTAAGGCTCTAGTGCTTGAATTGCGTTTTTTGAATTTTTGGAGCGAGTTGGGGGAGGTATCCAAAAATTAAAATATTTCTGATCTGCGTGTACTGTAAGAGAATATATTAAACCAAATTTGGTGTCTCTAGCTCGTAAAGTCTCCGAGATATGCTCAAGAAACTGGCTCGAAAAAACTATATTTATCGATATTAAAGATAAAGATAACAATTTCAAATAAACTTGATCTTGCAGTGATCCTGATCAAGAATATATCTACTTTTTATGGGGTCGCAGGTGTTACATACATTTGCACAAAACCATTATACCCGTTTTACCCATTTTCAATGGGTTCAGGTATAAAACGAGGGGTATTGTTATTTATATATTTATTTTATTTTATTTGTATACCCTTCGCTTCCCCCATGCTTAACCTAGGTCAGCTTTATTTGGCTTTTTGTTCGCAAAAATGTGGTGAATTTATACGAGCATGTTCCGATTTCTACTTTCTCCCGCATTTCAGTTTTGTTTGAGCGTTTAACGCAGTCAAATAAAATAGTTAGCTGATGTTAAGCTCTAAAAAAAAACTCTATTTTTATACTTATCATAACTATCATCATTATCATTATGATTATTATCTTCTTTTACTTTTTGTGTCCGTTTTTCTCTTTATCTATCAGAAGTCTAAAACGGAAACTGTATTTAAAATATGATATAATACTAGATTAATATTACGCTTTATGCAAAATATATTTCTATTCAGTTCAATCTTTTGGAATTATAGGGTATCTTCTGTCGATGCATGCATACACCATAATCTAGATGCGATCTTTGCTTCTAAATTGATTTGATATGATGTTGTTTGTATATATAGTGCATATATATAATGGAATACATACGCGACATTTACAGGGTATATATTTAAATGTATGTAAAAGCATAGAACTAATGCAGGGATTAACAGGGTATATTTCGCGAATAGTATATGCAAATTTTGTTTTTTTTTGGCGGATTAACAATCGATTTTGACAGGGTATTTATGGAAGAGAAGTTGAACTTCTCCATTTATACTCTTTCTGGCTAAATGGGATTTACTGGGTATCCCTGGCACACGCTCTCAGCCCCTACAAACACCCTTAAACCCGCTCGCGTAACCCGGAATTTTGTCTAATCTCTCTCTTCGCCTCTTCTTCACCAGAAACGCGCCCGTCGCGACTCCATGGACGACGTCGGCGGCGCCGCGGGCAGCGACGAGATGGACATGGACGAGTACGAGATGATGAACGTGCGCGGCGGCAGTCCGCCGCCAGGTGGCGCCAGCGCAGCGCCCGCCGCTCGCTATGGCAGCGACTGGCCCGGACTGGGCATGGGCGACGACGCCGGCTACGAGTCGCCGCCGGACAACTACAGCAGCTACGACTCCTACTCGGACGACGAGCAGGGCGGCGGGGGCGGGGGCGGAGCGGGACAGGCGTCCGCCCAGCGTCGGCGGCAGCGTCGCGAGCGCGAAAAGGAGACGCGCGGCGGCCGCAAGCGACGCGAGCGAGACAGAGATCGCGAGCGGGATCTGGAGCGGCGTCACGACGGCGGCGGCGGCGGCGCAGCGGGCAATGCGGGTGCAGCTGGCGGCGGAGGGGGAGGCGGCGGTGGGGGAGGAGGAGGTGGAGGCGGAGGAGGCAACAGCGCCAACAAGCGCAACCGGCGCGACTCGGACGAGAAGCCGCGCGAGCCGCGCAAGCTGGAGCTGTGCAAGTTCTACCTGAAGGACTGCTGCGCGAAGCGGGACAAGTGCAGCTACATGCACAAGGAGTTCCCCTGCAAGTACTACTACCTGGGCATGGACTGCTACGCGGCCGACGACTGCCTCTTCCACCACGGCGAGCCGCTCTCCGAGCAGCTGCGCAACATCCTGCTCAAGCACATGGAGACGGCGCCCAAGGAGATACTCGGCGACTTCAAGCGCATCTCGCGGGACGTGGCGCTCAGCCAGATGACGCGCCGCCACGAGCAGCTCTGCGAGCAGTATCACATGGACAACGGCTGGACGACGCTGGCCAGCGCGGGCATCAGCCGGCTGCAGGACCAGCAGCATGCGGCGGCCAAGGCAGCCGCACAGGCGGCCAATCAGGCGGCCGCCATTGCGGCGGTCAGTGCGAACATGCAGCAGCAGCAGCAGCAGGCGACGGGGCGGGGTCGGGATCGGGTGCGGGTGCGGGAGCCGGCGCGGCGATACCCTCGCTCCTGGACATGGTCATCAATCCGCCCATGCTGCACCACGGCGACATCAAGCCGGAGAAGAAGCGCAAATCGCGCTGGGCGGAGAAGGCCACAAGCAAAGGGGGCGGAGCAGGCGCAGCATCAGCAGGACCAGCAGCAGCGGGAGCAGGAGCAGCATCAACGGGGCCAGCAGCAGCAGCAGGAACAGCTCCAGCAGCTGCTTCACCCAGCGCCAACAATCCCGCCACAAACACAGGCAGCACAGCTGCCAAGCGGCTGCCCGCGCACCTGGACCTGGCCAATCTGACGCAAGTGCTCAGCGCCGAGCACATGGCCAAGCTGAACAAGCTGGGCATCAGCAACCTGGAACAGATGCTGCAGGTGCCCTTCGGCCAGCTGACCGAAGCGGGCCTCACGCTAGCCGAGATCGGCGAGATTCAGCGCAAGGCGGAGGAGGCCAAGCCACAGGAGGCGGCAGCAGGAGCGGGAGCAGGATCAGGAACCGCCGAGCCCAGCTCAGTCAAGTAGGATCTATTTATTTATTGATTTGAGCCCACTTTAATGTATGCCTTGGTCCACAGAGCGACGACCAAGTCGGATCAGGATGCGGGTCTGGGCGCCGCCGTCGCCAGCTCGAACAGCAACAGCAACAACGGCTTCGTCATGGTCGACTACACGCAGTATCTGAAGGACGCGCACGTCAACTTTGCCGGCAGCGATCCGCGTAAGTAGCCCCAAGCAGATCCTGTGCACACCCATATATATTTGTATGCGTATATATATATATTTCTAGGCCGGTTAGCGGCCTAGATTGAAGTCAATTCAAAAACAAGTCGGGTGTAGCCGACGGCGTAATACTCGTTCACAGCTTAAAACAGTCGAAAACTGTCTTAATTATTATTATTTTCAAAAAAATATCGAAATTTGTAATTGGAAATATATTTTTCGGCTCGAGGTCATCGGAAAACTTTATGACAAAGATCCGCCCCCAGATATATGCATTTCATCGATTTGCCACGCCCTCAACGGGCATATTCAAAATTATTTTGTATGTGACCTTTAGAGGAGGCCTTCAGTAATCTGTCTAGCAAAATTTGTTGTATCTAGCCTTAAAACTGAAGGAGATAAATGTATTAAATCGATTTGACACGCCCCCACGCGGATATTCGTTCACCTCATATATGGCACATTGCTCAGAATCTTTAGAATATCCATATCAATTAATTATACTCTTTCACGGAGTGGCAATTCGATGTTATCTATATAACTGGCTCCCCCAATTCGATCGAGTCTTGTTTAGTTTTCCGATGTTGACAAAATATTGCTTTTGTTTACCGATTATTTATGTTAACAATAATGCCTAAGTTTTCCACAAATAGTCTCCACTTACGAGCAAATGCTGCCCTGTTACTTATATGGCAATGTTTAATACTGATCAATGATCAATTATGGGTTCGGATATATCTTCTATGTATTGTACATATATAGTACAAATTATATAGACCCTGGCAACTCTTTAGATTTATATAATTTTTTAGAAAAATGAAAAATGTTTGAGAAAAGTCCTTTTAATAATCTTTGTGATCCAATAAACCCTGCTTTTAGGCGTAATGTCAACTAACATTGAAAGTGCTGTTGATGTTAACTAACATTAACAGTGATGTTCATGTTAACTAACATTACAAGTGATGTTCATGTTAACTAACATTGTAAGTGCTGTTAATGGACAGTAGTTGGGCAAGCTTGTTCAATGCTGCAAACTATTAACCCAATTTAGTTGAATTTCACTGACTGTTAACTAACATGAAGAGTGCTGTTAATGGGCAGAGCCTTTCCGTAAACTCTGCAACCTTTAGCTAAATGGCCGAATTTTGTATTTGCAGTGGACGATGATCGCGAGGAGGACGAGGAGCAGCTGGTCATCGACGATGGCAACGACGAGGAGGAGGAGGACTCCGAGTCGGATGCCAAGTCGAAGAAATCGAAACGCTCCAGCGAGGAGGAGGAGAAAAAGGCGGCGCCGCTCTCGCTGTCCGACGAGGAGGACAAACAGGCGGAGGCCGAGGAGGAGGACCTGCCGCCCCAGCCGTCCGTCTTCGATTTGCCCACCTTCATGAACAACATGCTCGGCCAGCAGCACACGAGCACAGCCCAGCCCAGTCCCAGCCACAGCCACAGCTGCCGTTGCGGACTGCTCCTCGTCGCCCGTTGGAACGCCGGATGCGGACCTGCGGCCGTCCTTCTACCGCGACATCATACGCAATCCGTTCAAGGCGCGCGCGGCCTCCAACGACAGCGACAACGACAACGAGAACGAGAACGACAAGGATAACGACTACAGCTACCGGGAGCCGCCGCACTATTCCAACTCCAATTCGCGCTCGCTGACGCCGACGCCCACGCCCGAGCCGGGCTCCCAGTCGCCCCAGGGCCTGGGCCTGGGCCAGGGCGATGAGCCCGCCCTGTTTCCGCTCGGCACCAGCGCACAGCTGGGCGCCGGCTCGATCTATGCGCGCCGCTCCATGTACGACTACGATGCGGCGCGGGCCGCGCTCGAGGATGAGCGCGCGAGCGCCGCCAAGCGCGAACGGGACCGCGACACGGACATGCGGCTGCCCTTCGAGCCGATGAAGCACTATCTGCCCGCGACGGAGATCGATGCGGCCATCTTCTCGCACATACCCATCCGCTGGCAGATGCAGGAGGTGCTCGTCGAGCCGGCCAGCTACGGCCAGCTGCGCCAGCTCGCCTCCCACAAGGAGCAGCGCGAGCTGCGCGATCCGCGCCTGCGTCGCATCCTCGGCCTGCCCGAGCTGAGCGAGGAGGCCGGCGCCGGTGGCGCCGCCAGCCTCAGTGCCAGCAGCGCCGCCTCCGCCTCCCTGACGACGGAGCGGCGCGAACGCAAGTCGAGCAACTGCATCTCGTCGCCGGACGCCCAGCCGCCGCCGCAGGAGTCCACGCCCAGCTCGCCGCCCCAACAGCAGCTGCAGCTGCAGCAGCAGCCAAATGTGCCTGAAGTGGCTGCGGAGCCGCGTCGCACGGATCCGCGTCGAGATCCGCGACGCGCGCATTTAAATCCGAGCGCCAACAACAACAACAACAGCAGCTCCAACTCCAGCTCCGGCTCGCAGGCCAGCAACCAGGCCGGCGCCCTGGCCGTCAACGACAGCAGCCGGCAGATCTCGGAGATACGCGGCCTGCTCCAGGGCTCCAGCTGGTACCGCAACCTGGGCAGCAACAACAAGATAATGGTGAACCAGCAGCTGGCCCTGGTCTTCACCGAGCTGAAGAAGTTCCACCAGCAGGACGCGCCCAACAAGATCTTCGACGTGCACTTCATCGTCAGCAACCAGACGCTGCAGCAGATCTTCGCCAAGCTGCACATCTACATCGATGACAACGGGCTCGTCGTCCAGCTGCCCGAGGAGCCGCCCCAGAATGTCGGCGGTGGGGCGGTGGTGCCGGTCGTCCCCATACTGCCCAACATGTCGCAGCCGCCGCCGAATCTGGCGCAGATTCTTTGCCAGCCGCCGCCGAACGTTGGCCGCATGATGGGATTGGGCGGAGCCTTTCCGCCCTTCAATCAGCCGCCGCCGCAGCGCGCGAACAGCATACTGGGCATGCCCCCGAACGTGCCCAACGTGATGGGCGTGATGAACAGCAATCACTTCAATCCGTTTGGGGGCGGCAACAATCTGAACAATCTGAATTTGAATAATCTGAACAATCTGAACAATCTGAACATGAACATGAACAGCATGAACAGCATGAACATGAATAATCTGGGCGTCGCCTTCAACGGGGGACCCGGACCCGGCCCCGGACCCGGCCCCGGCCCTGGACCCGGACCCGGACCCGGTCCCTTCAACAACTTTGGCGGCAACCAGGGACAGGGCCGGCATTTTGTGGGCGGCAACAATCGGAATCGCGGCGCCGGCGGCGGCAACCATCGCAATCGCAATAATTAATTGAAATTAAATAGAAATATTAAATTTATTGCAGCGCAGAGAAAACGAAAATAATGCCCCTTGAAAAACAGAAAAAAAAAAACACCCGACCTTTAAAAGACTTTTAGCATTATGTTTATGTTTATAAATGACGCCCCTGAAATGCGACCCCCAACGCGCCCTCCCCCACCCCCCCGCAATTGTTACATTTTTTTGCTATTTTAGCTAAGAACGGAAGAGAAAAATCGGATTTGGACTGCTATGTAACTGTATATTACAATTATAAATTAATTTGTTTTTTTTTAAACTAGCAACACATATATTAAATATATATGATTTTTTTTTATTAAGTATACTCGTATATATAAAATATATATATATATATAGCGCCTACGTACTGATACAAAATGTAGTCGTAAATGCAACTCCCGAAAAACAAGAAACGAGAAAAAACATTTATTTTGTAAGTCGTCCGTTTAGTCGTAATTTTAGTATTCGAAATTTGTAGACATACACGAAATAAACGGCAAGTTTTAAGTATTATTAACAAATAGAAGTCAGCGGACGTTCAAGCAATTCGCATTTCAAATATGTTAAATTGGCGCGCTGTCGTCTAGTGTTGACAGCTGTTTAAATATTGACACACCATTGCCTCTCAACTGCGTTAACAGCAGGCGTACAGTACGCTTGCAGACTGTAACTAGGTTACATTAAGCTAATACAAATTTATTAAAATTCGTTTTTATCCAATTTAAAGACAGTTTGCCACTTAAAGCCATGTCTGCGGCATGCGAAAATCGCAAATTTTTGCTTAGAAACCTTTTCCTTCTTATGTTTAGCATTCACTAGATATTATCTACACTGCCAATTGAGCATAACATTGTGCAGTGTGACCGCTTGACTTGACGGCATATGTAGTTAGAAACGCTGTGCTTTTTCGCCGTGCTCGAGTCGGTCACGCTGTCAGTATCATTTTGTCGGCTGTGAACTGTGAAGGAAATTTGTAGCGCCGCGCGCAGTGCATTTTTTCTGGTAACTTTTTTTCTCCACTTTGTACTGTTTTTTCTTTTTTTTTTGCAACAAAATACACAATGCAATATTAAAACGTCCAGACGAAAGACATTCTTACGTGCAATCGAAGACGAACGCCTACTCAATGAAGAGAAAAACAATATAATATACATACACACACGTATGCAGACACATGCGTGTGCATGTACATACATATTGTACGTATGTATGTACTAGGGCCCACAATGGGTTTCAGCGTGACGTGAAGTGTATATAAGAAAGAAAAAATAATGAATCGACGAAAAGAGAAAATGGGAAAAGCAAAAAAAAATACGCAGACATTGTGAAATAAACGCAAACAAATGTTGCACATAGTTCAAATGTGCTTGAAAATCGATCATTCCAAATACATGCGTAGTTATTTGCATTCCATATATATGCTTGCATATTTCTTGTATTATATTTATTTATTTTTTTTGTACAACATATACATCATTTACTACGTATGTACGAATTGTGTATGTGTATGTGTGTGTGCGGCGAGAAGGCAACGAGTAGCAGGGCAGCATTTTTGAGTAACTGTAGCAGTTACTCGCTGTATTGTTTTTTTTCATTATTTTTTTCTTTCACGGTTGTTGTTGTTGGTGTAAAAATGCGAATTAAGTAAAATCAAATCAAGTTGAAAAAAGTGCAACGACGAGTGTTTACTTTGGCATTGCATGTGTATATGTGTGCATACACAAAACAAACGAACTATGTTACAGTGCGTGCCAAAAGTGTGCATCGCATTAAAAAAAAATATATATATATTTGCAGCTCGTTGTTTAGGCAAATGTCGTCCAACAAACGTGTGCATAATGATTGTGCACATTTTGTAGGAGGTCAGCATAATTTTGCAGTGCACTGTAACAACACAGTAGAAGAAGAAGTAGCTAAGCAAAAATGGCAACGAGCCGCTGAAAACGTACGCGCGCATACAAACACACGCACACAGACACATTCACAACGTCCTCGTTCACTGAGGCCGCCGCCGCCGTCACTCGCTGCTAGCGTCGATGACGAATGCGTGTGAGTGAACGAAGCGCGTTTGTGTGTGCTTGTGTGCGTCGTGTATATACGCATGTATATATATGTGTGTGTGTATTTGTGCTGCTGGCTCTGTTAAACGTGCCCCCACGGCCCCCTCGTTACCAAGCCAACAACATGGTGGCTTTGCTTAGTTTTTTTTTCCACTTTTTTTTTATTCATGCTGCTGAGTTCTTTTTTTTTGTATTTATTTGCCGTTAGTGTTTCGCAGCAGCAGCAGCAACAACAAACAACAATAATCAGAATAAAACTAAGCGGTAAATAGCAAGCATATTACAGTAAGTTTAACAACAAACATTCACCACACAACAACAACAACACCGCATATGCATACATGTAGATACATATACATGTGTGTGTGTGTTCTTGTTCTTTCGCTCGCTTGAAATTCATTCCGTTTGCAACGTGTGTAAATCGAGTTGCCGTCTGTTGTTTTTATTTTTTCCTCTTTATTTTTTTTCTCTCTGCTTTGTTATACATAAACTACCATTTTGCTTTTGGGTACGGAACAGCAACGGTTTTTAGGGGTAGGGCAAAGGGAGACGGCGAACACTTGCAAGCTGCAACAACAACAAAGCGCGTGCATACAGTCGCGTTCAGCAAAATGTTGCCAGCGCGTACCTAACTGACTTGGATAGTGTGTGTACACACTTTTCTTTCGATTAGCTACGTTGCAAATGCAAAATAAACGAAAATGAAAACTAGCATTTGTCACATTTCTGTGCCGCTTGTTTCCCGTTTCCTCTACCTAAGCCCAGACGTACCTTTTTTTTTTTTTATACATGTCCTGCTCATTCGTTTCCGGTTTTCAATCTTTTTCAAAGTTTCCGCATCTCTCTTTCTCTTTTTGGTTTGCCTAACTGTTTGTACATTTTTCTCCCTCTCTCTCTCTCTCTGTTGACTGTTGCAACTTGCAATTCAAACATAAAAAGCTTGTAACGGGTATTCGCTTCATTTGTTGCTGCTGGTGCTATCAATATTGTGGCCTTGCACTGTCCAACCAAGCAGCTGTTGTCGAATTCGTTTTGCATTTGTGTGCGATGAGATAACAAATAATTTCGAGTCCCTGCAGTTTGTTGTTTACTATTGTTCCGCACAGCAAATTAGTCGCTAACACAATAACAATTACAATAATTGCAGCAATAGAAAAAAAAAACTTATCTGCTATAAAAAGGGTTCACCCTGTGCCTAACGAAAACGGTAGGGTATATTGATTTCAAGCTAATGTATTTAATAGGCAGAATGTGACGTAAAATATTCATAATATATATAATTTTGATCACGACGACTAGCTGAGTTGATTTAGCTTAAAAACGATAAGTGTTACGGATTTGAAATCTATACTCCTTCCTAACTGTCCCAAAATAGAAAAAAAAAAAAAATGATTGCTTTATACATACATTTGCATTTTCTTTTTAAGTTCTTAAAATTTTATGAAGATCGGATAAAAATAGAAAAAAGAAGAAGCGGAGCCACTAGGTGTGTGATTTTATAAATGTGCAGGGTATCTGCTATTCGGGCACTACCCACTAGAGCACTAAGTTGTTTTTTTTGTTAGAGGTCTGCAACGTCACGACTTCACTTCACCGCTTGCTACGCTCAACTGCGCGCAGCAACGGTTATCGCTCTCTGTCCACCTACCTACATTGTACATACGTACATACCCTACAATTGGATCGATCTGTTCTATGCATCATAAAATTGAATGCAAACAATATTAGCCCGGCACACGCGCGCCCGCTTTAATTACATGGATTTATCTGTCTCGATTTTGCCATTTTTCCATTGAAGAAAAGGTGCAAATGTGCTTAAGCTTTTCGTCACTTTCGTCTCTCCTTTTTCTGGCAAGCAGGTAGTTGCCGGCATGCGTGCAAGCTGCACTCTGTGGCATTTTTGTCGACCCTCTCCCGTGGACATTCGTTCAGCATGCAGCTGCCGCAGAGAGCGGGAGCGAGAGGCAGACAGCAAATGTTTATGTGACAGCTGCCGCATTCTCCATAGTTTTTGCTGCTCTGCTGTTTTCCAATGCAACTTGTCTCGCTCTCTTTTGGGCTCCCACTTCCTGTGTGGACGGGCCATTCCCCCCTGAGAGTGAGCGAGATAGGGAGCAATGATCAACGATTGTTGATTATGCGAGTACCTGTCTGCCATTTTACTCGCTGCTTGAGTGTGGGGGAAGGGAGATGGGGGTCGTATACCCCCGCTTGACCAGCTAAAAGTGCAACAACATAAGCATATAAATAACTTCAGTATGTTTGCATGTGTATTCATGTACGTATATGTGTATATTTATTTTGTGTTTTTTCTGTGACTAACAATCAGCTGGAATGCCGGCCTTGCCATATTTCATCTCCCTCGCTCTCGCTGCGTTTTGTTTTTGTCGATCGCGTCTGGCAACTCTATTTCATTCATTTCGGCTTTTTGCATGTGATTCACGCGCACAGCTGAGCGCCGTATAACTGTATGTGTTTGTGTATGCTCTCCCTCGCTCTCTGTGTGTCCGCTCTCGTTTCCTTGACTGAGTTTTGCTACTTGCCGTTATCAGCAGTACCTGCACACACACACACACACATACATATGTATGCATTTGCATTTCGACCCTTTCGATTTATTTTTAAAGCTTTGGCTTTTGATATACCCTTTCATGGGTGGATAAATTATAGGTTCAACACGTACTGTGTAATGCATAGAAAAAAAACATCCCGACCCCATCAATATTTTCTTGATAAGTATTAACAGCTGATTCGATTTATTTTATTTATTGCTATTATATAGAAATTTATAGTGTAAAATAAAGTTTGACTTTTAAGTTCTCTTGACCAAGGTCAGCAATTCCAAGCTTCACTCCACTCTCAAAAGATATGCATAATCTGAATAATATCGAATAGCAATTTCATACAGCTGTCATAGAAATTTTTTTTTTTTCAAGACTATTATGAGCCTATTTTTATCATAAAAAACAAGCAAAATTTACTATGAGCATATACTATTTTAAATCGGTTTACTATATATCTATATATGTACATCTGCATATACTTCCGTTTGACCAATTTAATAAAAAGTGAGTTTTAATATCAAAAAAATTATCTTTGTTTTTAGAATTATATCGCTCATTTCCCCTGCCTGTCTGCAAGGGTATTCAAATTTCGCTACTCTGTTTTCCCCTTTTTTTTTCTGTTCAGTCTACGTTTGTGTCTTGCACTAGTTGAAGATCTTTTGCTCCCTCGCTCTCTAGCGAGCTTTGCTCTCTTCGACGCCGTTGAACGTGCTGTTGGCGTGAGACTTTCTTTTCCTTTTTTGTTGTTGTTTTGTTTTTGTGGCCATGCTTTCACCATAACTTTAGCATGTTTTACATATCTACATGGTGTACTTTTTGCTCTGCTACAGCTGCTTTCTCTTCTTCTTCGCGTTCTTCTTCCGAGCTGGAGCACTTTGGTACTTTGTGTGTTCTCTCATTTTCTGCTGCTTCTCACGCAGCATCAGCAGCGAGAGCAGTCACAACCCCCTGCTACAGTGCCTGCAAATTTTTTATGTACCATTTTATTGTTGCTGCTTTCCCATTTCCGCCTCTTTGGGCTGCGAGCTCTTATGTACTTATGTATTTTGCTTTTGGGCAAATTGTACCGTTATATACAACTGTATATATTATATATATGTGTGTGTGTGTGTGTGAGCTCTTAAGAGCATTATATACACACACATACAGTGGCACTTGCCAACCCCGCCACCCCCTTTCAGAGATACCCCCCTTTCACGGGGCTTTTACGCAGCTACGCATTTGCTGTCCAGCCCAACGCGATTCAGAGCTGCGCGTGGGCGGGGTTGGGAGTGGGGGTGGGGCTGGCTTCTGTTGCTGGCATGTCCTCAATTTCGGTTTAGCTGTGTCCACGTTTCTTTTCTGTTCTTTATTTTTAGAGTGGAACATGCGCCGGAGAACTTACCCCCACGCGTTACAATTGCAATTCACGTTGTCGCTAGCTCGACAGGCTTCGAATGCCCTGCAGGGGATATTTTATATTTAGGGACATTTTAATAATGATCCTTGAAAATTGATTTACGTAAATTTGTATTGCAGCGTATTGAGAACAATCGATTAAAATATGATGTGTATTAAATTCCTAAAGTATGTACATTAAATAGTTTTAGAACTCTTTGGTTTCAGAGGTTAATTTGTTTCTTATTTTTGAAAGGCCCTTTAAAAAATCTATATGTAAATGATTTTTCCAATATTTTTATATATTAATTTTATCATGTTATTAATTTCACAATTTTAAACTCAAGATATTATATTTGCTCAAAAATAATAGATGTAGATTTAAATGCATTACAGTTCGATATTTTTAATTGTTAAACGAACTCTTAATTAATTCTTTTAATTACCTACTTATAATGATTCGTCTGAACCGTGTGTAATTCCACAAAAAACAAAATGTTCACATGTCGAAATTTCCTTTATGCTTCGCCCTGGCCAGGCCGATTTTCCTGGTATTGGGCGGGCATTTTCCAACTAGTCCAGCTAATGAGGGCGTCTGCTCAATTTGGACATCACCTGCTTTTTCGGCAGCTGCTTTCGCTTGATCTTTAGAAATATACAGATTGATTCGATTTTGTGATCAGGGTGAAAGATGGGATAAGATAGTAAAGTTTGATATTGTGGATGTACTTCAGTGTAGATTAGATTTTGGTACGAATGTATTATATACTAATCCAGACATGAATATAGTATATTACATATATTAGATAATATATAATCTAAAAGTCTATACTATCCTTAATTATTGTTCAATTGAGCTTATAAAAACAAGTTTTTAAAAAATATCTTCGGATTTTCGGCTTCATCTTGCTTAGTGCCGTTATAACTGTATCAATATATTTTTTAGAACCTTTAGAATCTATATGAACACGTTTTTGCATTGCCTCCAAATGATATCTGAAGTCTTCTGAAAAAATTTTAACTTAATCTTGCGATTAAATTGTTCAAAATCGATTTTAAAATATTTGTATAAATTTGTACCAACATATAAACCATACTACATTATACTATTCGATATCGGCCCAGTATTTTACAGTATTTAATAGCTGGAATTAATCGTTTATATTGTATTCTAACGATGTTTCAGTATCTATATAAAAGCGTTTTTAAACTGAATTTTCGGAATTTTAGACTCATCAAGCTGCCTCTGCGATTAGGTTGTTGAGAATATATTCCTAAGAATTTTAAGAATCTATATAAACCAATTTTGCAAATGATTTCGAATAACTGTTGAAGTCTTCTTTGGGATTTCCCATTTTCTAATATTAAACTAATCTATTCTTGTTTAGTGGATTTTTTGGGCATCGTAATAACATTAATAATAACATTAAGTTTGGAATACCATTCGGTATATATGTATAATATATCATATTTACTATGTTATATATATATATATATATATATTATATATAAAATATATCATTCTTATATTAAATCTCATAATTTTTTAAGTCAACTTATTCCTAATCGATTTGGATTAAATGACTTTTAAGTCTTTCTAAGCAACTGCAATTTTTTGGGCTCAAAGTATTTGCAGCTTGCTTCCAAGTAAAAATCAGTTTGCAGCTTGTTCTGCGTGTGCCACCTTGACAGATTTCCAGCAGTTTGTTGCCACCTTGCCACGTTTTCCACCTTGCCACAATCGAGAGAGAGCAGGAGAGAGCTTCCGAGAAGATAAAACATCTGCCTGCTTGTTTGCAGCCGGCCCAAATGAAGAAAAGTCCGTCATAAAAGCGGCACGCTTCCTGGTAGATCGCTGGGTGGGTGGGTTGGGCTGTGGCCCAGGTAGCGCACGCGACTGGCACGCGCACCTTGTGCGCCCTAACCCTCCCCTCTACCTGTGGGCGGCGAGTCCTGTTCACGATCGCTTAAATAGCTTCGATCTGTGCGCAGACTCCTCAGTCGAGTTCTACTCGTGTCAAGTCTAACTTGTGCGTGATTCCAACAAATTGTGATTCGTGTTCGTTTCTAAAAACCAAATACATTAATTTTATATATCCTTTAAAATGGATTTCAATTTCGATTCTGTGACACCCTCGACGACAATGTCGTCCTATTATAACTTTAAAATGGCAAGGTATGTGGGCCAAGCTCTGTTTTTTTATTTTTTTTTAATATCTGTTTAAGCGCAATTTGTACTTTGGTATTTTTCGAAATTTTTGAATCTTTTCGGTTTTATGTTTCATATTTCAAAATTGTTCTTATGTTACGCAGTGCCTTGGCTGCTTAATTGGCTTTGCGACAGGGTGACAACTCTGGTGTTTTATTTTTAGTTCAGTGTCTTTCTTGCAGTGTGACAACTCTGGTTGCTTTATCTATTACTATACCTAAAATGTTGCAGGGTGACACCTCTAGTTCCTTTTATCTGTATAGAGTATCTGTTCTAGAGTTGGACAGTGTGACAACTCTGGTCACTCTATATTTCGTATATGGTATATATTATGTGTATAAAATTGAGTGATAATACTAGGCAATCTTTTCTGAGAGTCGGACAGAGTGACAACTCTGTTCGCTCTGTTTTTTGTATATGGTACATATTTAAAAATCACCCTGGGGGTAACAACTCTGGATATTACACTTTTTAAGAATTGTTCATAGTGACAACTATTGTTTACAATGGTTGATTTTTTGAAGTTCAAGATGGCAACTCTGTTCTAATCTCGATCAGACGCACACACACACCCACACACACAACTGTTAACATACTCTGTTATTCAAATGTAATATGCTTGCTTTTAATGCTTGATTACTTTTAGCATTTAATTTATTTAAATTTTTTTATCAGTATAAGTTACTCTCTCAAACTCACACACACACGCACGCACGCATACAATAATGCATACACTCACACATAAAATAAGAGTATAAAAAAGCGCGCACGTCTCTTTGATCATATGTTAATTTCCTTACCAATTTCTCACCTTTCACTCCCAACAACAACAACAACAACAACGACACCAACCTTAGTAACAACAACAACAACACAGCTGAGCGCGCCAACAACAGCAACAAGAACAACGACAACAGCCACAAAGAAGATAGAAGAGAAACGTTCTAAACAGAAGAGAGAGCCAGAGAGAACCTGCCAAAAACATTTGATACTAACAAGAACGAAAGTAAGAAAGAGACAGACTGAGTGTACTGTAGACTGTGGCTGGCGGAAGGAAAAGGAAACAAAAGGCTAAAAAAAAAACGCAATTCTTGCGTTTCCCGTGTTGCTGCGCCTTTTGACTACGAGAGCCGCCAAAGCTCTCGCCCGGCGACGAACACACACACATACACACACACACTTACACATCAAATTTACTCGCTCTTACACACATGCAAAAAACGCCCGCACTCGCTCACGCACACAATAGCAGAAGCAGACGAGACAAATAGTGAGCAAAGACAAAGAGAGAAAAACAGTAAATAAACCAACAGCAGCTGGCAGCTGAGAGCGCTGAGCGCCAACAACTACAAAGAGAGCGAGAGAGAGAGTACAAATAAGCGAGCTCTGATCACGTGAGCGAGAGAAGAGAAAAAGAAAGAAAAAATACATAAACAAACGGCGCACTGAGAGTATTTTGCAAAAAATACTCGTGCACACACTCTCAGGATATGTACGGCAACAATAATCCGGGTAGTAACAATAATAACGGTGGTTATCCCCCATACGGTTACAACAAGTCGAGGTAAATTTTAACTTCAGTTTCTTCACCTTCAAGCATAACAACAACAGCTACAACTAAAACAAACAAAATTCCCCACAAATATCCCACAAAAATATTTCCCTTACACACACACACACACACACATACAAAAAACACACAACTACCGCAATTAACGCGCAACGTTCTTTTTCTAGCACACACTGAAAAAAACGAGCGCCAAATTTTTTTTTTACCCCAATTTGAATTTAAACTATTTTTTGCTGCCTACTTTGCAGCTGAATTTAGACTTAGAAAAACGAAAATACCCTTTTTTTTTGCTAGGCTTAAAACTTGATCTGGCAACCTCGTTCTGTATGCATTGGCCTCTATATGTATATATATATATATATATATATATATGTGTGTTAGAGATGCGGCAGAAAATTGTATAGCTAAATACCATTTCACACATTTCCTGGCTATTGATTTTTGTCATTTGGCTAACGAAAAAAGGGCATAAAGAAAAAAACCCCATCAAAATCCAATAATCAAACCCACCCACACACACACACACGAAGACACATCCCACACACCCACACACATTTTCTTTATTTTTATCTATTGCGAATAAAAAAAAACAGTTCTCACAACAATGGAAACACTCGAGTGTGCTACGATAACAACAACAACGACAAAAATAGCAACAACAACAACAACAGCAGCAGCAACAACTATATATTATAACCTATCTGATTTGTACTAGATTGTACAGTCCAAAACTAACCTCAAAAATGTCAATTTATGCGTGCACTACAGCAAAAAGCAGTCTCGTTTTCAGGCAGGTTTTCAGCTAAAAAAAAAAAAAATTAAAATGTATACAATACGACACGAAACCCCTTAAAAAGCGCCCCCACCCCAACCCATTTTTATTTATGATTTAAACTCATTAAAAATCAACACGCTCATTATAGAGTTGCCACCTAAGTCATAGTAATCATCCATTTTGGAAGCTGTTGCGCTCCCCCTTTTGTAGTATTTGCGCTCTCTCTCTCTCGTTCTCGAACGCTCTCTTTATTTTAGCTTACGTTTTTACGTTCGTTACGTCGTTTTCACGCTCATTGATTTGCATTTTTGCATATAAATATGCTTTCACAATAGATATATATACTATATATTTAATAGACACGTTACGATTTCCAACAGCCTACGTCTCAACCTCACATCGCAATGCCATTGAACGTAGCGTAACGGCGTGTCACGTAACGCAACGCGTCGCGTTCTAATCGCAGTGTCTTGCAGTCTTAATGTGATAAATAAAAGCTAATATTAAAATAAATATAAAGTAATCAACTCGACTCAACTTAAATTAAATTAACGTAACGTAACGTAACGCAAGCTCTTCCATTCTCACGTAACACTGCATTTAAATCAAAATCAAAACTAAAACAAACAAAAACAAATCAAAGAAGAAAAAAAATACCGCAAAAAAATGACAAAAACAAAATGATAGCGACGATCCTTGGCGCGAAACTTCTTTAGCCAGCTCCAACGAGTGTTGGATCTCGCCTCCCCTCAATTTTTTTCCGCTCTCGAGGACTAACGTAACGGCCTAACAACGTTTTCGTGCGGCCTGTGCAACCTAAACAGCCTCACAATGTACCGGTAAATGTTCTAAAAAAAAAAAATAGCAAAAAAAAATTAATTCACAAAAAAACTTTTCTGTTTACATTTAATGAAAATGCTCTTAATTTCTATCAACTTGAAAAACTTTTGCTTCTGTTCGTTCGCCCCTCGCTCAAAACTCAGCTCGCGTACATCAGTCAATCAAAAATGTCACTGAACGCCATTTTCACTCACCTTCACACTCACACTTGCGTCCCCTTCTAGCGTGTAAGCTAAGCTAAGTTTTTAGGCAGCTCTTTTATTTTTGCCACGACTGTTTTTTGCTGTACACACGCCGAGTGCTCGTGCGCCCAGTTGACCCATATATACATACATACATACATATATATATATATATGTATATATATATATATATATATATATGTGTGTGTATTCTCCGCCTCGCTCCAACTCTTTGGCTGTGCCAACTAGGCCAAGTCGTTGCGGCGCCAGTGTCAAACTATTGGCCATTGTTTATGATGCTCGCTTGGCCTTTGTGCTAAAAATGATTTAAGTTTATTCCTGATAGAGAGGGAGAGTGAGAGAGTGGAGAGTGCAGCGCGCATGCAGCGTGCGTCAAATGCCGAAAATGTCACAGCCAATGAACTTTTGAGCTCTCTCTTTTTTTATGGCTCTAACGGCATGCATAAAACGGCACACTAAATTTATTGCACGTTGCTTGGAAGCTGCGTGCGTGCAAATGTAAACAAAAACGCAATGCGAAAGAGGGAGAGGGAGAGAGCGCCAGCGGGCAAGTCACGTGTTGTGGGAGCACACACACAAAAACAACCAAAAGAAACGGTGTCAGGACCTTGACATATGCTGAGCAGTAGCAGCGGAAGTTAACAGGGACGGCACTGTTAAGTTTAAGTTATGTATATGTACATATGTATGTTAGTTAACAGTAACTATTTAGCTTGTAAGCAGCTCAGCAGCAACAGTTGTTGTTGTTGTTATTAGTATAGTCGTACACACACACACACAGCCACAAACACACACATATATATATATATATACATCCAACGCATACCAGACGAATTGCCTTTTAGAAGCATATCTGTGTCTCTATCTAATGCGCTGCAATTGCCGCAGCAGCAGCGAATTATGATTTCAAGCTAAATTCAAATGAATTATGCGAATGCCAATTTGCGTACAACAAACGGCCTTGAGTCGCAACAGCAACATCAACAGCAACAACAACAGCAGCAGCAACAACAACAATGTCAACAATTCAACAACCAACAGCAGCAGCAACAGCTACAACCGTTAACAGGTCAACAACAGCAGCAGCAGCAGCGACCTTAACAGCAGCAGCCAGGGCTGCCACTTTTTTGTTGTTTTTTTTCGAGTGTGCTTACAAAATTGTTTTTTTTTTTTTTTTAAGTTCTATAAAGAAATTCAAAAAACCAAAAAAAAAAGGAAATACAAACCAATTTACAGATACAAACACACACACACACACACACATACACATACACACTTTGACCTTACACACAAATCTATTAATCATGTTGTCAACGCCGATTTGTAATCGATTTATCGATATTTGCCAGTTGATTTAATTGTGTAGACATGATCTCTTTCCACAGCAGCCAAGCAGCCGCATTAACAAGCAACGATCTCAACAGCGAAACCGAGAGACAGAAAAAACATTTAGTTTGTACATAGTGAGGTTTTTTTGGGTTAATAGCGTTATTTTATTATTGTTTGAAAACTGGTGTGATAACTCTGTGAAGCAACAACAAAATGTTCCTTAAACGAAGACGCCGTCAACGCCTGTAAGTAAACAAAGACTATGACATTTTAACAATAACTAAACATTAAACAAAACACAAAAAAAAAAACAAAAGATGTTAAATATATCATGCATTTTTAAGTTAAACCATAGACCCTAAAAAAATACACTACAATCAACAAATCTGCATCACTCAACAACAACAACAGCAAACAGTTCTTTTTTAACTGTCCACGCGGGAAGTCCTTAAAAAAATATATATATATATATTTCCCCTTCAAAACACACTGTTCAGTTGTATTTATTTTTTAAAATTTTTTTTCAAGTGCAGCCATTTTTTTCGTTTTTTTTCAAGTGCTTAAAAAAATTTAAAAATTTATTCAATTGTGTGTCCGCAGGCTATTTTCCCCACTACAGATCTCATCAATTTTGTTCAGTCTAACTGAACATATATTTTTTAAAGTTTTTTTTAAGTGAAATATACAAATTTCAATTAGAAATTTGCGTCCGAATTACTAAAAGGGTTTTCAGCTTGAGGTTAATTTTTTTCAGTGCAAAAAATAAAAGTCAAAAATATGTTTTTTTTTCTATTTTTTTCAAGTGCATAAATATGAATTTACAATTTTATAGAATTTGTGTCCGCATTTTTTCCAGTGAAAAAGCAGAAAATGGTGGTGTCTTTTTTTTAAGTGCAAATTTATGATGTAAATGTAAAACGTAAATAAAATTACGGTCAGATTTTTTTTTGAGTGAAAAATAAATTTAATAAATGATATTTATTTTTGGTGCAGTTATTTTTTTTAATTTTTTTTTTTTACATTGTTTTCTCAAGTTGCGCAGCGCAAGTTCCATTTTTATTCGATTTATTCGTAAATGCGAATGTTGAGAAAATGGTTCTTTCTGTCTGCTGCAAATTATTTTCCTTTTCTATACACTGAGCGCCTAAAAGGCTGCTAAGATGCATTCAAATTTCACTTCAGATAATATTTAATCTGTTGCTATTAGTTTTTATGATCAAATAAGTATATAACTGATGGTACGTCAAATGATTGACGCTGTTTTCACGAACATGTTGTTTAACAGTGCGCTTTTAAGCTCTTGAATGCAGCCTAACAGTGATGTACGACTCTGTTAAGTTAACAGCGGCTTTTATTGACTTGCCTTTAAAGTCTCTGTTAATTATTGTTAAGCCCCATTAAGTTAGTGCTGTAAGATAATGCATTCATACATCAAAACATTTCTTGCTCATATTTCGATTTAAAAAGAAAAACCAAAAAGTAAATTGCGCTTTAAACAAATTTTTATTTATTTTCAATCATTTATCGATAATTCATCAATACAAAATGCTAATATATAATATTTTCTTCTCTCCGATCAATCAATCAATCGTTCAATCAAACAGCGGTGGACGTGTGTTTGGCATGTCACATTCACTGCCATCAGGAATGGTACGTATTATTTTTCCGTTCTATTTCATTTGTAAAATACCATAAATTTTGAATATTTTATTTGAACATAAAGTTCGAAATCAATCAAACTCAAATTTCATTGCATGTGCAATACAAAAAAATAAGAAAAAAAAAACAGTTTTCAAATAAAATCTCATAAAATTTGCAATTTGCATTGATAATTGAATTTTTGTTTGTTTTCGTTTTTTGTATGTTTATTCAAAATATATTTAAATTTATTCTAGTTGAATGTTATTGAGTTTGTCTCATTGAACGCTCCTGGGGCACACGCTTTTAATCAGATTAAAAAACCGAAAAAATAACAAAAAGAAAAAAAAAACCAATTTAAAATTAAAATAAAAATAAAATCGTTTTTTTTGTGGATGCTTAAAATTAAAAATACAATTTAAAATAATCAAGCCAGAAATAAACTTTAACTCAAATTTGCATTTTGATAAAGAACAAAAGAAAACTCAAACAAGTCACAACAACAACAACAAAAAACTTAACAGGCTATCAAAACAACATCAACAATAGCAATAACACAACAACAACCACAACATAAAATACTGAAAAGAAACAATGATACACACACATATACAGCTCATGACAATTAGACATTTATAAACAAAGTTTGTGCTTATCTTATTCTTAAAAATGTTCATTAAATTTTTGCCTTATGCAAACCGAAAAAAAAAATTGTCACCGTTCGAACCAATATAAATTGTTGGGGCTTTAAATTTTTCGTTCTACCGAAATTAAACCAAAAACTCAACTCCCACCTTTGTTTTTAATTAGTTGTCAACGGCTGTATACACACACATACATATGTAAGCATCTCACACACACACACACACACGCACACAGACGCCCTCGAGCGGCTTTCTTTCGTTTTCCTTTCATGCTCTTGAAAACAACGTGTTTTTCTATTCCGTTTTCTTTTTATCAATTCCGTTTGCCTTTAAAATGCAACGCTGAATGCCGTTAACTGTTTGCAGTTACACAAACACCCACACCCACACCCACACATTTACATAAACAGACACTTAACAGCAAGGGCAATGTTAAAATGTTTTGCACCAGCGCCGAGCGCTGTTAAAATTTAACATGCGTCTGTTAAATAGCAACTGTTAAGTACGCACGTTACATTAATCGAGACATTTTTTAATCATGCAAAAAAAAAATTAATTTTTTGAACTGCAATTTAATTATGCAACTTGACAATTTCGTAGACAATTTCAACTTGTGTGTGTGTGAGAGTGTGCGAGCAGAGTGTGTGTTTGTTGTTGTTGATGCTGCTGACGAAGAAATGTACGTATATCGATAACAGCGAAGGCAACAGTAATCGAAGTCGAAGTTGAAGTCGCATCGAATCCCACCCCCCAGCGTTTTATGAGGCGTGCTCTCAACATTTAGAGTATCTTTGTATGGTTAATTTGATTACAGTCACGTTATGCGTTCTCACCACAGGACACAGAATTTACATTTCCAAGTTCCTCGTCGCGTCGCGGTTACAACGATTTCCCAGGCGGCAATGGTGGCAGCGCCAACTCGCTTGGCGGCAACATCTGCAACCTGCCGCCAATGACCAGCAACAATTCGCTGAACAATCTGTGCGGCCTCTCGATCGGCAGCGGCGGCAGCGACGATCACATGAACGATCCTCGCAACAGCAACACCAACTTGATAGTCAACTATCTGCCGCAGGACATGACTGATCGCGAGCTGTATGCGCTATTCAGAGCCATTGGACCCATCAACACGTGCAGAATCATGAGAGACTATAAGGTAATTATCAATTGAAATTGAAACCAGCTTTCTTGTGTTAACTATACACACAAACTCTTACTTTTTTAATATAATCAGATATTATAAATATTTTTAAAAATCTAAAAATTAAAAAAAAAAAGGAATTAAGAAATAATATATACATTTGTTTTTCTGAAAAGCTTAAAGATCTAATTATTGCTTTGCCCTCGTTACTTGAAAAGTCAAATTCTTAAAAAAAAAAAGCAAAAAGAAAACTAATTATCAAATCAAATTATCAGCATCTATTTTTTGAAGCTTTAATTCAAGCTTAAAAAGAATTTATTTATTATTATTTTTATGCAAAACTTGAAAACTAATTTCAATCAAATTTGCAATTCCCCTAGACTGGCTACAGTTTTGGTTATGCTTTCGTGGACTTCACATCGGAAATGGACTCGCAGCGTGCTATAAAAGTACTCAATGGCATCACAGTGCGCAATAAGCGGCTAAAGGTGCGTATTCAAGCCCTTCCAAATCCTAAGGAAACTGAGGAAAAAACTGTTGAAAACTGATTAATTTGTAATTTTCGTTATTAGGTTTCATATGCGCGTCCTGGCGGTGAATCGATCAAGGATACCAATCTGTATGTGACCAATCTGCCGCGCACGATAACCGACGATCAGCTGGACACGATCTTTGGCAAATACGGCTCCATTGTGCAGAAGAATATATTGCGTGACAAGCTCACGGGTCGACCACGGGGCGTGGCCTTTGTACGGTAAGTGCCACAAAGAGAAACTTAAATTTTGTGTTTATCGATCAAAAAACCGCACATTTTAATCGATTCCAAACACGACCTCAATCAACATAATCGTACTCGTTCACGAAGTAAAAAGAGTATATTGGGTTCCTGCAATGTCCGTCCGACTGTCCATCTGTTAAAGCGAGAGCCCTGAAATTCATACGCCCACTGGGGGCGTGGCAACTCGTTAAAATCTATTTATCTCCCTCAGTTTTAAAGCTTGATGCATAAATTTTTACAGACAGATTACTGAAGATCTCCTCTAAACATCGCACAAATATTTTGTGGATACGCCCACTTGGGGCGTGGCAAATGGAAAAATTCTATACAGCCTGGGGGGGAGGGGGTAAACCGCAAAAATCTACATCTTATAGTCACCAAATTTGCCAGAAAGTCTTCTGATGACCTCTGTGAACTGTGAACGAGTTTTGCACAGTCGGTTACACCCGACTGCAAAGTGCCTACTTGTTTTCCATTTAAACATTTATATCTTTTTTGTTTCTTTCATGCTCCTCATTTTGGTATCATTTGCATCGCATCCGTTTCTAACCACAAAAAACAACCAAAAAAAAAAAAAAACAAAAAAAAAAAACAAATCAAAATAAATAGCTACAACAAACGCGAGGAGGCACAGGAGGCAATCTCGGCGCTGAACAATGTCATACCCGAGGGCGGATCGCAGCCGCTGTCGGTGCGCTTGGCGGAGGAGCACGGCAAGGCAAAGGCGGCGCACTTTATGTCGCAAATGGGCATGGGACCGCCGCAGGCGCCTCCGCCGCCGCCGCCACCGCCGCCGCACATGGCGGCCGGCTTCAATAATATGGTTCACAGAGGTAGATCATTAAAATCACAACAGCGCTTCCAAAAACGCATCCGTACTTTGATGCACAAAAGTTTATCTAAAAAAAAAACAAACCAGAAAAAAACCAAACCCAACCATAACAAAATCAAACAAAAACAAAACCCAAACAACAGACCAGTTATACATACAATCTTATGTATATATAATATATATATATCTATTTTTTTGACAAACAACAACAACAAACAAACAACAACAGATGCAAAATCACAACTCTAACCACATCTAAGGAAAAAAAAAACAAACAAACAAAAAATTAATAAGAAAACTCTTAAATATAATAATAGTAATTTTTAGTTCTTTATATTTGCAAACTTAGGAACGTATATTCTATATATAAAAAAACAGAAATTTCTTGTTGCAATTTCTTATTAGTTTTTGTTTTTTTTTTTTTTAATTTCCATGTAAATTTACACACAAAAATAATGTTCGCTATATATATTATAATAATATATATAAACATATGGACAAAGACGACAAATTGAATTGTATATTTGCCCATTTTTAGTGTAAAACCTATTATTTTTAACAAAACTACAAAAAATCAAAAAAAAATATTTAAAAAAAAAACACTAATTGCGTATTTTTAAATTCGAATTAAAATTTATTTTAGATAATACTAACAAAAAAAAAAAAACAAAAAAAAACTGGAGAAACAAAAAAAAACAGGCAAAACATTTTTTTAAGAATCATAAAATTTTTTTTATATAGAGCTTCTCCACGCATAAGTTTAATGCAGCCCAAAAGAAAAAGAATAACAACGCAACACACACACATACAAATACACATAAACATACACATACACATACAAATACACATACACATCCATAAGCTAATAAAACGGACTTAAAAAAGAGAGAGCAAAAAAAGTAGGAAACAAGCAGAAAGCAAACCGAACCCAAGTGCCGTAGAATTTGTTCTTATCCTTAAACAACGATCGTGTCACGCAGGAAACGCATAACAGTACATTTAAAAAACATATATCGATAAAAATCGATATATACACATATACATATATATATATATATATCGGTTGCAGTTAAATATGGAGCATTGTTTTGCGCTGCATTTAGGCTTAGTGCTATAAGAACAATTGCTAAATAGCATCTTAGATATATACAATTTTTTTTATACGAATAAAATATATATACTCGTATTTACATATAGAAATGTGCTAAATAACAGCTAAACGGTATCTGTTTTTTTTTTTTTTTTTTTGAGTGTATGTGTGCAAAATATTTGAAACAACGGACTGAGCTGAAACCCTAATGCAACAAAAATACCCCACGTCAAGTAAATAATAATAAAACATAGGAAAACCAACTCTAAATAAATTAAAAAAAGGAAACGTGAACTTTTTTTTATTGTGCAAAGTACATGGAATGCTAAAAAAATATATATATATAAAAAGGAAAAAATCAAAATGAACCAACTGAACTGAAAAGGAACTAACTCAAAGAACTGAAAAATTAACATAAACTTAAAAAATAAAAAACAAAATGATTGAAGCGTTGCCCTGTTTGTTACACTATCCATCCTCTCTCTGGCCTATAAGTAAAACACAATCGTTTCATATTTATGATTTAATGCCCAACAACAACAACCAGAAACAACAACAACTACAGCAATAACTATACAACAGCAACAAATATTTCTCATAACAAGAAACATACATAAAAAAAAAATAAGTAAAGTAAGTAAAATTTATAGATATATATACCTTATACCATATATTAACTATATAACGTATCTATATCTGAATAAGTTCAATTTTAAATTATTTAGTTTGTAGTGTGTTACAAAAGCAACAACAGCAGCAACAACAACAACACGTCGAGCCACGCCGAGCGACAGAAGCGTAAAAAAAAACACAAAAAAAATTATTAATGATCTAAATAATATATATACATATATATATGCCCATACATAAATATATATATGCAACTATGTATATATAAAAAAAATAAAAAAAAGCTAAACGCAAAACAAAACAAAAAATTTTTTTTATTTTTTTTTGTTGTTCAAAGTCAGCAAAAAAATTGCAGCGTAAAAATGCAGAAAAAATACGTTTTTTTGTGCGTGTGGGCGGCAAAACAACGGTTAACATAAGCGTGTGTGCCTGTCCTATGTGTGTGCGTGTGTGTTTGTGTATGTTTGCTACCATTTTTTTTTTATTTTTTTTATTTTTTGTTTAACTGCAAAAGTGTTTGCCGCTACCAAACGCCAGGGGGCGCGCGCGCATGCAGCAGGTTTTTGTTCACAGCTCACGGACGCAAAAACGTTAAAAACAGAGAGTAAAAGAGAGAGAGAGACAGGGACTATTGACATGTAACGAAAAGCAGGCGTGGCGCATGGTAAGTATGCGCGCACTTACGAAGCGATAACGGGGTGCTTAGTTTCAACGAGTGTTATCGATCAACATTCTATCGATCAATCGCAAATCATATTTTTTGTATTTTTTTCATGTGCAAATTTAACAACGCGCTCTGCTGCATTTCTTTTTTTTTTTACAAATTTTTTTTTGATGAATAAAAAAGTGTTGAAGTTTTTTTTTTGTTTGCATTCTGATGAATCAAAGCAAAGAAAAAAAGAAAAGAAAAGAGAAAGTAACGAATACGTAAAGTAACTGAGCGGAGCCACAAGCTGCCAACACCCCCTTATCGGTTCCAGTGCCAAAAGTTCCATAACGACTATGAAACGTATAAAACAATATTGAAAAGAAGCAAATGAAAAAATATGCTAAAAACATATAACTATATATATGTTGTTCTTTTTTTCATATTTTTTTGCAAGTGTATCTATCATGCATAAAACAATCATAACAAAAACTGATTCTGTTTTTTTTCCATTTTTTTTCCTCAAACTTGATAAGTGACAAAGTGTGTTAAGAAAGAGAGCCCGGCTTGAGGCTCCATTTTATAAATGTTATTAATTTTTTTTTTCGGTGTTAGTTGCTAAGAATGCATATTTTCTTATCCCCCCATATATACTCTATATAAAGTTTTCTTTATAATCAAATTTGTTTCCCTAATTTTTTTTTGTGGCTGCTGTTTCAGTGTTAAGAAAAACAATAGTTACAAGTTCCTGGAAAATCAAAAAAAAAAACTGTTCATAACTCATTCTAATTGTGCAGCTTCTTCCTCTTTTTTTGTTATCATCAGCTACAGGAGACTTGTAAACAAAATTTAAATACTGACAGTTCTGAAATAAAAAAAAAAACGGCAGCAATAACTTTTTTCAATATTTTTTTGTTAGTATTTATTTTCAATTTGTGATTTTGTTTTTCATGTTTTTCAATTGGATATTTTTTTGTTGTTGTTGTTTGATCATTTTAAGTCTCTAAATTTTTTTTTATGTATTTAATCTTTTTCCTTAGTTTATACACTTATATATTTGATTAGTTTAGTTTAAAATAGAACTGAAAACAGGAAACTGAAACAAAAACCCATTTGACGCTCAGAATTTACTTAGTTTATTTTTTTTAATATTTCAAGTAGTTTGTCTATTTTTTTATATATGATAAATATATACCCCGTATATATCCCTTTTGTTTATTGCCGTAGTCTATATATATAGAGCACTAACCAGGCGTGTTCTTTTAACTATTTATGCCACGCCCACCCTAGTCAAACTAATCTCCAGAACTCTCACATTTCATCATACTTAACGATTACTCTTCTTCTGCCTTTGATTTTTCTTGATTACAAAATGTGTTTGTTGTTGAACCATCGACGACATCTTACAAAACTAAAAAAATATGAAAAGAAAAACCAAATTATATATACATATATATATATATATAAAGTAAAACTAAAAATCTAAAACATAAAACATTAAAAAAAAAAAACATAAAAACAAAAAAATCAGTTGGCGCCCACAACTAATAAGTTGTACAATTTGTTTATTTTTTTCATTTTTTTTATAGACGGAGCAATGGAAAAATTACGCTCATTATTCGATGCTATTTGCGATGCTATCTTTGGTCTCGATAGTAATTATTCCTTTTATATTCTCTACTATGCCTAATGATAATCATAATCATAATTTGTATTTTTTTTTTTTTTTTTTTTTTGAGAGCACATAAGAAAATCCGAGTCTAAATAAATAATTTAAGTAGTTTAGCGACAAAGCGACACACACCAGAACACAAACCAACCTTTATACGATACATACATACAGACAGTTTTCCAGGCTGATAATAAACGAATTGGGCGCGAGAAGCGTAGTGAGAAGTTATAAACTATTTACTTGCATCCTTTAGCTGCTCGCTTTGCTCGCTCTTCGAAAAGACGTCGCTGCAGTGGGCTACCAGAAAGAAGCTCACAATATGTTCTTTACTTGTTTAAGCTTGTTTGCTTCTCTCTTTTCGCTTTCACTTTCGCTTTGAAGCCTCGCGCAAAGATTTGAGCGTTTGTAAGTATTCTCTCTTCGCTTCTCGCTGCTCTTTTTTTTTATCTGATAAGCGTTTTATGCTTCTCGCTGCCAATTTTTTTTTTATCAGCTTTACACAAACACCCAAACAAATACACATTTACATTGGGACATAACCTGACACATATATATATATTCGACACAACTCAAATCTATATACAATATATTTTTATTCTTTTTTTCAATATCAATCAATGCGAGCCTCAATATTCGTCTCATATTGCAAATTTGTAAAAAAAAAATTTAATTTAACGAAAAAAACTTCAAAGCGTGCCATGTTTTACACATTCTTCTATTTAGTTTCTCACCTCATCGTCCTATTGTAACCGATTGATTCGTCTGATTCGTACTTATTTGACTCTCTCTCTCAAAAAAAAAAAAAAAAAAAAAATCCAAAAAAAAAAATTTAAGTATATTTAAAATTAAAATTTAGAGCGTTATTTGAAAAAGTTCCAATTGCGAATAGGCCACTAAAATAAATTTAAAAAAATACTATTTATAAATTTGTACAGAATTGTGCAGATTCAAAAAAAGAAAAACATTTCGCTTTTCAATATCATTCAGATAGAACAAATAATATCTCTAACCAACCTTTTTTGCTACTGATTAATTTGCTTGCGCTTTTTCCCAAACAAATGAAGTTTCAAGAGAATTTAATCAAATAATAATAATTTGATGTTCGTTTTAGTTAAATATATGTGTGTTTTGACATTTTTGTATAACACGACCATAACGTTCCCTAAGTCTCTTAATAAATATATATATATACATACGTAACATATATGTATATATATATATATATTTGAATATATATTTACTCCAAATTTTGTCCAATGACACGCTCTTTGAAATTGCAATGTGTCCGCTTTTTGTCCGAGAAGTGCTTCAACTTCCACTCTATATAATATATGTATATTTACATATAATATATACAATATAATCATTCGCTTTAAAAATATCTGAATCATAATTCTCACGTATGCGTTCGAATTTGTATATTTGTTTATTTTTTTAGATGGTTCGTTTATACATATATATATGTATATATATGTGTGTATATCAAGTTTTGTGTTTTGCTTGCCAAGTTCCGTAACAATGACACGCACCGACCTATGGAGTGCTCTACAAATCGAAATCATTTTTTTTGTGTACACGTTCATAATAGAGTAACATTCGCATAGAACTCATCTGGTGCCTATTTTTTCTGTGCTTATTTTGTGTGTGTAAACCTCACTTTATTCCGAAAAATACAAAAGAAATTCCCACTAAAAACTCTTGTCCACCACCCCATCCCACCCAGAAAAAAACGAAACAACCCTAAAACAAAACATGGCACGTTAACTATATCGAATCAAGAAATAATCGATAAATTTTCTAGAAAAAGCAAGGAAGAAAAGAAAAACTCGTTAATCTTTCAAGACTTTGTAACGTCGTGTAAAATGCAAAACGAAATCGTCTGAGTACAATTTTTTTATTATTGCGCTTCAAAACACGCAACGCAACGAAAACTCGCAAAACTTAAAAAAAAGAAAGAAAAAGCTAACTAAATCCAATACAAAACCATATCAAATACAAATTTTTTAACGTAAACGAAACAAAACCCAAAAATAAAAATACATAAACAAAACAAAACAAGTACAACAAAAAAACACTCTAACACCTAAAAACTCTAGCCCAAAAATATATAGATTAATATATAAATTATTTTTTGGATTCTTAAATCAAGAATATTAAAAACACCTTTAAGTTATTTAAGTAAGGGTTTTTTTTTTGTCTAGCAGCACTTAAAATTAATATTTAAAAACTAAAAATATGTATTTTTACGTCTTAAACTTGAAAGTTAAAAAAATAAATACTTAGCTTATATTTAAAAAAAAAACTTAAATTTTACACTTGAAGTTAACTTAAATTAAATTTGTTCAATGAATGCAACTTTTTCAAATAGACGCTTAACTATAAAAATTTTGAAACAACTTTTTACTAATAACAAAATTTATTTTTAATTTTTATTTATTTTTTTTTGCTATTTGAAAATGAAAATGAAATTATAGGCGACAACTTTGCCGACTTGCTTGATGGACTGTACCGCCGGAAGTACCATTATCCCTACTTATAATTGACGCCGCAGCAGCAGCAGCAACTGCAACTATATCAGCAGGCGTGCGGCTTCAATCCCCTGAACAACAACAGCAACAATAGCAGCAACAATAGCAGCAACAACAACAGCAACAGCAACAACAGTCCCAACCACATGCTACAGTATCATCCACATTACAATCAACAACAGCAACAGCAACAGCAACAATCGCCGCCACATAGCCATAACAACAACAGCAATGGTCAGCTGCCACGCCTGAGCAATGCTGCTGCGCACGGCAGCAATCAGTATCAATACAACGGCAACAATCAACGCCAGCAACATAATCAAGCGCTCAACTACAACCAGCAACAACAGCAACATCAATTGCAACAGCTGCAGCAAAATCCGACACGACAGCAATCACAGCCGCAACACAGCAGCAATGGCTTAAGCTTGAGCCCGCACAACAGCAACATGCAACGTTACAACAGCAACAGCAATGGCCACATAAATAGCCTAAGCTTAAGTTCGCACGGCAGCAACATGCAACAGCACAACAGCAACAACAGCCACATGCATGGCCTAAGCTTGAGCAGCAGCAACATCAGCAACAGCATCAGCAACAGCAACATGCAACAGCACAACAGCAACAACAGCCACATGCATGGCCTAAGCTTAAGCAGCAGCAACAGCAACATCAGCAGCAGCAACAACGTGCAACAGCACAACAGCAATGGCTTAAGCTTAAGCCCGCACGCCAGCAGCAGTAGCAACATGCAACATCACAGCAGCAACAGCAACAATCACATACTAGCACCACAGCAACAGTTGCTCGACTACGGCTACAACATGGAGCAACAGCAACATGCACAAAAGCTGCAAAAGCTGCTGAGCAGCGGCAACAGCTTTCACACAACAGCAACAGCAACAGCGACAACAGCAACAGCTACAGCAGCAACAACAACAAATGCAAATGGCAGCTACATGTGGCGCACATAACCTCAAAACACACATGCAGACAAAAGATATACTTAAAAAAAATATTTAACAAAAATCAACTGAAACTACAGAAATCTTTGAACTAATGTGGATCATCTATATGTTCTCAACGAATACCAATCAATTTAATTTTAAATTAATCCATTTTTTTCTGACCAATTTTTTTTTTTTTGTGTTTTATCCTTAAATGTTCCTCATTTACTTTATGTTGTAATCTTATATATTTTTTTTATTTTTGTGCTTTTTTTTGGAGGATTTTTTTTTCTTTTTATGTAAAATGCGATTCTAGGCAGTCGCTATATATAGACATTAGATACACACTCACACACACACATACATGTATACATTGGCTATATGAAGTGAAACATACTGATATATATATATGTATATACATTTATATACATTTATATATATATATATATATATATATATATATATATATATACATGAAATACTATATTATAATTACATAGAGAAGCGAAGGTTTTTTTGTGCTTAACTTTAGGCGAAACGATATTTTTTTTCACACATATATAACTAAATATATAATATATATAGCATACAATTAGGCGTGAAGGCATAAGCTCTGTTTTTTTTTTCTGTTTCTGTGTCTCTAAACTGACTTATACGAGTACCGGAGTATATATGTATATTTATATAGCTGAAGATCTGTTTATTTTTTTCATAATTTATAAATCAATTTTTTTTTATTATTATTATAAACTAATACAAATAATATAAATGTGAGCATGCTCAAGTTCAGGCTGTTCTTACCAACTATGATGAGGCGTATAAGAGAGATAGAAAGAGTGAGAGCGAGGAAGAGAGAGTAGTTGTAAAGGGTATATGGGCAGCACTGCCCGTCTGCTGTTGTGGCAAATTGGCAGCACTGTTCGCTTGGCCTCGCCCCAACAGCAGCTACAAATTGTGCAGCTTATATGCGGGGGGGTTGGAACCCTTTGCCCCTCCCTATACCTGTTCACCAGACAAAATTACAAGAAAAAAATAAAAGAATAACAAATTTTTTTTTCATAGTTTGTAAAGAGAATTTTTTTCATAATTATAATGATAATTTTTTTTGAAACGACTTTTTTTTGTAATTGTTTAAACAACTTGAGCATGTTACACACACACACACACACAACACAAACACACACTCACATACAAACACACACAAATACTTACAAAATTATAAACCTTAAAAAAATGAAACGAAAAAGCACGTGATAAAAGCCTGACAAAAGTAAAATAAAAAGCAAACAGACAGCAAAATTTGAAAGGAAAGAAAAATGTTAAGAAAAAGCACGAAAATCTGTAAGGCGCCCTAATAAGTTAAGGGGCGTGGCAATTGGCCAATTGAAAAAAATATTGCGTACTATAAAAGCAAAATTTCATTTATCATTTTATGTTAATTTTCTTATTTTAAATTTTTGTTACCTTTTAAGTTTGTTTTTGTTTTGATTTTAAATAAATTTATTTAAAGCCAATTTGCCACGCCTACCTCTAACACAGCGGTGTATGTGCGTAAATTATGTAAATGAAACATTAACGAAATTAAATTAATTACAATTTAAATGCAATTTCAATTCAAATGTACTCAAATTTATGTGTATGGTTCAGCTTCATATGAGATGATCTTCTTCATTTTTGGTTTTAGTATTTACGTAAATAATCATAAATAATAAAAAAAAAAAAAATTTTTAAAAACAAATGTGAACAATTTTACTTTGTCGAAAATTCCTGAAATACATACAAATATCAAAATTTTAAATTTTACTTTATTTTAATTCGATCGAAATACAAAGAAATTGAAACAGAAAATACGTATAATAAACATTTACCAACTGGATTTTATTTTGTTTTATTTTTGATTTATTGAGTTTAAAATTACACAAGAAAAACAGAGTCGAATTTGCAGCAACGAATTGCGTACTATATGAAGCGAATTCCCATTTAAATATAGTCGACATCTTAAATTTAAGAATACATAATGGCAGATTTATGCAAAAAAAACAAAAAAAATCGAAATATATATTGTTAAATAGCGTACAATTAATAATTTTTGCAAACAGCTTGGTTGTGCTGAGTACTAAACATTCTAAAAAAAAGAAAACAATAGTCAAAAACAGGAAAAAAAAATTATAAAAAAAATAAATACAAATTTTTTCTAATAATAATCAATTAACAATATATAGCAGTCGAGATGGTAAGGCTAAGTTCTGTGTTGTCGCAAGAAGCGTAGTGAGAAGTTCAACAAAAATCTCAAGAGATAAGGAGAACATCGGGCAGATAAATTCAGTGAGAAGCGTCACAGAGAGAGAGACACAAAGTGAGAATTACAGCAAGTAAGAGAGCCTAAATGAGAAGCAGTCAGATAAGTAAAATGCATAGCACGGCTAGAAAGAATACTAATAACAACATTTAAAGCCAAAAAAAAAAAAAAACAAGTGTGAAGTAAAACGAGAAAGTAATCACAATCGAAGCTAATCACAAAGCTCAACAATAAACAGCGTTTTAAATAGCAAAGCGAGAAGCCAAGTGAAAAGCAACGAAGGTTTGAACAATGCCCAAATGAAAACTAGAAACGAAAAGTTAAATTAAACAGTAAACAGACAAAAATAAGCAAGAGCGAGAAGCAAAGTGAGAAGCGAACAAACAGTTAAATGCCTTGCAACTGCTCTCTTTGCCTTTTCTAGCCATTTAGTTTGTACAACCCAACAATCAGATGTTTGCAGCTATTTGTGGTGCTTCTCTAAACGCTTCTCGCGGCACACAGACGCCAGCGCAATACATAAACGCATAAAGCACATACATGGTACACACTCAAATAAGCACATACATATATACATACGAGAATGTGTGTGTGTATGGGCCCATAAGGGAATTGGCATTAGCTAACAGTCGAAATAGTTACAAAATGAATACTCAACCAATCGTAGCCTTAGCTTGTAATCGAATATCGGAATAATCCATAGCACTTAGCGTCTCGTCTCGTAACTAGTTTTTAGACAATGCGTAATGCAAATTTTTTTCCTTGTCCAATAATCAATAAACGATAATCGATAGCTTAATGAAGTCACATGAATTGTTCAAGTTAAGAAGTTAAAAAATTAAAAAAAAAAACAAAAACAAAAAAAAAATCCAAATTAAAGAAATCAACAATTTCTTTTATAAAGAAAATCAACCTAAACAAATATAATTTTTTTTTTAAGCCAACTATGTTTTTTTTGAGCATGTGTAGAACTCATATATATACATATATATTTTTTTTGTAGAGCTGATAATTTTTTTTTATCTATATTTTATACTAAAATGGAAGAACCTTTTTTGTTGTTAAACATAAGCAGCCAAGCTAATTTTGTTGTATATGTTTTTTTTTGTGAAGAAGTAATCAAAGCGCAATTAAAAAAAAATATACACGTATTTAAAAATGTTTGAGCATAAACTTAAAGCGAACCTCACGAGAACTAATTACATACATTTTAAATGTTGTTCAAGGAATATATATACATACATATATACCTAATATATACATAACATTTTTTTTATATGTATCAAAATAAATGTTTAGTGGTAAAAGATCTTTTTATAATGCATAACAAATCGAAGGACGCATACAATTTTTTTTGAGTTTAGCATAAGTAACAAGAAAACCAAAAACTAAAAAAAACCAAAACATTTTTTTATATATGAAAAGAAAAACAATAAGAAAAAAAACCAATTGTATTAACGAATCGAACCTCAAAACTGATTAGTAAAAATAGTTTCTGACGTGTAATCAATGCATAAACCAGGTAAACAAATTTTTTTATCGTCAGCAATTGAACCAAAGTGCATAGCAAATCGAACAAAGAAGTAGAAGAAACGACTCATAATATTATATAGAAGAGAAAAAAATCAACAATAATTAATTACTTGAAGGCTAGTATTAAACGACAGCAATTTCAGAGCAAAGCGCAATTTCTATAAAATTATTTCTTATCTATATAGATTATTCATTTCTAATTTATTCTTCCAGTTCTCGCAACTTATGAACACGTTTTATGCATTCCATCTTATATTGAACTCGTGTTTAGCTGCAAAAAAAATAATATATATATAAAAAAAACACCGACATTTTTTTTAAAATAGTTATATTAAATATTTACATACGCATATACATAAGTACATATATATAGTATCATACTTAGTACATATACAGCAACTATATACTTACAGATCAATTTTTTTTGGCTTAGAAATTGTAGTGAGTGTGAAATATATAAAAAAAAATATTCATAATAAAAATAAAATGATGCAAAAAAGAAAACCCCTTCAAACTGACCTCAAAGTTTGAATGTGGAACGTGAACTGCCCTTTGAAAGATTTTTAAAAACAAAAAAACACCAAACATAAAAAAAAAACAAAAACAAACAACAAAAACTAATAAAACGATAACAACAAATACACAAAGCCTACAAGAAAAAAAAAAAAAAACTACATAAGCAATATATAACGAGTATACATAAAGGAACAAGCAAACACAAAATTAATAAATTAAAAAAAAAACAAGGCAAAGATTCACTGAACAAAATCCGATACAAAATCCAAATTATATATGTAACTATATACCATACGTATACAAAAACAATGTTAAGTGAGAAAAAAAAACATATATATATATACACATATATATATACATACATATATATATATAACAAACGCGCGCAGAATTTTTTTTAACGAAATCCGAATTAAATGCATAACAAAAAATTTAAAAAAAAATACGATAAACTACACTACACACACAAACTTGTAATGTTCGTATATATATGTATATGAAAGTGAAATGAACAACTTGAATTTTAATTCGTTTATACAAATATATACATAAATATATATACATATATATGTATATATATATTTATATATATATATATATTTATATATATATATATATATATATATATATATATATATATATACATTAATAGCAGCAGCTAATTGTTGTACTAAGACGTCACATTAAACCAAGATAAGAACAAATAAACGAAAATATTTAAAATTCAAAAGCACGCCTCAATATCAATAGGTGGCAACGCTGCAAATGTTATTTTCTCTGACAAAAGCTGATTGCTATGGTGGATTATGCTAATGGAGTTGGCCGCGTGGGTTCACGAAGTGAAATGAGTATTTTTTCGACCCTATTGAAGCTAGAGATTTGAAATTCGAAATATATACTCGTGTATGTCTGCGACAGTGTTCACAGTGTTCCTATTTGCCGGCTACGCCCACTGGGGCGTGGCAATCAATATACTATCCACCTCAGTTTTGAAGCTAATTTGCAGTCACATTCAAATTTACAAAATTGTTGACATGGAAAGCTCTCGGATCCGTAGCTGCCACATTTCAAAGTCCGATAACTTTGTCGCAACTGCACCGATACTCAATTCAATTTAATTAATTACAGGTAAGTTAGTTGGAGTAGTTCTTATGCAATGCCTCGGGCCAAGTGCAGGGCTCTCCACAGGCTGCGAGAGATGCCCGGCTAATCCTTTACCAATCCCTTACATGTGTGTGTGTGTGTGTGTGTGTGTGTGTGTGTGTTCATTTGCTCGAGTGGTGAACAAAGCGCTCGAATGCCGTTCGTTCTACTCCGCCCCCAGCCCCCTCTTGGCATTACGCCCCCGCAGCATGTCGCCTGATAGCCCCTTGATTAGCTGATAAGACGCCGCACGTTTTCCAATCAAATTCAATTAGCACTGTTTGCTGCACTTCTTGTCATTAAAGTTGTTATTGATTATTGCATGTTTTCCTTTGTTCCTGTTGTTGTTTCTTTCCCATTTGTTGTTCTCTTTTTATCAGCTGGCGCACATTTTGAAATACATTTAATTTGCTGCCGCTAGGAAATACCTTGTAAAGGTCACTGAGTGAATGGCAACCCTACAGTCTGAAAAGTTATGGGCCCTTGGGTAATATGACTTTCAAAATTATATACAAGCTGGCAATCCTGCAGAGACATTAAATATATCGCTCTACGAATTTTCAATATAATATTTACAACAGACAAGAATTTTGAATTGATATATTTAGAAGACTTTTTGGCAATCCTAAGACTATTCTAAGACCATCTAATATATTACTACTTGTCTAATATATTCCTACTTAATTGATTGGTAAATATCATATTGGAAAACTAAATTTTTCAAAATTTTTACAGTCAAAAAAGACTACTTAACAATATATTTTGATGAGCCTTGAGTAAATATTTCAATATAATATTTACAACAGACAAGAATTTTGAATTGATATATTTGGAAGACTTTTTTGGCAATCCTAAGACCATCTAATATATTGCTACTTGTCTAATATATTCCTACTTAATTGATTGGTAAATATCATATTGAAAACCTAAATTTTTCAAAATTTTTAACAGTCGAAAAAGACTACTTAAATAATATATTTTGAAGAGCCTTGATAGCTAAGGTGGCAGCCCTACAGTAAATATATCTAAATAACTAATGCATATTTACTTAAAAGTGCTGAAATATTTTATTTTAAAGCGACTGGAGTAAACATTATTGTGAGAGCTTCAATAAATATAATTAGGTGGCAACCCTATGCTAAAAATATCCAATTTGCTATGTCAAACTTTTCACAGAATGCAAAGAAAATACGATTGAAATATTTGATAGTTGAAATCAATGAAATACTCTTCGCTACGGTGGCAACCCTAACTGCTTGCTGAACTAATTTGAATCAGAAAATCAAATAAAAATGCCATTTCAATAATTTGGCCAGAACTCAGGAGTTTCGATTGCCGATTTGTCCCCATTTGCGAGGGTATTTACACGTCGTTCTGACACACTTTCGAGTTTCGAACTCTGTTTGCCTTGTCTTGGCTAATCTGAAATGTTCATGTTGCTGACAAATGAATGGGACATCGTCTGACGTGCGTCGCTCTCTGCGAAAGTAGCTCAATCTTCGGTCTATGAAAGCTGATACAGTGTCTTGGCGGAGAGGCGTCCGGTCCGGTTTGCGCTGTTCCGATAGGGTAGCTGATCATAAGCTCTGTCAGCGAAGCCAACTTGAGTCCGTTTTTGTGTGTTGTCATGCAGGTCGGGTCCGGCTGTCTGAGCTGCAATCCAATGATGCAATCACTGACGCTCTCCCTGTCACTATCTCCCTCTCCCTCTCCCTCTCTCTCTTAATCAGCCGATTGCAGTTTGGGGGCCGTGCCGAGCCCGTGATCGTAGCTACTTGTTAATCTTATCAGAGATTTCGCCGATGCGCAGTTGCATTCGACTTGCAAGTGGGCCAAAGCTGACTCAGCCACATCAGCTGACTTCGCCGGCTCAGTGGTGTCCAGTGGGCTATGGCGAATGGCAAATGCGGTTACCCTTAAATGCACTTCAAACCTATTCACTCTATTCACATGACTGATTTGCCATAATTGTTATTATTGGGCACCTCAGCCATTGCCCTCTCGGAGTGTAGCAAAAGGGGAAAAGAATCTAGCTTAACTAAGGATTTCTGCTTCCCAAAAAGGGCTTTCTTTGATTTTTCTTTATTGACCATAAGGTTTAACTACCATCTGCAGATAGCAAATCAGAATGTGTGTAATTTTGTTGACAAGGCTCAAAAAATAACTCTAAAATTATTTGTATTCCCAACTACTTAGTTATAGATATAGGAAAAATATATTATTGTGGCATTTGGGTTCCTAAATCCATCTTCAAGCTGGCTTTAAAAAAGACGCCAATATTTATCGCATTATAATTAGCTTATCTAATTCGAGAAGCTTGAGTCACGTCGCCTGCTTTAAACCTAGAGAGATCCCTCTGAGCATAGGAAACCCTTAGCCCTGCCCAGCCCTTAACTCCTTGCTTGACAATTCACTTGTGTGAATACTCTGTGCAAGTTGCATAAGCGTCCTCCCATTCGCTTTTATCTTGTCTATTTGTAGCGGCATAATTGAGCCCATTGTTAACGCTATCTATTGATTCAATTATGTGAACCTTATGCGTCGAGAACGTCGAGAGCCTTACGTCACGCTACTTCACAGTAATAAACGTCCCTCTTGAACGCACTTGAAGTGTCTTTTATTTATGACTGTCGTTGTTTATTATTATTAGTGTTATTGAGAGTACCACCCACCGGAAAGTGGTGTACGCAATCCTTTCTAAATTTAGAGCGTCCTTTTGGGCGACCTTGTCCTTGAACCAAAGTTGAATTGGGCTGCTTGCTAGGTCTTTCAATTATGTCGGAAATGCGTGTCCCGGGACCTATTAATCTTTGAGTATACTGTTTTCGATAGATATGTATATTTATGGCTGGGGGTTGGCTGGCAAAGGATTGTGTGGGCTATAGGAGGACTTTTGACAGGCATATTGTGCAGTGTGGGATGCTTCGCTACGAGACAATAATTCATTTTGGGCAGCATTATTTCAGATTAAGTTTTAGTTTAAATAAAAAGTGGAATTTCGGCCGAAAACCTTTGATAAATGCATAGGATTTTTTCTTTGTTTCTATGAAATATTCAACTACATATTATAAATGTATATATAGTAAATATTTTCTGGCTTCGTGGACTATTCAGTTTCTGTAAGAACCCATTGGAGCTGATAGACACCTCTATTTCGCTTTAACCCCAAGTACTCTTGAGGCACCCGAGGGGTACTTCAGTGGCTCGGGCACTTTCCCAATCAATGTCACGTTGTGGTTGCTTTATAAGTACATGTAAGTGATATATATTTGGATGTATATGTTTGTTTTGTTTTATTTGTTAACTTGTTGTTTGCCATGGAAAATGCCGCATTCCATTTGGCCAAGGCTATAAGTACTTAACACATCACAGATTGCATTCCCGCCAGCGGCGCGGGGTTGGGCTCTCACTTCTTCAGGAAGACCTCGTGCAGCTCGACGTCCTTCAGGTTGCTGACGGCGGCGGCGGAGGCACGCTGCGCCCGCCTGCCCCGCCTGCCCATGCGCCAGTGCTCCTCGATCTCGATGAGCGTGCGTCCGCGCGTCTCCGGCACGAAGCTGTAGATGAAGACGGCGGCCAGGAAGGAGACGATCGCGTAGAAGGCGAACAGATTGGCCGTGCCCAGCCAGGCCTCCATGTTCGGGTAGATCTTCAGGCAGATGAAGGCCAATATCATGCCGAAGAAGACGGAAATGCCGGAGGCGCTGCCGCGCACGCTCTGCGGAAACACCTCCGATATCATGATGAAGGGCAGCGTCAGCATGCCCATCGTGGAGAACACAATGTGGGCGACAATGCAGACGACGGGCAGCCAGGACCAGGTGCCCACCGTGCTCGGGTGCCAGCCGCCCGCGGCGAGCAGCAGCATGCAAACGCCCATTCCCGTCGCGGAGAAGATGCCCGCCGGCCGTCGGCCCCACCTCTCGAAGATGCTGCTCATGAAGAAGGTGGTGATGATGCGCGCCACGCCCAGCATGACGGCGACCAGCACCGGGTCGATGGTGACGCCCGCCGTCTGGGCTATCTGCACCGCATACACGATGATCACCACGACGCCGCACGCCTGCTGGAACCCGAAGAAGCCGATCATCATCAGCAGCGGCTTGTAGACCTCCGGCCGTCGGATGGCCTGGCCAATGGACTCGCTGGCGGCCGTGTCGCGACTGTTGTCCGCCGTCATCTTCATCTGGGTCAGCTCCGCCTCGAACTCCGGCACGCAGTCATCGTCTGCAAATTGAACAAGTCACAACGTTGCAGTCGGGCGTAACCGACTGCGCAATACTCGTTCGCAGTGAAATATGAGCTTAAAACTACAATACTATTTTTATTTTGGAAAAAAAATCCATTTTTGTAAATTGTTTAAAGCAAACTGTCTGCCGAATTTCGTGACTCTAGCTCTAAAATGTTGGGAGGAATGGAGTTTCGCGATTAAACTTCCCCCAAAAAACATATATAGATTTAATTGGTTTGCCACGCCCCAAGCGGGCGTATCCGAAAAACATTTATGCGTTCTTTAGAGGAGCTGTTCGGTAATCTGTCTGTGAAAATTGATGCATCTTGGCTTAGAACTGAGGCAGATATGTAGATTTAATTGGTTTGGCACGATCCAAGAATTCGTAAAACCTTATCTGACGAGTATTTATTCCGAATTTCGGATAGACGATCGGACACCGCACAAACCCAATATGCTCTTTTCACTTCGTGAACCAAGTATCCACGTTGCAGAAGGACTCCCGAGGGGAGGGAGTCCTCTGGCTGACTTACCCCTGCGTCGCAGGCCGCGGAAGTAGCGCAGCGATCGGCGCGCCAGCTCGATGCGTCCCTTCTGCAGCAGCCAGCTGGGCGACTCCGGCATGGGCATCACCAGGAGCGTGGCGGCCAGCTGGTAGGCGCAGCTGATGCTCGCTATGAGGACCACGTTGTGCCGTATGAAGTAGCCCAGCAGGTACATCAGCAGGATGCCCGAGGCCAGGCCGATGGAGGTGCCCAGTATCAGGCGGCCCCGGATGCGGGGCAGGCTGATCTCCGCCGAGTAGACGCCCACCGGCGAGACGAACATGCCGATCATGCAGCCCCCGAAGGCGCGACCGACCAGCATCTGGGCGTAAATGTAGTCGCGTTCGGTGTGCAGGAAACTCGTCGCCAGCAGCAGCCAGCCGATCAGACCGATCACATTCGTCAGCAGGATCGTGTGCTTGCGCCCAATGCGATCCAGGAAGAAGCCAACCATGAGGCCGCCCAGCGGACAGGCCATGTTGTTGATGGAGGCTGCGGTAGAAACTTTGTTAAAGAGGGGTAAAGAGGGGAGAGGAAACTTGGTAGCTTCTCCCTTCTTCACTTCTGCCTATCTTACGTTCATGTTTATCGTTTTATAAAAGAAATCATATTTGGAAAATTCGAAAAACTTGTTGGCTTCTCTCTTCTTCCGATCTTCCCAACTTTATCATTTGATAAGAGAAATTTGATTTGAAAAATTGATTGTCTATCTGTTTATCTAGATTAGAAAACTAAACCCAGTTTTTTTTTTTTTTTTTTTTAAATTTTGCCATATTTGAATACCCTATGATAATAAGGTGTATAATCACTTTCTAGGCCCAGTTCTGAACAACTTTCATCCTAAGAATCTTACAGATTTTAAAAATTAAAAAAAAAAAAGTCTCACTATAAAAAATATTACTGGTTCGCTTGGCACAATTTTTAAATTGGAAAAATTGTTCAATTGGTATTTCGTCATATGGGGCCTCATATGTATCCAAAAAAATAGGTTTGGTAACTGATGCAATTTGGTATCTTAAACTTGTTGCCTTGTTGCCTTGCTCTGAGATTCGAAGCCCGATGCATTTTCTTGAATTGCTCTAAGAACTGCTGCCAAAGACTGATCTAACTGTGGAACTTCGCATTAGGCCCGCAGCTCCTTGGGAAGTTGCAAAGTTGAGGACTCACCGAACCAGCTGGCCTCGTCCTTGTTCAGCCAGAAGGGCTGCGTCTCGTCGCGCAGCTGGTTGAGCGTCACGCTGGGCATGCTGACGACCATGCCGGAGCCGAGGACGCCGCTGTTGCCGAGGAAGACCATCAGCTCCTGGCGCAGCACGGCCAGGTGGCGTTCGCCGAGCGGCAGGCTGCTCTCCTTGCGCTTGTGCGACTTGCGCGGCTCGTTGTTGTTGCGGCTAATGTTGCTGTTGCTCTGCAGCTGGTTCTTGGCCAGGTCCTTGCTGACTGTGGCCATGCCCGGCGCGTAGGGCGGCGGCATCAGCTGCTCCTGCTCCAGCGTCATGTTGCTGTCGTGTGTCGTGTGTTGCTGTCGTGTGTTGCTGTCGTGTGTTGTTGCTGCTGCTGTTGGGTCCTTTATCGATTTCGTGGCTGAACAGCTAAGAATATCGGCAACGTTGCCGCAACGTTGACTGAGGCCCGACTGTGGCTATGTTGCCTGCTGCCGGCCGACTTTGTAGAGCTAAAGTTAATGTTGTTGTTGTTGCTGTTGCTGTTGCTGTTGTTGGTGTTGGTGTTGGTGTTGACTTGGTTGTTGTACACTTGTCTAATTGAAAACGACAAGTGGAAACTTCCGCGCATTTCAATCATATGCCGCCTGGCGACCCGGTATCAATTTCATAACTCGCTTCGCGCCTCTCCATGACGAAGGCAAAAAAAACGCACATAAAAAAAAAACGTTGAAACCTTTGAGAACCTCTTTTTTTTTGTTTGTATGCAAACGTAACTCCCACTTGATGACGATACGTCTATGGGTCTAGGCCCTGCGAACGGTTCTGTTGCTGTTTCGGTTTCGGTTTCGGGCTTTACCGTTATCAGTTAAGGTCTTCGCGTAGCGCTGGGCGCGTGACACGAACACGCGATGTATTTGAGGTGAAGAAGGACACGATCAAGGCACTATTTGAAAAAGAAATAATGAAAGAAAAAAAAAATATTGTTAAATTGAAATTGAATTGCATTGGAAAATGTAAATGCAAACACGACTGGACACGAACTCTAACACAACGTTAATCAACACTGTTCAACACGATTCGACACGACTTAATACGAACTGTGACACGAACTCTGACACAAGTTGAATGTGCGACAGACTTAGGGAAAGACCTAACATTTTATAAAAACTGATTTAAATATTTTTTAATTTTTTACATTATTATTATTACAATTATAATTTGTAAAATCAACTTTTAGTTCACAAAACAAGAGATCACTCGACCAAGTCTAACAATTCAATTTTAAAAAAATGAATATATACACATGTAAAATTTGTTTATTTACATTTTATATGCTCAATATGTTTTACAATTTATTTCAACTGTTTTAAAAGGAACATTAATGATGAATATTATTATTTATAATTATGAGGTCGTTCACTTTATTCAAATTCCTTTTAAAAATAAAATAAAAAAATTAAAGAAAATAGTTGATGGCTAAATCAACTGGTGCAATTTATGATCGTGTCGTGTTTCCGGTTCGAGCTTCGTGTCGAGTCGTGTCGAAGAACTTCAACTCGCGCTCATCTCCAGCTCGGACACTTGCGAGCGGCGTGTTATTGATTTGGCTATCGATTTGACGGGCGCCCAATGACGAGCCTCTTCTGGCCACACTCATAGACACGCACACACACACACACACACACACACTTACACACGCGAATTCTCGACTGGCAGCTGTTGTGCATCTGTTAATTACGATTATTGCTTTTGCAATTATTTATTGTTATTTCATATTTTGAGTTCTTCTTGGGCGCCACCAAATGCGGCGAGCGACGCGTCCGCTTGCGGCAACGTTTGAACAGCAACTGAAACGGTTGCTGGCAAAAACGAAGCAGCAGCAGCAGCAACAACAAAAACGGCAGCAACAATCTGCTGCTCTTAGCGACATTGGCAACTGTTGCTGCTCCGGCGCCAGCTTGGTTGCCATATTTAATGCCCTGTCAGCAAGCTGATGTTGGGGTATGTTGGACTAAGGATGCCCATTTGGACACACATTATCCTACATACTTATTTCAAATCTTTTTCTATATTTGTTCACATATTTGTATCTTTCACTTTTTTATATTTATATAAGTATGCATTTATATTTTACAGGTCATCTGTTAGTCGAGCACTCTCCTATAGAAAATGCCAGCATGTTTTCTTATTGCTTTTCATTAAACAAATTGATTTTGCGTTTTCGCGTCTAACGGGGCGTATGATAAACACCTTATTACGTATACGACCCACACACCACCCACATTGTTGTGTCGTATCATTTAATCGCTTGTTGCAGCTTTGTCGATTGCGTTGCCACGCGACCATCAACTAACTGCATGAGCACCCCACCCCAGCCCAGCCCACCCCACGCCCAGTTGCAATAAACGAACGACATTGGCAACGAACTTGTCTGCAGGGGAGGTTTCGGCCTCGGCAGCTTCGTTGCACGAAAGGGTATGCTGAGCTTGTCATCGAATATGTACACAAATATTTTATATGTACACTTAATAAATTCGTGAAGAAAAATTTATTGGCTTAGTGGAAAAATAGTAAATTGGTTTCAGACCTAAAAAAGTAACTTAAAGTACAAGAAACAATATTAACAAATTCTTGTTAGAGTTCACTTGGGAATTTACTTTCCGTGCTTACACATTTTAGTTCATTAAATATATTATTAAACATTAATTATGATTTGAAAAAACGAAAATAATATCAGATATTCATGAATATAAAAAAATAATTATTATATATTTATATATTTATATATTTATATATATAAGCCAATATTTGATAGGGTATTTCAAGATCGCTGTGCATAGTGCTCTGGTAAATGCAGCTGGCCAAGAGCCAACGGGCGAACAGTGTTCATATTTGCGCTTATCAGCTGATGCGTGCCCTCCCTCTCACGCTGGCGCTATCTGTCTCGCTCGCGCGCTGCGGAAGAGCGACATAAATTCAATTTGGTCAGCGATATGGAACTGGAATTGGAATTCCAATAGAAGTCAGCGTCCTGCGGGCTATCTGCTTATCAGGCCGAACCCACGCGGCGCTCTTAGCCAATTCACGTCTGCGGCACGCCGCACGCAACGTTTGTTTACGTGTGTGTTTGCGTTTGCTTAACGTGTTTGGTTAATTAAAATAATTTGAATAATTATCAAGTTCAAGAACTCAATTTGTTTACAGCTACATGTTGACAAAACAAAAAACCGAACGTTTTTAATAATAAAATAACCCAAATTAAGCTATTTATACATTTATTAGGTGCGACATATACAAAAAATTAATTGAGAGTGTTGCAGTCGGGTGTAGCCGACTGCGAAATACTCGTTCACAGTATAATAATTCACAACTTGAAACTATCAACAACGGTCTTAATTATTATTGTTATTTTGAAAAATATCGATTTTTGTAAATTTGTCTTGATGTTGAGAAGTTAATAATTAATCTGTCTGCAAAAATTTGACCTATGACCTATTGAGAGTTTCAAGTTTCATTAGCTTCAATAGACTGACAGCAAGCCGGACATTACCCGAATCCAATATGCTCATTTCACGCCGTGAACGAGTGTTAAAAGCTAATTGCACAACAAGAAATTATCACGATAAGCGCTCATGGTGAGTGTTTGGGCCAAAGTTCCAGTTAATGGCAACGTCAGCGGGCACTTGATTTATATCTGACAGACGCGCACACCTCTATTAACTGATTTATGGCTCATTTTGTTAACAAATTATAAAAGAAAACAAAAACACACACACAACACACAACACACAAAAACAGTAACGGGAATTTGGCATTTAAATTTTTGTTGTTAAAATTGTTGCGCTGTCATTTTCGTTTTGATTAATCGTCTACCTTTCTATTTGCTATTCTTTGATAACAGCCTCAATCAGCGAAATAAAAACAAATTACAATGCAGAATTCGCTGTAAGCGATTAATTGAAGAACTCAAACATTTTGCAATTGGCAAAGCACTGAGAGAGCTCGGGACTTTTCCTTTCTCTTGGCATACATGCTTAATTAATTGGCGTATACAAGCACAAAACAAATACAAACACACACACACACACACATACACATGTAAATATTTACATAAGAATCGTTGGCATACAGCTGCATAAATATTTTTGAATATGTAAAAGCGTCTGGTGTCTAAAATAAACTGGTTTTTTTTGGCGTCCATGCATGCAAAATGTTTGTTTGACTGCGTTGAAAGAAAGACAAACAAAACTAAATTGCTCACATGACGATAGCAAAGGCAAAAAAGCAAGCAAAATTAACTATTTGGTTGCAATAAAGTTTTGAATCAATATTGCAATAATTTGAAAAGCCGTTCGGTAAGTGGCTTGCCTGACATAAAGATAACTGCTATGTGACGTGAGCAAGCAGATCTGACGTTTGTGCCTGTACATATGAGTAGCGTGATGTTGGCTGCGCGCGTGTACATTTGAGTAGCATGAGGTTGGCCGCAGCTTCTGACAGAACTATGTTAATTTGAGTCCAATTGCAGAGCAGATATAAAAATTGAAACAAATTCCGTTTGTCTAAAGTATAAAAAGAATACGGAAATTTCTTAAGCTAATTAGCGCGATGGTTTTCTACTTCAAGAGCAACGTGGTGCAGCCGACGGCGATGTTGTACATGGGCCGCGACAAGCACGAGAACGAGGAGCTCATCCGCTGGGGCTGGCCGGAAGATGTTTGGTTCCATGTGCACAACCTGTCCTCGGCGCACGTCTATCTGCGCCTGCGGAAGGGCCAGACCATCGACGACATACCCACCGACGTGCTCGTGGACGCCGCCCAGCTGTGCAAGGCGAACAGCATACAGGGCAACAAGGTGAACAACCTGGAGGTGGTCTACACCATGTGGGAGAACCTGAAGAAGACGCCCGACATGGAGCCCGGCCAGGTGGCCTATCATGATGAGAAGGCCGTGCGCAAGATACGCCTCGAGAAGCGCGTCAATGAGATTGTCAATCGCCTGAACCGCACCAAAACGGAGGAGGAGCATCCCGATTTTCGGGGGCAGCGCGAGGCGCGCGACGCCGCCGACCGTCAGGATCAGAAGCGGCTGCAGCGCGAAAAGCGCGAACAGGAAAAGGAGGCCGCCAAGCAGCGGGAACTAGAGGCGGAGTTGCGCAGCTACGCTTCCCTGCAGAAATCGGAGAACATGCGCACCAACTACGATGCCGGCAACGAATCTGACGACTTTATGTAGTGGCGCCATCCATTAGCTACTTAGCACACATATTCAACTATAACTATAACTAATCTTTCTTTTTTATTTGCCATCAATTGTAATTATAAAGCTGGCCAAAGCAAAAGCTGCATATTTATCAACAGTCTCGAGAGTGTGTGTGTGTTTTTTTTTCACGTGTGGAGCAATTCTGTTAACATTTGTGAACACTTCTTGTCTGGCAACGCTGGGCGGCACTTTCGATATGCGCGCGAATGCTGGGATTCAAAATACTCGCGGGCCAAATACTCGTTTTGGTGAGTATTCTGAGGTGCTTTTATATGGTGGCGGTTATATTAAATTAATTTAAAATCAATTGTGGGATTTAAAATGAATATAAAAAGCAACGTTTAATCACTTTGGTAAATTGCATGCCATAAAGTAGAGAAGCTCCTATAACTTTGTGAAAACTTACTGATTTTCATAGTTGATGGTCATTTTTGAGAAGAGATATTCAAATTTATTTTCAATGTTCATGTACAAATTGGTTTATTTATCTTTATTGTCTCTTCGTAAAAAGTTTTCATTTTTTCCATTTAGCCCCTAAACATTTTAAAATTGGTTATACCCTTGTATGCCTTAATTATACCTAGTTTTAGCCATTTGTAATATGTACAGGGCTTAAAAGAATTCTTAATTTTATTTTGATTTATTTGAAACATTTTCAGTGCTTTGAAAAGATTTTATTTTCATTCGTATTCTTATTGCAAGCTGAGCAGAAAAAAAATGATTAACTTTCTTAAACGTTTTAACGTAAATGAAGTCCTGGAAGGGGGCTTCCCCCACAGACTAAACGGGACTTAATTCTGCATTGTTTATTGCCTTTTCTGTTTTTCTTGGTGATTGTCATCAGCGCGAAAGAAAAAGAAGCAAAACCAGAGCCAAATAAAGAAATGCTTTCGCATTTATAAAAAGTGCGAGCTTAGGAACCAAATGCAACTTGAATTCCCGGCACTTTCAAGGGGGACCAGCTTTATGTCTGCGGTTTTTTTTTTGTTTTTGTGGGGGGCTGCGACCGCCGAGGCTGTCCTTGACAGCTCAATTTCGGCTTGGGGCCGTTGGTGTCCGCTTTATGGAGCGACGGCTTGTTGCCTTTTTGAGTTGCCTCGCTCGCAACTTTCGGCGTACGCACATGGCCATTGTTGTTGTTGTTCTTATACCCTCTGTCTATTAAAATTACCAAGGGTATATTGTTTTGTGCAAATGCAGCCAGCTCGCAGCTGGGTACAGGGTAGTTCCTAGTCTTGCTCTTCCGACTAAAGCACTCTGATTTGTTGTTGTCGATGTTGATGTTATGGTTGGGCCAGCTGGCGGGTCAGCGTTCCGCTCGCACTCATTATCGCCCGTTTTATTTTCACGCATTGTTCATGGCCCAAAGAACCCAGCCTCCCCCCACCTCCTTCTCCGCTGTCGCCCTTTGTTGGGTGTGCGTGTGTGCGTTTGTGTGTGAGATAGATTGAACAAAAAACTTGATGAGGCTGCGTGTCTTTTGATTATGCCATAGCTCACTTGCAGCGCTGCTCATCGTCACCCCGCCCCAGCCCTGTATCTTGAGCGCAATGTTGTCATTATGAGCGCTCGTAAACATTGATGACAGTTGGCGGCCCAACGGCCACGCCCCTGTGCCCGCCTCGTCCGTTGCCGTGCACATTGATTGATTTCAAGTTTTTCGGCTGGGCGTCTGCTTTGTGTCGTCTCTTGTACACCCTGTACAACATCATGTTATTTTTAACGGCGCTGTTAACTTTGCGCTGTTACCGTTCTGTTAACACGTAGCTAGCAATGGAAAGCCTTGGGTTTTGTTAGCTGCATCTGTAATCTCGACACTGTTATCGTCACATTCACAGAGCAAAACTAATTTAAATTTTCCAAATTAAATCAGGATACTCTGTTACCTATGTTACTGTTAACTGTGCTGTTAATGTGACGCTGTTGACTTTAAAATAACTAAAGCTCTTAGTCAAAAGGTTTATTTTAACATACACATACTTGTAGTATTCCGAATTGAAACCGGTTTATTTTTCAATAGAATTTATATTTAAATAGCTTGGAAGGACACTCTTGCCTTAGTGATCTTTTATGTACATATATTTTTAACACTCAATAACTTTGAGTTTTCTAAGTTTGCTCTGATTAAATACATTAAAAAGGGTTTTAAATTTGGTTTTAGTATCAAATTTAGTGTCAAATGGCTTCTGGGAGTCTGTTTTCAAATGTGTAAATATAGTTAATTTTATACATCTTTCCATACTCCAATATTGGCTGTACAGGGCATGTGTTGGCCGGGCATGGCCGAGTGCTTGACTTGATTTAAAATGGCTCCATTCGGGGACCGTAAAGCGGCAACTTAGTTTGCTTCTGCACTATAATAAAGTGGCATCCATGAGCATGAAAGTGGCCCTCGACTTGGTTACCCCGGCCCCGGCCCCGGCCCCTCCCTCTCGCCCTATTGTCCTTTTGGTCCCTCTGCGTCGTGTCCCACTGTCACAGCCTCTCATCACTCAGCACCGCAATGGCAGTCATTAATCAAATAGCGCCAAAACATCCGCCCACTGGCCAGCACCCTACGGCCGGTAGTGCCCGCAACCTTCCTGCCCTACCCCAACCCCCTGTCCCTGTGGCCACAATGATACGCGTTGCTTTTGGGTTTTTATTGCATTTGTCACCAGCTCAGACGAAGCTCCGGACTGCGAGCCGTATCCGTCCGTGCGTGGCATGGGAAAAGCGACACTTGCGGTAGCGTCCAGTTGCAGGACAAGGTCGGCATTTGTGTCTGCCACCCCCGTTGCGCCCAACTATTTGCTGTCTGCTATGAGTTGGCGTTTTTGGCTCGCATAATTATGAGGCTCTTCTGATTGTTGCCGGCGACGCCGACCAGCTGGCGACCCCTCTGCCCCCTCGCCTCACCCCACCGCCGTTGGACCGTGCGACAATTGACCTGCTTTAAACTGTTCGAAGAGCATTCGCACGGCTGGGTTTTATTTATTGGCTGCAAATTGTTGCGTTGTTGCCTGTGCGACCAGCTCACAGCTCTAGAAAGGATCTGCTGTTATCGATAACTTTGTTTGCTATCGATAGGGCTTAGACAAAATTACAAAAATCAATGTTTATCTTTATTTTATATATATTTGGTAAAGATTTTTGGATAACTGTGTATTTACTGCGTCTATTCATGAGACTACGAAAAATTGTCTTATTTTAGGAATTTTAAAGAAAAGTTTTCTTTTGTTACATTTTTATCAACTTTTTTAAATAGAAAGCAAATTTAATTATGATGAAAACAAATTGAAAACTCTAATTTCCGGCATAATTAACTCTTTTCAATCAACTCTAATATTAAAGCTACAATGCTTTTTTTAATAGAGTCGAAGATATGATTATCCCTTTTTCTGGGTGCATATTAGCTCGTATACCCGATATATGCACTTTTTAACAGTCACTTTAAAGCGGGTTTGTGGGTTTTAACATGCCCTAATTGATGAGGTTCATTTATGAAAAAGTATATACAAAAATATGTAATAGTTCTTGCGGCCCATTATCTGCGAACTCTTTGTGATTAATCGGCGGGCAAACATTGGGAAGCTGCTGCCTGTTCATCAAAATCGCGTTTCATTTCTGTTTGCACTTGAAATCCACACGCGTCGCTTCAGTGCATGCCACATGCCCCATGCCCCATGCCCCATATCACTAGCCACTTGCCACATGGCGCACGTTGCGCACAGTTTCTGCCATCAGTCATGCATGCAAACAGGAAGACGAAGTCGAGCAACTGCAGCAGCAGCAGCCGAAGGAGCAGCAAGTGGGGTTTCAGGGGGTGCCAGAGGGGGGGGGGGTGTCGGCAGGCAATCAATCAGCTGGACAAACTATTAGACCAAAAGATTACTTAGCCGCTGCTTCTCCAGCCCGCTTTTCTCTTAGCCAAATTGAGTAATGGAACTGTACACTAATTTGGTATACGTATTGGTGTGTGTGTGTATGTGCGCGCGTGTGTGTGTGTGTGCGTACTTTAACATAATATTCCCAAACATGATTTATGTAATAAATTATTGGGATCTACGTTTAAATGCAGCAATTAAAGGGAGACGATGCGCTGCAGCAGCAGCAAAAACTTTGTTCTGTGGCACCCACAGATGCCGCACACACACATACACAGACTGCCCCCAGCCCCACCCCCGCAACCACACCCACCCCTGGCACACACGCCTGCAAATGCGCAGTTATGAGTTTGTCCTTGTACGGGGACAATGCGACGACAGGCGAAGGTTTCCGGCAATTGCCCCAAAGCACAGCGGGCAACAAATACTCAGCGTGTGTAGTGTATAGACTGTAAGTTACCCTGTAACTGACGGCTTTAATAAAATATATATATCGTGCTTGGTAAAGTAAAAGGAAAAATGAAAAGAGCTCAAGAAAAAGCTCAAATCATTTTGCCAGCTGCCTATAGACTTTGATATACCCTGTAATTAGTATGTGAAATGAAACAATGTCGGGCTTAGCAAAGCTCAAACTAAGCAAAGAAAGAGTTGTTAAAATTATTATATATAATTTAAGAATTGGCTTGCGGTGTATTGACTAGGAGGTACCCTGTAATAAGTATGACTAAGAAAAATCGCAGATTTGACAAGGTACTAGAAGAATGAGCAGCTGAGCAAACCAAAATTTCTAAAACACACAAAATATCTATTAAGAATTGGCTTTCAGTGTGAAGACTGTCAGATACCCTGTAATAGGTAGGGCACATCAATTTCCAGTGAGTTGTACAACGGCGTTTATTTCTTAATAGTCAATAATTAAAGAAATAACTAGACAAAAATTGAGTTTTTGAGGGTTTTCTGTTCCCTCTTTTCCCTTATTTTGTTTTTCTCTTTCTCTCTCACTCTTTTGCACTCTCTCTTCACCTTGTTAACCATTAGTTAACTTTGACTAAAGCTAAGTCGATTATTTAACATGTAGTTAACTTTTGCTTAGAACGCAGCTAAGCTACCCCTTAGTAATTGAGCTTGCGAGGTATAAGAAGCGCTCGCTTATGTTAGCCTTATGCTGTGTCTGCGATTGGGTGTGTGTGTGTGTGTGTGTGCGGGGGCAGCTGCTGTGAAATTTCATTTGAATGTCTCTCAGTGGACAAATCAAAGTTAACGAAGCCCCAGCTTCAGCTTCGGCTGGGAAAACAGCGCAGCGCCGAAAAGCGCGCGTCAAGGAAAATTGAAAAATCAGCAACAAACGAAAGAAGACAACAGCAAATGCAAAGGACAATAACATGGAGAACAACAGCAAGTGGCAGGACACGTAATAACAAATGTCCGTTCAAAATATGATAGCTAACAGCGGGTTGGGGGGGGGGGAGGGAACCTGCCCCTTTCCTACCCAAAAGCAATTAGGTTTTCGCACAAAAATGTATCCCAAAACAAAAATTGAGCTAAGCTGTGGATGGCAAGGTTGCGGGGATGTTGGTTAGGGGGCTGTAGGTGGGCAGCTGTCCATTTGTATGCAAATATCTCTCGCGTGTTCTGAGCAACCCCCTTCACCACCCTCCACCCCTCCACCCCTTCTCCTTTTGTCCAACTGTCAATCAATTGGCCGCGCTGATTTGTGACAGATTTGCATAGAGATCAAGCGATATATACATGTGTATATAGTTCGATTTCTAAAGAGTTGGCATTCGGCAAGCAGATATGCAGATTATCTGGCTTATATTTAAGGGAAAGTTTCCGTTTAAAGAACTGCACATAATTTAAGAGAAATCCACATAATTCTTTTTTACACTTCCAAACAAATTTTGTATGATAAACGTTTGGCTAAATGGAAAAATAGTGGCTTGGTTAAAGAGCTAAAAGAGCAACAACAATAAACAGTATTACAAAATTCTTGTTAGAGTTCAGTTGATAATTTATTTTCCATGCTTACACATTTTAATTCATTAAATATATTATTAAAAATTAATTGTGAAATGGTAAAAATAACAGAAACACATTAATATACAAAAAGGGAAAACTAATAATATATTAAATATAAATAAGTAGAATAGAAAAATTAAAATTAAATAGAAAAAAACATAAAATCCTTTAATGAGAAATATATAATGCGAAGTTAACATTTTGTGAGAATGAATAAATAAGGGAAATAAATTTATAAAATATTTAAAACAAACAATTCGAGTAAAAAAAATAAATGCAACTTTTTAGCGCGGTTCTTTCCGAACTTTATGCTGTGAGCGAGTATTGCGCAGTCGGATACAGCCGGCTGCGACGCTCTTGCTTGTTTTTGTTGGACTCTTGTTGTCACTTGGGCAAGCACGTTGGCCGCCTTGCGGCAGGTTGCACGTTGCACGTCGGAGCAGGCGACCTTCGCTTGATTTGTGTGCAGGCGCCTTCAAGGTCGCGCGACGCACTGGCGTCTGCAGCGAGAGGGGGCGAGGGGCGCTGGTGTTGGTGTCGGTTTAAAAGCGTCCAGTGGTAACTTTTCGATGTGGCACTGCACTGGCCATAAATTCAATGCACTTGAACAGGATGCCGGCGGTCGAGTTCGGGCTCGGGTTCGGGTTCGAGTCCGCGTCGGCTGGTTTATGGCCACAGGGCGCAATTCCTCTTCGCTTTATGCATCCTTGTCAGCAGTTTACGCGCCGTTTGGCCATTTGCTCAAATTGTTTATGGCCCAAATGCCAACAGCCAACAGCCAACAGCCAGCATTCAAGCAGCCCAGCCAACAACAACAAGCCCAATAACAATGCCACATGGCCTTAATGCCGAATGAAATAACTGTATCGCAAAGCACTTGCCATTCTGGGCATTAAGCCCAACTGATGCCAGGGTTGCCAATCGACATTTCATTGAATTCAGCGCGAGCTGCATCATCTCGGTTTCCTTGCAATTGTAGCTCTCAATTTTCCCCGATTTAATTCCCAGCTTTAATTCGTTTTGCATCTTTTTTAAGGCCGCTTAAAGGGGCAAATAAAATAGCTGCGCACATGCGCATTTATTTGAGAGAGCGAATTTTGAATCACACACTTCGTTGAATTCCTCGAAGTTGATATGTCAGGCATTTCTGCATTAGTTCAGCTCAATATTCTAAGAAGTTCAAGTTCAAGTTCGTGTAAAAAAGTTTAAATAAAAGCTGCGAATTCGCCATCTCCAAACATATATATCTATAAAGAGCTAGAGACTTGAAGTTTAACTTTTGAAATTTAGTTTAAATTGTTTTGCTAAAATCGATAATTATCGGTTTTTAACCGGTTTTTTGAGCAAATCTCAGGGACTTTAAAAGCTAGACGCACCAAATTTGGTATGTAAGTTCACGCTTAGTAAATAGCGCTTAGACATAGCGCTATGTTTGTACACACATTTGGCTGGCACATACAAAATTTTGAAATGTCAATCGATAGTCCCGATCCGTACGAGTCTAAAAGCTATATCATACGAAGATATTCCCTTTTTTTGCCCGAGATATGCGGGTTTTAATTTTGAAAAAACGTTTAAAATGCTCTATCTTGCTTAAATAAAGTCTGATTTCGGAAAGATACACCTCTTTTTACTAGTTTAACTCTATAGAATCATTCTTCATTAAAATTTTTCCATTTTAAAATTTTTGCGATTTTGGCAAAAAACGTGCCATTTTTGTGAAAATTGGCCAAAATTTAGAATGAGGATTTTTGAATGCCAAACAATAGTCCCGATCCGTACGAGCCTAGAAATGTATATCATTCGGATTTATGGCCTTTTTTGCTCAGGATATGCGAGTTTTAGTTCTGAAAAATCGTTTAAATGGCTATATCTCGGCCAAATGTGCGTCGATATCGGAAAGATATAACTCTTTTGACTCGTATAAGACTATATAATCGATCGTCATTAAAAATTTTCCATTTTAAAATTTTCGCGATTTTGGCAAAAAACGTGATGTTACCCCTTTCCATTTTTGTTAAATTTGGTCAAAATTTAGAATGGGGAATTTTGAATGCCAATCGATAGTCCCGATCCGTACGAGTCTAGAAAGGTATATCATTCGCAGATATTATCTTTTTTGCCTGAGTTATGCATATGGTTTTAAATTGTTGGTATGTAATTTCACGTTTAGTTTGCACATTTCCAGAATATTTCATTTTTTAGATACCACCCCCTCCTCTTTTATGAGTATTACCTTGCGCTTCGACTTGGCTGCCATATTTCAACTCTGAATGTTTCATAAATATCGAAAAATATTATTATTTTTATTATTATTAAATTTTTTTATTTTATTTGCTTTCAGATTGGGGAATTCTTTTAATGCGAAATACAAACATCAACAACGAATAGGCGACGAAAAACTTTGGTAAGTGTGCATTTATTTTAACAATACTTCAAAACAATTAATAAATATGCAACATTTTATATTCCAGGCTCCCAAGATGAGTTTCAGTAATTGTTTAAATGCTGTACATTTAAATATCACAAATAGTTTATAATAAATAAAAATAAATCATAAATTTAAGACCTACTTGTATTACTACGGTTTTATAGGATAAAATTTATATGTTTACAATTAAAAGAATGTAAAGGAATAGTTAATAAACAAAATTAAAAAAAATTAAACAAATTCATTTCTATTTACTTTCGGGAGGAACTTTTTGGGTAAATTTTTGGGCCACCAATGTGCGAGATTTTTATACAAATTTCTGCTGAAGTACCAGGCGAACAGAATCGGTAGAAGGTCGACAAAAAATAAAAATTCTATTGCAAAATGGAAAAAATGATGTTGCATACTTTCAAGGTAACGATTTTGGGCCACCAATGTGCGAGATTTTTATACAAATTTCTGCTGAAGTACCAGGCAAACAGAATCGTTAGAACGTCGACAAAAAATAAAAATTCTATTGCAAAATGGAACAAATTATGTTGCATACTTTCAAGGTAACGATTTTGGGCCACCAATGTGCGAGATTTTTATACAAATTTCTGCTGAAGTACCAGGCGAACAGAATCGGTAGAAGGTCGACAAAAAATAAAAATTCTATTGCAAAAGGTGCAAAATTATGTTGCATACTTTCAAGGTAACGATTTTGGGCCAGCAATGTGCGAGAATTTTATACAAATTTCTGCTGAAGTACAAGGCGAACAAAATCGTCAGGAGGTGGACAAAAGAAATAAAAAGTGCAAAATTCGTCTGCATACTTTTAGGGCCATCAATTGCAATTAATGCAAACTCTTTCGCCAGCTTCACAGATACAACTCCAACCTGCTTATGGAGAAAAGGGGACGAGGGGTGGGGCAGCTGAAAAGATGCATACATAGCTCTTGACCATATTCTTGCGCATTTTGCAGGAATTCAGCACTTTAGGTTCGCCAGGACTATACCCATGGTATGATTACCAAGGATATGGCGGTCATCTAGAAACCAATGGATTGGAAGTTTTTCGTCCGGAGGCTTTGCGGATTTGGCTGAATAATACCAAATCCACCGTAAGTTTGCCATTTACGGGACGATTTCAATGTTTGGCCAATTAATAGCGCTGGCCATATTACTTTAAACATTTTAAATGTCTGTATCTCGGTCATATGTGGTCCGATTTCGGAAAAATACACCTCTTTTTACTAGTTTAACTCTGTAGAATCATTCTTCATTACAAATTTTCCATTTTAAAATTTTCTCGATTTTGGCAAAAAACGTGATGTAACCCCTTGCCATTTTTGTGAAAATTGGCCAAAATTTAGAATGGGGATTTTTGAATGCCAAACGATAGTCCCGATCCGTACGAGTCTAGAAATGTATATCATTCGGATTTATGGCCTTTTTTGCTCAAGATATTCGAGTTTTAGTTTTGAAAAATCGTTTAAACGGCTATATCTCGGCCAAATGTGCGTCGATATCGGAAAGATATAGCTATTTTAACTCGTATAAGTCTATATAATCGATCGCCATTCAAAGTTTTTAGTTTTAAAATTTTCGCGATTTTGGCAAAAATGGTGATTTTTGCCATTTTTGTGAAAATTGGCCAAAATTTAGAATGGGGATTTTTGAATGCCAACCGATAGTCCCGATCCGTACGAGCCTAGAAATGTATATCATTCGGATTTGTTGCCTTTTTTGCTCAAGATATGCGAGTTTTAGTTTTGAAAAATTGTTTAAATGGCTATATCTCGGCCAAATGTGCGTCGATATCGGAAAGATATAGCTCTTTTGAGTCGTATAAGACTATAGAATCGATTAAAAATTTTCCATTTTAAAATTTTCGCGATTTTGGCAAAAAACGTGATGTTACCCCTTTCCATTTTTGTTAAATTTGGTCAAAATTTACAATCGGGATTTTTGAATGCCAATCGATAGTCCTGATCCGTACGAGTCCAAGAAGGTATATCATTCGCAGATATGCTCCTTTTTGCCCGAGAAATATGGGTTTTACCTTTTGCAATAAGCTTTAACTGGCTAGATCTCGGCTATATGGAGTCCGATCGTGGAAAGATTTACCTGTTCAGATTTTCAAAATATTCAGTTTTATATTATTTATTTTTCCAAAACCAAACTTTTTTAAACCGTTAAAAAAAATAAAACTCAAATGAATTCGCTTCATATATAATTGTTTCAATTTAATTCACGAAATGTATTGTATATAATTGTTTTTCTTTATAATGTCTGCTTTGATATTTGTAGTATACGAGTATATATGTATATAATATATGGTATATGTATATAATGTATTTATGCTTTATCGCACATACACACACATCTGTGTAATTTATATATATATTTATATATATATATGTAAATATGTAATTAAAAGTTGTTGCCTCCGCTTTGTAAAGTACAATTTGACAAATATATATAGTAGGTATATATTCGCACTGTATATATATATATATATATATATATATATGTATGTAAGAGTATACATTAGTATATATGTTTATAATTTCACTTGCAGCCAAGAGACAAAAACTTTAGTACCCTTTTTAGAATTTGGAACACTTTTTAAACAAATCTTTAGTGGGGGCATTCCGTAGCTCTCTTTTTTGATGTTTTACATAAATTTTTGTGAAGCTAAAGCTGTTCATATCTGTGTACGCAAAACAGCGTTGTCACCTTTTTAAATTGATACATTTTACAGCGTTTTGTTTAACACTACAGTCCATTTTGTCCGTCTAATTTGACACAAAATATAACAATTAAAATTTTATTCAAGTTTCATTTTCTTTAATTTAGTATTACAATTAAGAAAACCAACATCGAGTTGGCATATTTTCATTTCTAATATTGTTTGCTTAGACCCGAGTCTTAGCAGCAAAACAAAAACCTTTAGTGGGGTTGCCACACTGCCAATTTAAATACATTTTGTTGCATTTTACAACACTTTTTTTTTTATAAAATTGTAAATCCCTATCGCATTTTTTACTGTTTGTTTGTTCTGCCAAATACAGGATACATCAACAAACAAATAATACTTTAATGGCGTTGCCATACTGTCCGCGTAAACCAATTTTAGTGCATTTGAGTTATTTATTTAATTTAAAATTCAAAGCAACTTTTACCTGCTATTATCAAAGCCAGGCTTTATACGTATCAGCAAAAAGATACAATAGTCGAATGGCGTTGCCACATTATTGATTTTAACAAATTGTTGTTCATTCAATATTAATCAATCTAAAGCATTTTTCAAAAGCTTGCGTGAAACCCAAATTTTATCAGCAAACATATAAAAATGCTTTAAAAGCAAATTTGAGTGATTTTACAATGCACTTTTTTATTAAATTGTAAATATAAAAGCAATTTTAACTGCTCATCTGTACTGCCAAATGCAGATTTTACTTGCAAAACAAATATTATGATGGCGTTGCCACACTGCTGATTTAAACACATTTTAGAGCATTTAAAAACTTTTTTTTTTGTATTGTAAATCAAAAGCAAGTTTTCTGCTTGTCCGTTGTTGAAAGCAGATTTTATCAGCACGAAAATAAAAATAATATAATGGCGTTGCCACACTGCTGATTTTAAAAAATGTAATTGCATTTTAAAACACTCTTTTCTAAATTGTAAATCTGAAGCATTTTAACAGCTTCTTTTTTGTGTCAAATCCAAGTTGTTTTAGTACAAAGATAAAAATATATAAATGGCGTTGCCACACTGTTGATTAAACAAACTTTTGTGCATTTTATAGCACTTTTTTTTAAATTAAATTTACTTACATTACGATGAATAAGAGATAAATACTTAAATGGGGTTACCATACTATCAATTGAAGTAAATTTTTGTGCATTTTACAAAACTCATTTATTCTGGGTGGGTTAACCAATAAATCAGAGCTAGGGAACACCCCTATGGTACCTATAGATATAAAACATATACTTAGTTATCTATATTTCCTTTATTCATGCATAGTTTTCTTTGATTAAGCTTCAGTTGCAGTTGTAGTTTAGGTTTAAATAGTTGTTCCGCATAGTTTGCACTAGACTTTAGTTGATTTTTTACATCATAAAGATAAGGATCTTAAAGTATGTATACATTTACATATATAGTATATATGTGTGTATATATATATTAGTATAACACTAGTTTATTCAGTTGGATGGGTCGTTTTGTTTTTTTAAAGCTTTCGTTAGTCATACTTTTGGTTGTAGTTGTTGTTGTTGTTCTTGTTGTAGTTGTTGTTCTTGGTCGAAAGATAGTTTGCAGTTCAAATTATAGTTAAAGTCATAGTTATAGTTATATAGTTAGTTTAATAGCTAGTTAGTTGGTTAGATAGAGAAACACATCTAAGCGAAAGTCAATAAAATGGACAACAAGAATATTTAGAGAGAGCCGAGATAGCTCAGCTATAGGTTACAGTTACAGGCTATAAGATATAAGATATAAAGTGTCTATTTATACAAACTATGTTCTATGCAAATCAAGGCAACACCTCAAGAGGGGGGAGGAGGAGAATTGACTCGTTAGAAATGCAAACGACTCGCAGCTGAATTTTCCTTGCACAATGCAACAAAAAGAGGGCTAAATAAATAGATCAGAGACAGAGGCCAAAGTCAACTTAGCTGTGGCTTTGACAAGAAGTTAAACGAATAAGTTTAGCTCTTTTTGTTATATTGAATGAACGAAGTGTTTAGTCTTCGGCCTTTTAGTTATTTCCTTTATGTTAAGTTCCCTTCTCGTTTCAATAAATTGTTCGCGTTTCATTCTCATTAGTTCTCGTTACTTTAGTTTGTTTGAGTCCACATTCTCGTTACTTTAGTTTGTTTGAGTCTCGTTCTCGTTACTTTTGTTAGTTTGGGTCCCATTCTCGTCAGTTTTCTTCTCATGTTCCATACTTTACTCACTCGTTCTGTTTGTTCTCGTCGTGTAGCTGTTCGTTATTCACCCGCTCTCGTTCGTTTTACTCGTTGAAGTCTCAATCTCACTCGTTCTATTCGTTACATTTTCCTTCTCATTCCGTTTGTTCGTTGAAGTCTCGTTGTCAATCGTTTTACTCGTTACAATGCTGTTCTCGCTACTTCTGTTCGCTTTATTCTCGACCAGTTACCCTTTCGGCTTAAAAAGCCTTTTAATCTAACGAGAATGTGGCTTAAACGAATAAAAACCACAGCACGAATGGATAAACCAAATGATCGACAATCAAGGACGCGGGTCCATTCCTTTTTTTATATCGAGCCACGTACGTTACGAACAGCTCTTATTATAATTACAGAGAGATGTAGTTATATAGTTAAAGATACTTGTAGTTAGAGGATATAGCGAAATATGTACTCGTATTTAGCAGAATTTGAGCTTATGCTCGTCAAAGAAGAAACGATAAATATAAATTTATAATACTACGTAAACATTGAAATATAGTACTTATTTATTTAGTTAAGTTTAACGAAATAATTTTGTATTCGTGGGCTTTTAGCTCGGAGACTGTTGCGAGTTTAAGTATATAAATATAATACGGTTGCGAAAGAACAAAACTGTTTTAAGAACGATAAATATAAATGTAAATTACTGCGTAAACATTTAAGTAATAATAATTTGGTGTTTGTGAGTTTTTAGCTCGGAGAGTGTTACGAGCTTAAGAATATAAATAGAATTAATAGATAAAAGAGCTCTAATAGTTAATAATACTATAAAATATGTTTGTTAGGCGTATCTGACGCAGCGTGCCATGACAAAAGCTGCTAGCTACGGAGAAGGACAGCAGCTAAACTGTTTACAATGTAGTTTTATATCAGCCAGCTTTTTGTTCACGTTGCTCTTACAAAATATAGTTGAAAATTAATTTAACCACGCTGCGTCAGCAAATAACAAGCACAAATGGGAGAGTTAGCTTCCGACAGAGAAAGAGAGAGAGGAGAGAAACTGAAAGAGAGAGAGAGAGAGAGAGAAGGTATAGCGATCAGCTGCTTCGTTTCAGCATTGCGTGGCTTTGAGTTTATAAACACATTGTAAATAGTTGTTGTCGCAGTTATGGGACAGCATTTGTTCTGATAACGCTTCAACGGCTCCTTGCTTCTGCTCTCTGCAGACATTTACCTCTTACTTACTCACTGACTTACTTATGCCTTAACTGCACTCGTTACAAATCGGTTCACACACAGGCACACCAGCAGCCACACACGCATACACACACATGCACACACACATACACATACACATAAGCCTTAACGTACGCTCTCTCTCTTGTCTGCGCATCTACACCTGCTCGGCGCTCTCATCCAGCACCATCGAGTGCAGATCCATGGCGGAGCGCGTCTTCCTCGGCGGCCTCGGCATCAAATAGTGGCTCGTTGTGGCCCCCACGAACACCGAATTCTGGCGCGGCCTCGACACGTGCGAGACGTGCGAGGCGTAACCTGAAATGGGTAGACGGGAAAGTGCGGGTTTAATAATGCAGGATGCGAGCTAGTGCCCGCTTTGGGCTATCTAGAAGTCTGTCGCGTGAAGTCTGTCCAGGTTCATGCGCAGCAGTTCACACAATAATTCAACATGTGCCGGTATTCATAAATTCCAAACAATTTAAAAAGTCAAATATGTTTTTTTATTAGACATAAGAAAATTTTACCAAACTTATCCAAAAAAAGGTTCGGCAGAATTTTTGAATTTTTTCAGATCGAATGAGATTCCGACAATTTTTTATTGATTGACTCTTGTTTAGCTACTAGCTTTTTTAACTATATTTTAACATATAATTTTTTGTTGTTCTGGGTAAATTTCAGAACATTTTTAAGAAAATAAGAAAATGTTACTAAATTTATCCAAAAGAGGTTCGGCAGAATTTTTGAATTTTTTCAAATCGAATGAGATTCGACAATTTCTATTTGTGATATTTGAAGACACTGTTGACTCTTGTTTAGCTACTAGCTTTTTTAACTATATTTTACCATATAATTTTTTGTTGTTCTGAGTAAATTTCAGAACATTTTTAAGAAAATAAGAACATTTTACTAAATTTATCCAAAAGAGGTTCGGCAGAATTTTTGAATTTTTTCAAATCGAATGAGATTTCGACAATTTCTATTTGTGATATTTGCTTAGCTACTAGCTTTTTTAACTATATTTTAACATATAATTTTTTTTTTGTCCTGGGTAAATTTCAGAACATTTTTAAAAAATAAGAAAATTTTACTAAATTTATCCAAAAGAGGTTCGGCAGAATTTTTAAATTTTTTCAAATCGAATGAGATTCGACAATTTCTATTTCTATAAACAAGAGTTTAGCTACTAGCTTTTTCAACTATATTTTAACATATAATTTTTTTTTGTTCTGAGTAAATGTCATAACATTTCTAGACTCTGTTGAAAAACTTGACAATATACATTTATTTGTAACATTTATAACAAAAAAAAACAACAAAAAAATTGCCTGTTTCTAGTTTCTTTTTCTACGTAAATTAAGAGAAAAAATATCTTGCAAATTCTCATTGAAACTGTCAGGCAATTTATATTTATGGTTTTTGTGCAATGGTTATGGTTTTTCATGATTTAAAAAATAATGGAGTTCTGAGTTTAAGACGCAGATAATAATGGTATTCTATTTTATATATGTACATATAAACACGTTAAAAACAGCGCAAAAAGCTTACGCATAAACGTTAGCGCAATCTTAATAATTTCATCAGAAATGTTGAGCATGTGTTGACACACACTCTCGCACACACCCACACACGCCTAGGCGAAAAGCAGCCTGTGAATACTTTTTGCATTGAAAATCGTGCATCCATTTCCATTTCCATTTCCATTTCCATTACCCCCACAAGCCCATTTCTCTTCGGCTTGCTCAGCTTTTAGCTATTTTTCCAAGAGCTGCGTGCGTGTGAGTGTGTGTGAGTGTGTGTGGGTGTTTGTGTGTGTGGTTGTGCGTGCGTTTCCACAAGATTTAATTGCACGGCCATTGCCAGAGTTCAGAGTCGGCATTGGAGTTGGAGTCGGAGTCGGAGACGGATTCACAGCATCCTCTAGAGCCAACAAATGGCATTAAAATTGTATTGTTATTTGCTTCGCTTGCGCCTCGCTGCCTTTGGCGGCGCCTTTAGCCGCATCCGCATCCGCACCCCTGCACCACGCCCTCCCCGCCCTGCCCCTGCCGCCAGCTTAATTGTCTGGCAACTCATTAAAAGTCCAACTAAAATGCAGCACTTAAGCCGAGACACGCCTCAACTAGCGAGCGAGCGTGGAACATGTACTTATAAGCGTTTTGCATTATTCGCACTCTCCTCCTCTTCTTCTTCTTCTTCTCACTTTCTCTCAGACAATCTCTCCCTTTGAGCTGCGTTGCAGCTTGGCAATCTGAAGTTCTCGCTAAAATGTTCGTCCGGCATTAAAGACAAGTCCATTAGTCCTTTGGCAACAACTACTTAGGAATGCTGCCGATGAGAGTGCTCGACTCCAAGATACCCCGTGAATAGCGCTCAAATAGATTTCTAAAATGATATTATATTCGAATTTGTTTAAAATATGTATAAATTTGTTTAGGACCCAGGAAGAATAGTCTGTAGTTCGGTTCGGTTCGTGAACCTAAAAAATACTTTGTAGTTTGGTTCAGTTCGGTTTCCACCAATGCCTAATATTTAAGTTCGATTCGTGAACTATATTTTTTTTTTTTTTTAATTATTTGCTTTTAAAAATATCCCAAAAAAGTTTTCTTTCCAGCCAAATTATTGCTGTTCAAAAATCTACTTAGAACATGTTGCTACTCTTTATATAGTATAATTAAAATAATCAACTAAAGACATTTGCAAAAGATTAGCCCAACTTCAACTTATTCATTTTATACAGGGTATTCAAATACTGTGTGACAGACATGTTGAGTAAAGTATCAGAACAAAAGTAAGCTAGCAAAGAAATATTTCGTAAGTAGTAAAGGTTTAGCAAATACACGTATAAAAGTTGGAAAGTGTTGCTAAAACAGTTGTAAAACTGATGTTTACAGCACTTTATGGCTATTGCCGGCAACATTTTACAACACTGCATAAAATTAACTTTACCTAACATGAAGTTTTCTTCAGATGGGTTTTAGTTGAGGACACATCGTGTGAGTTTTTTATATATACTTTTTTTTTTTTTCTAAACTTGGCAGACTGTTGTTATTTTTTTATGAAAATAGTTCAGGGGATGAGTTACTTTCATTATATTTATATAGCTTTGAAGTTAAAAGTACAAGAAGGACATAAACATAAAAATTAATTTGTATGTTTGAAAGTTTTAAGTGCTAAGTATTTGGATTCTCTTTTTTCGCAGATTAATAAAACAGCAACAACAATTAAGGAAGAGCGTTGTCTAAGTTGGATTAAGGTGGACGTTTCTTAACTTGAAAATAAAATATTTTAAGAAGGTTTTCATAAGCATCAAAGTTTTAAATATAAGTAAAAAAAATACTACTTTCAAGCAGAGCTCTTCTGCATGTTTTAAGCCTTCACTTTTTAGTAATAAGTATTTGGTACTCCAAATCCAACGGCAATTTTCTCTCTGTGTATAAAGTAATAATTGAATTGATTATGGAATAAAAAGAAAAACACGCAAAAGTTGCAACAAATTTGATGTGGTTTTACTCAGATTTGCCGACTTTCGCAAAGATTATGATAAAAATTGTATAATCACATAGATTATTCATAGAATGTTGGGGCAAAGTTTTCAGATTTGCTTGCAAGTTCTTCAGTCAAAATTCGTGAAAAGTTTAACGCAAACTTTTTGCACTTCTCTTCGATGCGATTAACACGTATTCCAGGGGGAAATTTATTCGCAGCGCCAAGTTTCGCCACGCTTTGCACGGCGCACGAAAGTAGGCAACATAAAATGCACGCGAGTTGACGACAACAGCGACACACGCACACACACATGGGTGTTGTGTGTGTGTGTGTGTGTGTGTGTGAAGACGTTGTTCGATTTTAATTGCATTTTGCATTTGCATTTTACGCGAATATTTTTGCTTTTCTTTTTTTTGATGCAGGCAAACAAGAAAACACGAGAAAAATTCAGCGTGCAACATGAGGCATGTAGCAGCAGCCCGAAAGAGGGGCTGATTTGTTTTTTTTTTCTGTTTTTTGGCACAGCATGGCGTTGCATGTGAGCGCCGCGTCAAGGACAATGCTTACCCTTCGCATATAGACTGGGATTATAGGCCGCAAATTGACACGTCGGCAAATTCAAATTGTGATTGTGCACCATGCCCATCGACATGCGGGACACGGAGGTGCGCTACAAAAGAGGAGAGAAAACAAAGAGCAGAACAGAATGGGAAGAGAGAAAAGAGAACTTTAGACTGATGCAAATATTATGGATTTACTTAATTTAATCAAATGTAATTTGTTGTCACAGAAAAGTCGCTTGAATATATGTATATAAAAATATAAATGTAGAAAAACTCTTGGATTTATGTGTAAAATTTTCTCACACGAACATTTTATAAATGCAGTAAATGCTTTACATTAAAACACTTTATCTACATATCTAAAACTAACCCAAAAATGTAAAACTTGCGTACTTTTAAACATATAATTTATTTAATTTAATAATTTTTGTAAACAAATTAAAATTTGGGCTAAACATTTCTTTACACTAAAACATTTCTCTGAATTGTAGGTCTTACTTAAGTCCAAAGTGATTCTATATTAATCAAAATTATTATATTATTATATTATATTTTAATATAAATTATTTAATGTGATCAGAAAATTTAAATGTTATTGCCAAAATGACAAAATAATCTTTACAAAATCTTCAAACTACATAAGCATAATTACAATATAATAATATATCTATATATATATAAAAAAAATTTTTTTTGGAACAACTTAAAGAAAAATAATATTTTTTTTATAAAAATTTGTTTACATATCTCTTAAGGAAAAATGTCTTTTGGTAGGCCAAAAAGCTGTCCCGATACCTGATTTTTAACAGATTTTATTTTGAAAATACAAGATGTATAAAATCAAGTTGAGTGAGATTTCTGTGACAAATATCTGTAGAATCTCCGGGAAATAGAAGTAGATATTTGTTCTCACCTGGTGCGTCTGCACCGCGTCCAAGTCGACCAGGGGACAGGAGGTGCGATGCTGCTGCTGGAACTTGGGCTGATAGGGCTCGAGCATGCGTATCTTGCCCCAGCGATTGAAGAAGAGCATTATGGCGCCCACCCAGAGGATGAGCACGAGTCCAACAATAAGGACTTCCTCGGTGCGCACTATGATCTTCGGGCCTGCAAACACACAAAAAAGAAAGACAAAAAACAAAACAAAACAAAACAAAAAAACCCGAAGATAAATTGTAAAATGTCGCTGTTTGTGGGATTTGCCTGGATTTTGAATTTCAACCTGGGGCCGCACACGAACGAGGCATAAATAACTGGAGGAGCCGCAGATTGGAATTCAATTATCGCGTGGATGCTGCCACATTCTGTTTGTGTCCCTGCCTCCTCCGTAAGGCAATTGGATTACAGCTAAGACCATAAACATTCAATTACTCGCATCCGGCGCATCCTGCGTGCATGCGTGGCCAGAAATCTTCAAGGATTTGCTCGCACGCCCCCTTTGCCCTGAAATTCACAAGGCTCTTTAAAGTCGAACATCGAATTAAGCTGTTTTATGTGTCATTTTCCTGTTTGCTGTGTTACACGGATTTCGGCTGCTTGAGTTGACTTCGGTTTTTACTTTAACGATCTGGCAGCACTGGCCATGTATTTAAATGTCAGCTAAACGGTCCGGCATCACCGGACGTATTTGTAATTGTTATCTTTGATATCCCAAGCAATCTGGCCGCATCTGACGTGCGCTGAAATGTAACTTCAGCAATCTGGCAGCACTGGGCGAGTTCTATAATATAGCTAGCTTGACGATCTGTCAGCACTGCCCGCCGAAGAGTATTCAACTGCGACCTTTGCTAACTGACAGCCTCAAGTAAATGTTTAGATGGTAGTTTGGCGATATGGCCGCATCTCAGGGACAAATATTAATTGGATGATCTGGCCACACTATTTTATTCAAAGCCCTTAAAATGACCTTCATCCAAAAAATAAACACTACACAATAAAAGGACGATCGTCTTTGCAACACTCTCTATTCATTCCCAACAGATACCAGCTCTTTGTCTCTCTTCTCTTTCGCTCTTTTGAGAAGCTCTTCATTTGAGATTGAAAATAAAATGAGTTAATTGCCTATTCATGAAATCAGCTGCCATTGAGAGTTTGTTTTTTTTCTCCCCAAGCCTGGCAATTATTTTGCCCCGCTAATTTGCACACATATTTTGCCATCGATAGATTTTTAAGCTGGATTAAGGGCAATAAATTAAGTGCTTGGCTGATGGAGACGACGTCAAGGGACGACGTCGGCTCGATTGGCCTTTCAACGTACCCGTTGCAGGAGCCGTGCCATTTGTGGCGACGGTGGCGCCAGTGGAGCCCTCCTCCTGGCTGCCGGTTAGCTCGGCGTTGTAATCCTCGGATGTGTTGCGGCCGTTACGTGCGCCATTTGGGGACATGGCAGCTGTTTCCTCGACCTCGACGAGAAAGTTGGTGCCGCCCTTCCAGCCGGAGCCCCATTCTGCGAATCGGTTGTGATTGAGTTCATCAATCGAGTGGCATGTGGCACGTGGCACGTGGCACGTGGCACATGCGTCAACTACTTACCTTCCGAGATGCCCGTCGAAGTGCTGACCTCCTCGGCGCTCGCCAGCAGCTTCACCACTGAAAGAACAGCAAAAGACGAACGGGTTCAATACACAAACACATCCAGAAAGGCAAACGATAAACTTTCGAGTGCGGCAAGTGGCACGCGGCAAGTGTTGACTTGGTCACTGCCACACGACGGCGTTTACCTTGGCCAGCAGCCAAAATGAATTCGGCAAAAAGTTGCGCTCGAAGCACCAACTGCACTTGCGAAAACTTTGGCAAGGCAGCCAGGCCAAAAGTCGTCGTCAAAAGATGCTTTGGCCACGGAATATTGGCCAGCTATAGACACAAGTGCATTTAGATCACATCTGATGGCCGGCAGCTTTGTCAGTAAGTGTGCAAAAATGTACAATATATATGAGACTGCGATATCGATGCCAAAATCGTGTGATTTATTTACAGATCTTGAGAAAAAAGTCAGCTTAAAATGAATTACGTTAGGTGCAGACACACAGTTTATAACGAAAATTAAATTACCTTTTGGTTTCTACTCAAGTCAAGATATCTGAAGAATCATTCGAGTAACTAAATAAATCGGTTGCAGTTTTAAATCTCAAACTAACTCGAGCTTTTGCCCTTCCTGTTCTTTAAGTTAAAATGGAGTCACGTTCACTTTGCTTGTGGAACAAGTCTTATTTGTATTCATTTAAGAACTTATCATAAATAATTTGATTAAAAAAAATCTTTAGTTTCTATTTGCACAATTCAATAATTTAAAAGCAAAGCTGCATCCACTTTGTGTGCTATGAAATATCTAAAAAAGATTAAGTATATAAAAATCTTTTTTATTTTCCTGTTTTTTTTGGTGTTTCTCCAAGAATTTGGAATTCTCAATGCAATTTAGATAATCGGGGGCAGCCAATCTAGCGTCAAGCGTTGCCAGATCGCTGCAGCTGGCGAAGCTCGCGATTCAATTTCAATTATAGTCAGCTGCAATTTAATTGTAATCCGTGGGAAACTTTGCCACTCGGCGGGACGCGCTCGAGTCAAGTGCGCAAATTATTTAAAAATTACCCAGATGGAGAGCGGGGCGGGGTGCGGAGGGGGCTGCAGACGCGTGCGAGAGCAGTACGTCAGCGTTTTTGTTGCCGCTGTCAGCGTGATTCCCCGGAGTGTCGCACGCCTCGACGCTGCCAATTCAAATGTGCAACGCGAAGTTGCATGCAACGGCCTTCAGGCAGCGCCCCCTGCCCGAAAATGTTTTTGTTGCTAAAAACTTGCAAAGTGCTTGTGTCAGACATCAGGCAGCACACGCACACACACACACGCACACACACACACATACACATTGTTGTTGTTGTTGGAGTTGGTGTTATGAACGCAATTTACGAATATGCGAAACTTAAGTCGCAACTTTCGGCACTTGTTTAGTGCATTAAAAGTTACAGCAATAGCAGCAATTTCCTGGGGTAGGCGGCACATGAGGTGTGGGGGGAGGGGGCGGGGCAGGTGGGGGTAAGCATTACTTAGTGTGCCCCTTGTGAAGATGATGATGATGATGATTTATGGCGCAGCCACAAAAGCCGAAACGGCATTCATTTAACGTCTACAAATAAAGTCAGCCAAAAAAAGCTTAAAATCAAATAGATGTCGAATCTTTTGTGTTGATCTTGAATAGATATACATATAAGTATATTGTCCTTAAAAAGTTTTGTTAAACTTTAAACAGCCATTTCTATTTTATTTCATTTGTCTGCAATTTTTTTTATTTTTTTAAACAAAAATTTAGCTTAAATATATTTTTCTTTTTTTCTTCATGTGTTAGTTAAAATAAAATTTAAATTAAATGAATTATGGCATTATTATTAGTATTAGAATTAGAATTATTATTAATTATGGAATTATGGCTCCTATAGTACCTGAGTTCAAATAGATATAATGCCTTTTAGGCTGTTTTATGCCTCTTAAATAAATGCACAACAATTAGTTGAATAGCCTTTAACGCATTTGCGGTACATTCACAAGCTTTACGCGACGACCTTGATAGACAGCCCGACCCAAATGCTCGGCCCCTCGAGCCCTCCACGCATGTGGAGTACACTCCGCCCTCGTGGAGTGTTTAATTTATTTATTTACATGCTGCTCATTTAGTTAATTTGGTTAATTTGCTTAATCTACGCCCGAAAATGAGCTAATTAACATGCACAAATTATGCGCAATTCCCGCAGGCCAGCCACTGGAAAGAAGATCAGGGAAGAGAGAGAGAGAGCGAGAGAGAGACAGACAGCATTTGGCCACTTTCTCGGAAATTTGCCCGGCCAGCACAATGAGACTGAGGAATTCCCTGTAATTTATGAATGAAACAGCGGCTAAAAAGCAAAAGTACAAGCGAGAAAATAAAGAAAAGGCAGAGACAAGAAAAAAAACAAGCAAAGCAGAAATGCAGAAAAACAAGAAAGCAGGAAAAAAGAAAGCAGAAGCAGAAGCAGCAGCTAAAAATGCGCTCAGCGTGCAGCAAAAGTGAAAATTGCTGGCTCAAAGGGTGAACCGGAAAGGAAGTGCAGGTAATCAGCGCGAGAGAGTGTGAGAGAGTGTGTGTGTGTGGGTGTGTGTGTGTTAGTGTGTGTCACCAAGGGTAAGCCTGGCAATTAAATGCTCGTTAAGTCAAAACCGGCAGCAACAGCAGCATGTGAGCTACTTTCAAATTACTTAACGCAATTGCAGTGCAGCCAAGAAAATAAAGAAAAACTCATAAATCAAGTAGATGTGCGCTAGTTCAAAGTACACGACCAGCAGATACCCCTTAGTCAGTGCTTCAACAAAAGTGTTCGCCAATAAAAACCTGCTCTGAACAGCCCGTGATTATATATATCATCCTACAGACTATATGCACTACAATATCTTCTCTGTTTTTCATACGATCCTTAAGCTTTCCGAATATTTGGTAGGTATATCAAAAATCAAGCCTATAGTTTTAAAATCAAGCTTGTCATTGAACTTCAAACATTTTTGAAATTAAAAAAAATTAATCGAAAAAAACTAAAACTTAAATTACAAATTTAAAATTTTCATAAATTTATTTACAAATTTATAAAAATAATCATACAGACTCAGTTTCCACGCCTTTCAACTGTTACCGCCAATGAACCCCCCTTCATTCCTTTCCAAGATCTGCAGAGCATCGAAAGAAGCAACAATTAAATTTTGTGGCTCATTTCAAATGCCAAAACGAATTGGGAATTGAGTCTGATGTATCCAGGCACACGTGCATGAGAACTTGAATCCTGCTCAAAGTGCACAAAACACACCCCCCACCCCCACCCCCCGCCTGACCTTCAACTGAGCGGGTATCGAGTATCGGGTAACAAAGTATCGGCAGAGATTGTCATTTCAATTATGAGTAAATGTACTCGAGAGCACAGACAAAGCGAGAATCCATTGCCGTTAAATAATTGATAGGGAAATTACAACAAGAACAACGAGAACAACACACACACACACACACACCCACACCCACGCACACACACGTGTGCTATAATATAAAGGTAAGAAATAATATTGATTTTCTATGTATTGCAATACACACACTCGCCCGTTTCGATGGCAGACAGTTACTTTGTAAATCAAGCAAACAAATAACAACACACACGCACACACACACACACACTCTAACACTCGCACAACTCGTGTGTTGTTAACTCAACATGACACATGCAAAAGCTTCAGTCGTGGGGCACAAACAACAAATTACAACAAGAAACATGAACAAAAACGGGGCGTTTTCCTGCCCCAAGTCGCCTTTTAAATACCCTTTGACAATTGGCTGAAATGGCCTTCAAAAAAATTGAAAAAATTGTCAGTATAATTAAATTGAATTTACAGTAAAATAAAACTTGATATAAATAATAATAAATAATTTATGCAAAAAAAAAAATATAAGAAAATATTTGAACAATATTAAACATTTGTTTATTGAAAGGAAAAAAGGAAGGAACTTTAAAATATAAAATATCGTATACTTTAACATAATGTAAGTAACTATAAAATATTTTTTTAAGGTATGTTTAATTATATTTACATCAACTAAAGAGGTTTTTTTTATCATCAATATGTAACTGGCCTTGTATTACAGGGTAGATATAAAAGATGTGTGGATGTTTTGTTGTCCACGACGTGGGTTAAATAAGTGGATGCTAAGAGTGCCTCATTATTATATTACCATAAACTACACGTAATTGTCTTTTAATAAATACTTATTTATCGACTCATGTTCTTGAGTATATATGTTTGTGATATTGGAAATTCCCTTGGAATGATATATCTCTAAATTATTTTAACACAAAGTGAATCTCGTATTTGGTAATATATAATATTTAAAAAATAAAAAAATTAAAATAAAAAACACCTTAAAAAAGGTTTCAGTTTATGTGAGAGCTATGTGCTATAGTACTCAGATCTGGCCGACTTCTATATAAGTAGAACGGAGAGACTTGCTGGCGAAAAAACAGCCAGGCAGCTGGCTAAATTGACTCGCCTGTCGGAATGTATATATATATATTTTATGGGGTTAAACTGGTCTCCTTGAATGCGCGACACGTTTCGTGATAAAATGTTCGAAAAGCCCCTGCAGATGCAAGTGGAAAGTGTTTCAAAAGCTATCAAAATCGGCTGTATGAACGATTCGAATAGTTTATTAATATATATATATAGTTAACTAACTTATATTTATATATTTTGGTATTTTATAGATTTTATATATTTCACTTATTTTGAATAAAAAAGGATGTGCATAATCTTTGAAATACATATTTTTATGCACTCAGAGGAAAGCTTTGTTTTATATCAATTTTGAATATTTCTGAATTAGGTATGCATAATTCTTGATTGAAAAAAAACCTCGTATATTAACTACCAAATTAACATACTTTTAAAAAACATAAAAATTGGATTGCATTGGATATTTGTGAGTATTTTGGGTTAGTAATAAAAGTTTCTCAAAATAAAAATACTTCAATTTGATTTGAGTACAAAACACAGTCTTAAATGTCTAGTTACACATCCACTGACATAATTGGAATACCCCATCTTTGGCTTAGTGCAAGTATGCGCGTTTTGAATCCGGTTGATTGGCCGCTATATACTCTACAATTCCCCTGGCTAAGCACACTTACGGGGCCGCTTAAGTGGCGGGCAGACACGCGTTCACCTGGCTGCCCCTCCCCCTTGCCGTGGAAAGTGTAGCCTAACCAAAAGGCGCTTTTCGGCTCGCATTTTTAATGGCTTCGCAGCAGCCGCGGCTAAAAGCAGCTGCAGCAGCCCCGTAAAGCGGGCCACATAAAACACAAAGTGTTGGCTGAGAAGGGGAAGGAGAAAGGGGGCGAGGACGTACAAGTTGGCTTAATTAAAGTTGATGCCACTGCTGCATATAGATTGAATTCGGCTGGCACAACTGTACCGACTGCGGCTGCTGTTGCCACCTGGCGGGCAAATCCCGAGGGCTGGCTGCATGCCGCACACACTTGTCTCAAGCGGCGAGCAAGTGCTTCGAGCCAAGTTCAAGGCAAGCCAAATTAACGTTTAAATAGCCGCCGCCTCGCAGCGACATCTAAATGCTAACGAGCATGGCTTATGTGCGGCATATGCGATTTGCATGTTGGCAATTCCACGCGGCCAAGCGGAAATACCAAACGGAAATACCGCCAAGCGCCCCCCAACTTGATAGCGGGCCAGCGGAATTGCCCGGCGGATCAACAAGTGAACAGCTAAAAAGGACTCGCTGCCCAACTGAGCTACCTGGCCCGGTCTAAGCGCTTGCCTTTATGGCCCGAATGGCCGCAAGTATGTGGCCCGAACGGCCTGAGGGCTGGCCCGCAAATGCGTTTCATCAACAAAATGCGTATATGGCCGGGCAGACATTTACCAATATCCGCAACACGAGTTTTATTGTTTTGTAGTATTTTATAGTATTTTTAGTTTGTGTCCTTTTTTTGTCGGCATCTTTTTTTTTCAGGAAGTGAGCTAAAAAGAAAGCTGAACGAAGAAGAAGAAGAACAACAACAACGCAATCAGTGCCTGCGTCCAGATGTGCCTAACTGTCCCTTTCGCTCGGCTCAAGATAACAAGAACGTTGCAGTCGGGTGTAACCGACTGCTCAATACTCGTTATATTTTTTTTTATTAAAATATAAATATTTGTAAGTGAAGTGGACGTGGCCGACATTTTTGACTCGATTTGAAGAGGAGGCTCTAAAGTGGGGGGATTTGGATTTTATGTGGGCGTATCCAAAACATTTTTAGTGCGATCTTTAGATAAGGTCTTCAGGGTTCTGTCTGCCAAATTTTATTTTTTTATTATTATATATATATATATATATATTATTATTTTTTTATATATCTAGCTTTACAGCTGAGGATGTTATATAGATTAAATTGACCTGCCACGCCCCCACTGAGCATGGGCAAACAAATTAATATATATTTATATTTCAAGTTTCAAGTATCTAGCAAACCCAATATACTCTATTTACTTCGTGAACGAGTGTACAAATACAGGAAATATGTTTAATCTCCTCTATGCGATAACCTGCTCAATGATGCATTTGTCCTTGTGCCTTGATCGAAAACAATTCTTTGGCTTTCGCTTTTTCTCTCTCTCTCTCTCTCCCTCTCTCTCTCACTACATTCCGCTCGCTCGCTCTCATAAAAAGTTGCATCTGAAAAATGCTTTTGTTGCCATTCGCATTCAGAGCTCTCGACAATTTCAGCATTTCGGGCACGTTCCCAAACTGAACCAAGCGGCCTTCTTAGCCTTGCGGCGATTTTGCAGTTCAAGTGCTTCGATTGTACCCCGCAAAAATTTCGGCGAATTGGGTGTCACGGTTTTTGTGCATTATCTAAAAAAAACACAAAGCTCTTTTCTTTTACATTATTACAGGGTATATATAAACAGAGTTTCACTGTGCGCTTTTATAATTACTTAAGCTGGACTCTACTTTTACGAAAGTCCTTTGATTTTATTTAAGCAGGGTATCTTTGCCTAAAAATTTAATTATTTAAAAATCACTAGCATTGATTTTAATAGCAGAGAATTTTGGACCTATTGTAACAGGGTATCTTAGGGTTTGTTCTGCTATTTTAATCAGTGTATACTTTAATAAAGCACTTTACAGGGTATGCTGGAGCCGACTTGGCTGCAGACTTGTTGCCTAAACATAGATAACCAATTAATAAGTTAAATAAGCAGCATTTAGAGCATATTTCCAAGGTTTTGCTGCCTAAAGGGTATCTAAAAGTCAATTTCTATAGCTCAAATGTGCATAAAAAATGTGCATAAAACCATATTAAATGTGATTCTGAGGGGTAGCATTTTTTGATTAAAATTCATAGCTCCCATATTTGAAACTCTCACAACTCTGTCAAAGCTGAACCGATTTTGATGTGTGATCGCATTTTGGTAATGGTTTTCCTTCTAGACTGATTTTGCAAGGATTACGCTGTGTTAGTCCCGACTGGAACGTTCTTGCTGGTTTAAATTCCTTCTTTACAGGGAATCGCGTGGCTGATTGCTTAACTACTTTTGCCGTCGCATTTCGGCTTTGCCAATGGCATTTCAATTGCTTTGCTTGCAGACCAGCCTGTCCTTGGCCAAAGAGGCACCTATTTGGGTCCAAAAAGGACTCCGCCTGGCAGTTGGTCCAAAATTGATGGCGCTGCTAATTGACAGTGATTGCTGAAGGGATTGTTGGATGGGAATGCAATTGCAGTGCCAAGTGATTGAGCCATAAACGATGTGCTTCAGACAAGTCCAACTGGTTTGTCTGCACTCAAACAAATTGTAGATAAAAAGAAACTGAAATATAAATTTTGCTTTATTTTAGAAGTACGATTGCGCCTTCAGGTACCTCTGAAAATTAATTATTAAATAACATAGGTATACCGAAAGTTCAAAATTTATCTTTAATAAATATGGAAATATGTGGCCATTTATCAATTTCCAATAATTTCTCATCTTTTATGGAATTTATTTAAATTATCTTAAATTTAAGAACAGCATCTCGCTTCCGAGAGAAAATCGAGCTATAGATATTCCCTATAATTTAACAGCTCCAATCGATCATTTTTTCTAGCCATTTCTCGTTTCGCGAGAAGTTTATTTCAACTGTCAATTATGTTTCTAGCCGGAAAGCGTCTTCACTTTCGAATATTTTTCGATAATTTATTTTCTCATTTTCTAATTTGATTAAAGAGACGTTTTCTAATATTTTCTCATATTTTAAAAGTCTCAAAAGGACTTTCAATTATCGTTCAACTCGAGAGCAAAGCGAACTAAGGAACTATTTTTTAAGCTCTGGCTTAACTTTAAGGCTGACTGGCAGCTGCTTCCGTTTCCACCCTCCCCCCGCCCCCTACGCCCCCCTAGTCGCCACTGCAGACCAAGTCACGTGCTGGCAGCACAAAACAAACAAAATTGAAAGATTGGCAAATCGGAAAATCGGAAAATGTGCAACTGCAGTTGCCCCAACTGCAAAAAGGCGTCCAATAAATGTTTGGCCAACGTGCATCGGGTGAAAGCGGATCCCCCGAGGTGCCCGGGGTCCGGAGTCCGGGGTCCGGGGTCCGGCATCCGGTGTTTCTTTAACGCACTCGCAGATAAGCAGCAAAAACAAATGAAAAAGGGAAAAGCGAAGCGGGACAACAACACAACAAAGTGTAAAACCCCGAGCTGAATTCCATTTGGGATTTGGAAAATTGTCAACCGCACAGGAAAAACGACTTTGTTGTTGGGCCATAAATTTGGCAAAAATGTTTTGAAAATTGTTGCGTGTCAGAGGCGGGGGGAAATGCCAGTTGGCGGGCCAGTTGCGATTGCGTGTGAAAATGCAACAATTTTCCACATTTGCCGCCGATAGTCAAATGAGCCCAGCGAAAGGCCAAAGAGTCGAGTCGCGCGACCTTTTGACACCAGCCAAACAAATGGGCTGCACCCAAAACATCAGCGAGTGTGGGAAAAGCAACGCCTCAACCCTTCACCCAAAAATACCAGACCGGGGTCCGAGTGTTGTGTGTTGAATTTCTATTTCGATTCGAATCCCAGCCGTGGTCGAGAGATTGGATTCTCCAGGCTGGCAGGAAAAGGTTTAACCAAGCGGGTATTTCTGGCTATGGAAGTGACGGGGAAACATATAAATACATTTTATAGGGTATTTAACTCTAGGGGAAATTCATTGCTGATTTTAGCCCTGTGTCTGCAGCAGACAACAGTCTTCAACGCTTTTGTGAATATGTAGGGATTTTTTTTATTTTCGGATTTCGTAATTATCGTAATAAATCGTATTCTAAAGTTTCATACTCTATATATATATATAACTCTCTTTAAATCTGTATATATAATGAAATATATTGTTTAAAAATTTTAAATGCTTTCTAGCAATATTCAAACTTTATTCTAGAAATTTCCGTGCTGAGCTGAAGTCAAATTAAATATTTTTTTTAAATATTTTCTGATTGCTTCTCAAGACTTCAGCTACTTTTGATTGATGTCCTCTGTGAAATACAACTCAATTATAAACTTTTATTAGGTATACGTTGGATTTTAAGAATGTGAGTTGAATACTAGATGGTATTACCTATTATACACATATAAACAAGTTAGGAAACTTCCATCTCGTTTGTTCTTCATTCAAGTACAGTTTTTCGAGAGTGTCTAAAGATGATTATATTTTAGTTATTCTATATCTGATGCCTTGAATAACAAATTTAGATTGGTAAGCTAAAACTCGGATTTTGTTTAGGTATAATTCCATAAGTCTGTGTCTGCTGGCCTGCTCTGAACCAAGGGATTGACTTATGCTAATCGAAAAAAAATTAAATCTCAAACTGAGCTCAACTTGGATTAGATTTAACAGAGGATTTTCAACACTTAGCCAGGTTGACAAAGTCGAAGCTGAGAGTTATAATTGTTGAAGAAATTAAATATCAATTAAGTTGGCAAAGAACTGAAGCTGCAGTTATGGAAATTTCTGGAATATGACTGAAATTGAGTTTCGATTGGGCTAAAAGTGCAGGTAGGGCTACGGCTGGGAGTTGGCATGGAGGAAGGCTTAGGCGAAGGGCTGATTAAAAAAGGGGCCACAATTAAATTGCTCAATATTTGTTGATAGATTGTCAGATTGCCAGATTGGCCGGTCTTAGAGCAGGCCAACTTGTTTGGGCCAAGTCGGGCAGTGCAGTCGGCGCAGCAGGAGGCGCAGTCATAAGTAGTTCTGGCCAGAGGCAATGCGAACTCCATTCAGAAGAGATTTCACGTGAAACTCAAATCGGTCGAGCGCAGCTGTTGATGTCCTGTCCAGTGTCCTTTGAGGCGCTGTCTCCCATTGTCCCGGCCCTGCACCTTGTGCGGCCGGCGTCAACGGCGTTTGGCCAAAACAATAGACCACAAAACGCAATGGGCCAAGGTTAGAGCACGAGAAATTCAACATCAAAACGGGAATCTTGTGAGTGGCAAAAATTGAAATTGCAATTGAAAATGAAAATGAAAATCTTTATATGACGCGCTAGCGCGGACTGAACTCCACATAAATTGTGTGTCAAAAAAAAAAAAGAGAAAATTAGAAGGGTGCGGAAAGAACTTGGTGTGAAATGCAAAGATTGTGGCAAATGAAAATGCAAGCGAGCAACGACAACCGTTGCGGCCAAGGTCAATCAGAGGACGCGCTAAGCAGGTAAATGCATTTTCGTTATTTTCTTTTTAAGCCAAAAACGCACACGTGCAGGCCGGGCTAACGGGCTTTTGGGCCATAAACGAATTTGGCCGTGCCGCGGATTAGCCAATGGCCCAAAAACTGATCAGGTAAACACGGGCGAAAACAATTCGTGGAAATTCGCGAATTAGCTACCTGAGCCCGCGGCTATATAAGAGCCCGCTGCCGGCCGTTTGGGCCAAACAGTCGAACAAAACGCAGCGCCGAGCACACAACGCGAGCCAAGTTGAGTTTTCGTATTTGAAATTTCGAAATATATTGAATAAAAGAAAGTGAATAACTATTCAACGCCATGGGTTGCTGTGCGAGCAATTTGAAACTGGATAAGAGTCGCAGTTCGCAGTTCGACGGCAGCGTTTATGCCTCAAAGCGCAGTCGCAGCGGCAGCTGTGGCAGCAGCAGCAGCAACAACAGCAGCAGCAGCAACAACAACAACAACAGCAGCAACAACAGCAGCGGCTTTGGCCGCAGCATTTGGAGTCGCAGCCAAACGCGGCCCATTTGCGATGATTTTGCCGAGCGGCCGCCGGCGCAAAGCCTGCTCGAAACGGAGCCGGAACCGGAGCAGGAGCAGGAGCTGGAGCGCTCCTGCGGCTATTATACGTGCAGCAGCGCCGCCTCGACGCCCACCAAGCAGCAGCTGCGCCGCACGCAGGACATGGACGCGGCCAATCACAGCCGGCGCAGCAGCTCGAGCGGCGCGAGCGGGTCGAGCGGGTCGAGCCACTTCTCGCAGGCCGTGGGCAACCTGGAGTGGGAGATGTACATGATGCAGCGCGCGGAGCGCATCATGCCCAAGACCTCGTCGCCCATCTGCCAGCGGCGCGAGGCCGGCGGCGCGCTCAACTCGCGCTCGTACCACAAGTGGCGCCACTATCTGCAGAGCACGCCCGCCCACATGCTGCACAATGTCAGCCACATTCCGGAGGCGATTGCGGGCCATTTCTGCCCCATCGACTTTCCGGCGTTCAGCGATCTCGACGAGATGGAGAGCGCCGCTAAGCGGTTCAAGGTCGACAGGGAGACGTCGACGGGCGCCGTCAATTATCCGCTCCGGCAGCATCTGACGCACACGATCAGCACGGATCTGTGAGGAGCGCAGGGAGTTGCAGTGTGGCTGGCAACGGGACGGGCTCCGCTTGGTACGGAGTCGTCGCGGTTGCTGCCAACACTCTGGCTGCTCGGCTGCCGGCAACAGGTTGTCAGGCAGTCGCTCAGTCAGTCAATCAGTCAATCGTGCTGTCAATTATTTGTACATAGAAGTCAAGCCATCAATTGACAGCTCTCTCAATCAACAAGCAGTCGGTGCTCAATCAAGCAACACAAATACTCAATCAATCAATCAATCAGTCAATCAATCAGTCACAGCATTTTGTAAATAGTTTCGTCAATTAGTTAGTCCATCAATCACACATCAAGCCATTCATTAACAGCACTATCAATCAATCACCATAGCAATCAATCATTTGCTCAACAATCATCACAATATTTTGTAAATATTTCTCTGTAAAAAACAACAACAACAATTGCCTAGCAATGGACAACAACATTCATGTATTTCCTTCATTTTTTTGTGCTTAGTCTTAAGACCAAAATTTAATTTAAATTTTCCATTTTTTTTACCCAAATTAAAATCCAATTTTAACCAAGACGAATATATTAAATTATATCATAATAAAAACAAATCCAAAAAATATTTAAAATGCAATTAAATACAATTAAAAAATCAATTTGAAATGAAATTTAAGGGCAGCTCGCTTTGAATCCTGCCCTGCGGCAGGCACTTTGTGGGCTTTCTTAATTAGTCAAAGCAAACAAATGAAAAAGCAGCAACAACAACAACAATCGGCAGCAACAGCTACTGAAGCTGTTCGCATTGTTATTATTGTGCGACAGGTCAAAGGTCACTTGGCGCCTGCATTTGTATTTCCGCTTGGCCAAGTTCTTGGGAAATGTTCGTTAGCCAAAGGTTGCCGGCGGTCCCTTTGTAGAGGCCACAAAAGAAACATAACTTTCGTCCATTTCAGCATAAATTTTGTTTTAAATTCATCATTTTGTGCTAATTCATTATTCAATTAATCCTATTCATGTTCTCACTCTCTTCTTCTCTCTCTCTTTCAATTATTATGAAATTGTATGGCTCTTTCTCTCGTTTTCTGTCTGTTTCGGTCTGTTGTTTCTAGACTTTCTTTTTTTGTTTATTGCACATATAATTTTGCCTTTCTCAAAAAGGTGCTTTTTCTCCTTTACTATCTTGATCTTTCTGAATAATTTCTGTCAGATTTTTGCTCTCCTGTTCCTGTCTTATCTATCATTTTTTTCATTAAATTTCTTTCTTTCTATCTTTGCCTCAGTTTCTGCCTCTTTCTTTCTCAGTCTTGTTTCTTCTTGTCTATATTTTTCTCTCTCCCACAACAGCTGTCTTCTTCTTTACCCAGGCCTTTTTTCTGCCTGTGTCCTCTCTCTCTCTCTGTGTTACTTTTTCTCTTTTTCATTTAGCTTATTTTGCAGCGTATTTGTTATTCGGCTACAAATACTTGTTATCCCTTCGGGTTTTCCGCTTTTCCGGCTTATTTGTGGTTTTACTTTAATCAGTTGCCTTTTTGTGTAATTTGGTTCAATTAATTATTGCAGAAATTATAAATTTAAATTTGAATATTGCGCATACGCCATGTGGTCTGTATTAAATCGTCGTCCTTTTATATCTCGTGTGTGTGTGTGTGCAGGGACATTATTCATAATGCGCATTGATTTTTGCCATTGGTCAGCTGTTGGTGGTTCTAACCCCTGACCCCTTCACCCTTGACCCTTCACCCTTCCCCCTTCCCCCTTTTCTGACCACCCACTATTGTACTGCGATTATTTGTTTGGCTTTGTTCTGCATTCAAATCATCAAATTGAATTGGAGGCAAGTCTGAAATGACTGTTGCAACTTGTTAGCTTGCAACGTGCAACTTGCCACATAAATTTCGCCTTGAACTTCGTTTTCTGGAACGTAGCGCGGGTAGCTCATGCAATTGATTACAAAAACAGTTAAAAGTTCAACCGAGGTAGCTCATAAGTAACATACATATAATTATTACTGTTAATATATATATAATTGTATTTTTTTATTTCAATATATTTTTATTTACATTTGTATCTATGTTTTATAAATTTATTTATATTTTATTTCATTTTGAATTTATATTTATATTGTTATCTAAACTTGAATTTATATTTGTATTTATCTGTGTACATGCTATGTCATATATATATATTCTTATATATATCCTTCACACTATCTATATAATAACTACTTCAAGGAGAAGCAACTGTACCAAGTTCCATAAAAAAGCGACCAGTTCGCAGTGAACATTTATATATTTATATACATACACACTCCTATATCAAGCAATCAGAAAAATATATATTTTTATGGCTTCATTGCTTTCTCCATGTGCTGCACATATCGTGATATAAGTGATTATAACCTTTGCACTGGGTCTAATAGAAAAGTTGGCTAGCGAGTTTGGTAACAAATGTACAAAATATTATTTCAAACTTTTCACAAGCAACAACAACAACAACAAGAAGAAGAAGAACACGGGCAATACTAATAGCGACAACAACAATTGGTTTGATTGTTCATAATTTAAAGCAAGTTATATTGATTTTGGCCCCCTCGCAGCCAGGCGTTAGCCGTGTCAAGTATCTTGGGGCCGATGTCGGCTTCTTTTTCTCGGCCTCATCACATTCATCGTCATCGTTATCGTCATCGGGGGGCCAATGATGACAGGCTGCCTTGGTTAGCCCACTCAACAATTCACATGCTGCCGGCAGTCGGCCCCTCGCCCAGCGCCCCGTCACGCCCATGGCCACCACCTTTGACCCCTGGCACAAGTGCAGCCCTGACATTGCAAGCAGTTTGCATTTCTGAGCTGCCTTCGCCGCAATGACGTGACAGTGTTAGCCATAATTGTGCGCCCCGCAGTTGTTCAATCAGTCAGTCAGTCAGTCAGTCAGTCAGTCAGTCAGACAGCCAGTCGGTGCATCGGTTGCCCTGACCTCTGCATAGGTGGAAAGTCGCGTTTTGAGGTTACGGCGTGGGGTCAGTTGCAATTTCAAACGCGGATGCGTACACTGAGCGAAAAAGGCCTTACCAAATCCAAAGGCGAGCGATATTGAATTTCCGCTCTTCTTAAATTTTAATTAATTTGCTTTGGATTATTGCTTTGTTAAGTGTGAATCGATCCTGATTTCATTATTGACACACATAGAAAACAAATCTTGAATTAGGTAAAAATTCTCATTACAAGAATTTTTTATTTGAGTTAACTTTAGAAATTTTCTTGTACTTGATTTGAATAAAAGTTTCTTGGTTTTTTATTCTGAATGTTTATTTGTTCAATATAGTAGCATAAATTTCCTGTTAAAAATCAACCTCTAGTCAAAGTCGACGTTAAAAATTAAGTTATCGATATTTGAAGTCATAAAATTGGCTAAAAGGCAAACGATTATTGAAAAAATTAAATAAAAATCACATTTAAATATATTATGTACCAATGCCAGATAGTACCCGGCTTTTCACGGCCAACTGTTGTTTGCTTTCTCTTCTAACTAAATATTTAATAAATAAATTATTAACCTTAACATTTTATATACATATATCTTTTAAACTGAGTTCAAGTGAATTTGATGAATATAGCGAAAAGTTGAAATCAACAGTTTCCGCGCCTTTTCCACTTAATGTGGTGCATTTGGACAAAATTCACTGAATTCATTAATTTTTGTTTTATGTTAAATTCAAAATAATTTAAGTTTCGGCGAGACAACTTTGAACAGGTTTTTTCTACCCAAATATAATAAAACAAATATTGAATAAATTTTTGATAGTTCGCACACAACTTTTTGGCGCAGTGCACATTGACTTAATCGTGTCTATGTGCAGTGCACTTGGCTGGCTGTCAAAACGCAGACACGGTCCTCAGCCAAATGGCAGCAGCTGCAGGTGCACAGGGGCCTAGCCACGCCCATGCCACCAATTCCCGCCCCTGTGCCCGCCCCCTTGTCTCTAGGAACAATTGCAGCAAATTGCGGCACATTTGCACCTGTGACGCAGTTGGCAGTTGGTTCCTGTGGAGCCTGCGAGGACACGCCTTGATTATTGCAAAACTTTTACACCCACCTCCCGATCTGCAACTTTTTTGGTTTAGGGGTGGAGGGGAGAGGGAGGGGGGGGAGCCTCTGGGCTAATAATATGAAATAATTTTCAGATGAGAAACGCACAATTTAACAATTTTATGTGCAGACGGCGCAACTTTTTGCTCCGAGGATAGCAAATTGTTTATGTGAGGGTGACAAAAGTTTCACAATGAGTGTGTGTGTGTGCGAGTGTGTGTGGGTGTGTGTATCTGAGTGTGCCCCAATGGACACACAGAGGCACGCACATAAAAATGATATAGAATTATTAACTTTCTGGGTTCCGAATTGAGCGATAAAAACAACAAAAACTGGCCCCAAAGCAAGAGGCATTTTCATTGTTGGTCAAACGAAGGGGAGAGGGGGTGGGGGGGGGGGGGGTGGTAAGGGGCGGCACTACTAGGTGTGTGTGTGGGTTAAAAGGTCCACATGGTGTGTGCCCCGTAATAAATAGTAAATCGAGCTATTTTCTATGGAATTTATGCGAAAAATGCGTCAAATGAAATTGAAATAAAAGGTCAAGGGGGCAGCAGGGAAGGCTGTTCGCCGGGGGGAGCAGGGGGCAGCATAAATTGTATGCACGCCACTCGAATTGGGGGCCTTTGATATTATTTAATGGCTTTCATGCAATAAATATCAAAAATATGAAAATGTGAAATGAATTTAACAACATTTGTTTACAGCTACAAAGTGAAATTTGAAGTAAAAAACGTGAAATATTTCTGCTTCTCACATAAATTAACATTAATGAATTTATTAATTATGAATTTTATTTGAAAATTCACGTCGAATATGCAAAACTACACACACACAAAAAATATTATAATTAAGTGAGCTACGTTTAAAAATGAAATAATCAAATATGGCGCAGGTTTTTTTTTTGGGAAATAATGTAATTAATACTCAAGGGTGTGTGACTAGGTGATACCCTGCATTTTTTACTAGAGGACGTTTAATTTCAGATAAAAGTTAGTTCATTTGAATGGAAATTTGATAACAGATAAGAACAATAACAAATAGTTATTTAGAATTTTTTTTAAAAAGAAAAGCCCCACATTAAAAACAGCCTTAGCTTGCTTTTACTTAGCCAATTTGGAGCTAGAGTGGAAGTACATGTTTGCAGTGCTCTTTCATGCTACGAAGCTATGCCGCATCCAGAGAGTGCAGAGTGCAGAGAGCAGAGTGCAGAGTTCAATCCGATAGTTGTACATAATGCATGGAGTAGAGGAATGCGCTGTCTGAACTTTCAACTGGGCTGGGCCAACGTCGAGGCAGGTCAGGACATTGTGGTTCCAGCCAGCAATCTATTAGCCCGGCCCATGCATAATTCAAGCGCTCTAATGGCAGCTCGCGGCGAAAAGTAAAAGGAATGAGACAAAAAACAAAGAGAACACAAAAAACCAGATAGAAAAGTAGATTTTGGTATGCCGAAGATTGAATACACTGGGCGACATAAAGCAGCTGTGGAGAGTATTTAAATATTGTCAAGGCTCCAACCGAACCTTGAACGATTTGTAAATAATTTTTATTCTTTATGAATAATAAATAAACTTACAGAAAAATATAATACTAATACAACAATGCAAAAAATACAATAAAATGAATAAATATAATAATAAATATAATAAATAATTACACAAAAAAATAATAAACAATAGCAAACTCAGGTTTTACTACAGATCAGGAATATATATATATACACAATTAACGACGAAATTAGAATACCCTACGCAAGGGTATAAAAAGAAGCAGGACGGAAAATAGTGTTGCTGTTGCGACACTTAAGGAGACAATAAGAGAGGGAAGAATTGACAGAGAGCGAGCGAGAGGGAGGGAGAGAGAGAAAGTGTGTGGTAGAGGTGTCGCGGGGACTGTTAGGTTTAAGCCAGGCCAAGACATCAATTGAGGCAGGCGAACAAAAAAGAACGACAAAGAAAAGAAAAGAAAAGAAAAGTAGAGTAGAGCAGAAAATAGTTTTGTGCGGCAATTGAGCTGAAACTGAGCCTAGGCCCAGGGCTAAGGCGGGGATCAGCAGCTGAATTATGTGTGCCAGGATATATGTACGATATGGGCCAAGTAGGGCATAGGGTATATGCCTAAGCTGCTCTAATTACGAAATGCAACACTTGAGATGCCACAATTGAGCGCTCGTTTGGGTCTCTGATGGATTTAGGGCCAAATCCCACTTGAATATGTCGCGTGCGCGACGCGTTTTTGTGTGAATTCTGGCCAAGATTAGGGCCGTGCCAATGATAACCGCAGCTGAGCCAAAGCCACAGATTAACCAGTCAGCGCACACGCAAGCACACACACGCACACACACTAGCACACACACACACTAGCACACACATGCGTGTGTTGCTTTATAGCACTTGGAATTTTATGGAAAAACGTCGCGGGGTTTCAGTTTAATTCGCTCATCGCAAGGCGTTGGGCTTGTAATCCTTTGCCAGGATTATGGCTCATGTTGCGGTTTTATATGCAGCTGTGTGGTATCTGCCACTATTTCCCTCTCCCTCGCCTTCGCTCTCTCCCCCTCTCTCCCTCTACACCACAAAGCCATTTAGCGAGCTGATGAATTTATGGCCCATCTTAAAGCCTTGTTCCCCTCCCCGTCCCGCTCCGCCTCACCTCGCCTCGCCTCCCTCTCCGTTTCGTCCCTGCAATTTCAGTCTCCAGAGCCTCGAATTCCCCTAGCCCCTGCTCAGGAATAAGGCGGCTAAACAAAGCCAAAAAAAAATAACGTAGCCCTGGAATTTGATGCGTGTAAACAGCAAACAGCGGGGCGAGAGGGAAGGGGCTTGCGGAGGGAGTGGGTATGATTAGGGGGCTGTGCGGCTCCTTCGCTGATTGAAGGACCCAAAGCGAAAACCAAACAAACCGAAAAAATCCCGAAAGCGAAACGTTTTGTGTTTAATCAAATTCAATTATGAAAAATACACAAAAATACTTAAAGGCAACAAAAAAGACTAGGGATCTACACTGAGCGAAAATATGTTTTCAATGTAACTAAATTTAGCTGAATAATTTTTAATTAAAAATTAAAATTTGTAATTGAAATTTTAATGATAATAATTTAATTAAATTTAAGTGAGAAAATCTCTTGGAGAAAAACAAAGCTTACTTTAAAAAAAAATTAGAACATATTTTGGAACAGCTAAATTATGGTCTAAAATACGATCTTTCAATTAAGAGCAAACCTAGTTTGGAATATTATGAAAAAATGCTTGTCAAAAGATTTTAACAAACATAAAATCATGACAATTGTCCTAATTTTTCGCACAGTGTGCGGGCATGTCAAAGCAGTTAGCCTATGGTCATGTGTCGTTGTTGTTGTCGTTGTTGTTGTTATCTGTAAGCGAGTTTGTCAAAATCACATTAGATGCTGTTAACTTAGGCCACTGGCTTTTTGCTCCAACGGGCTTGTTTTTTTAGTTTTTGTTGTTTTGTTTTGTTTGGCAGCGTGCAAATTGATTGATTGCTATTGATGCGTGCAGCAGTTGTCCTTAACCCTGACACAGAAAACAGCCAGAAGACATATATATATACATATAAATCCACATATATATCAAGTGTATATCTAAGTTTATTAGAAGCTGCCTTTGGTTTGTTTTGCTTTCGTTATCTTTGGCTCCCGAATTTGCGGGTCGCTGCCAAAAGATTTAAGGCCACACAAAATACAAGGTGGTGTGTGTGTGTGTGTCGGGCGTGTGTGTGTGAGCATTATTAACTTTTGCTTACACTTGACTTTGCTTTGTAAACTTTGTTATCAGCTGCCACTTTTGATTATTAAAAGAAGCGCAGAGCAGGCTAGTTGTTAACTGGGCCAAGAGCAACGGGAAAAAGGCAGAAATTTTACGAGTTGAGCTAAAACAAACTCAAGTGTTGGGGAATTCCCGCAATAGTTTCCTCAACAAGCATGATTCTTGCGGTCGGATGCCACTGACTGCCCAATACTCTGTTTACCCTTTGAACCTGCAAGGAAATAATCAGTAAATGATATCCTCTCGAATATAACTATTTGATAATTCAGATCGAAATAATCATAAATACACTAATACCTCTTATAAGGTTCAATTATTAATTTAAGAACTTCTTTTTCTTCTGCTTGAAATCGTTGCCAATGTTTGCACTTTACTTTTTTCGATTACAAAAACTTGTGCTCCACATTTCAAGGACACTTTCCCCAGGGTAAACCTCACACCTGACTGGCTGTTAAGTATCTGTGTGAAAGTGTGCGTCTGTGTTTGTGTGTCCAAAGAAACTTTGATTTTGCATACCTTATCGCAATTCGCCTGTGGCCGCAAAAAAACAAAAAAAAAATAAGTAAAAACTAAAAGTAAATTCTTCTCAGAGCTCGACTAGGCAAATATCTTGTAGGTCAAGGTTCAAGCCAGCTTAAACTATTTCAATTTATTTATTGTATTAATTTAAGGTGCAATTATGAGATTTTATATTTGAACTTCTTTTAAAATTAATTTTAAAAATATATATAAACAGAAAAAGTTACAAAAATGTTTCCAAATTTGATGGAAAAATATAAAAGTTCAAAATTAGTTTTCAGATGGCGTTTTATATTCAAACGACTAAAAGGGAAATTTCAAGATTTAACCATTTAAATTACAAATTAGCTAAGTTTTAGCATACCGCAAAGCATTAATTTAATGGCTACAGGGTATTTAAAGTGAAACTTGGCAAATTCGCTTTGTCAGCTTTGCGCTGGCCGCACACACAAGAACTTTCTGGCTAACAAGGGAGCCAATATATTTGCCACACACCCACAAACACACTCTCTCTCACACACACACACACACACAAATAGATAGAGTGTCAACTGTTTTTTGGCCAATTGTTGCGCTTGGGAAAGTGCAGCGCATCAATAAACTAGAATTTCTGCATAGACGGTTCAATTGGGCCCGCGCATGGGTCAGGGGTCAGGGGTTAAGGGCTGGCGCGGCGAGCACTTGAAAAACGTTTGTATGCCCGGAATGTCAGCCGGCAAATTGATGCGTTTTTTATGCTTTTGACGGCCGGGTTTTAAAGCGGTTTGGCGGAGGGGTGAAAGGGTGAAAGGGTTAAGCGTTAAAAAATGAACTCGTACGTAATAAACAATTTTCATGGCCTGTTTTTATGGCGTCTACATATGTCGGCCTGGCCCAGCCTGGCCATAAAGCAACTACAACAACAGCCACAGTTATAAACGCTTTTAGATGCTATCGCGGCACTCCGTTCCATTCCATAACAGTCCAATTCCATTCCACAGCGTTGCGCACGACGAAATTAAATTGCATGCAATGCATGAGAAATGAACGCGAGACACGATAAAACGCGTATTTAAATAACAATAGATAAGTCTACATACATCTATTTTTTATATATATAATTATTAAATTTAAAAAAAACTATTTGTTGTTATAAAAATTGGTGACATTTTTATTTCAAAAAGATTTCGGTTCACATTAGATCCAGATCTATTTTACACAGATTCCTTAAAATAAATTCCAGCGAAATTTAAAATACATGGAAAATAAATATACTGAGTTATATATTGAATGAAATATTTTGTATTTTTTTAAATCAGTTTTAAATCAAATTTCCTTTGTTTATTAAAGCAAACATTTTTGAACACCTCCAATTAAATCGAATCAATGTACAATTTGTAATTAAGTGCGCATAAAATAGCTGTTGTCATTAATTTCGCATTGCTGATTAAATGTAATTCAAGTGTGACAGCACTCATGAAACGAGTACTCAAATCTCACATAAAGTCGTTTTAATTGGGTTTGTTATTCTAACTTCAATGTCAGCTTTTTCATAGCGCTTTATAATTAGCTGCGAAATGAAACGAAACTGCTTTTGGTCTGGGGATTTGTGGAAATGGCGTGGGTGCCGCTATCCGTGTGGCATGTGTGTGAAATTAGAAGTAGCTGCAGCAAGTGCAACCGTCAACATCATTCAGCTTGCCACACGCTGACGGAGCCTGGGAACACACATCCAGTTGAAAATTCATTTGCAAATTCCAGTCGAGAGCGAAAAAAAACAATTGCTCTCTGGGGCGTGCTCGTCTTACAGATGCCCTGTAGCTGAATTTCCATTTGCTTTATTGAAGATCAACTTTCTGCTATTCAAAGATGTGTCCATCTGCCTGCAAAATGCATTTGTACAAACCGAAATACCCTTTTAAATAGTTGTATAGGGTATACCGAAAAAACAGGCCCACACACTGGCCCAAGTACCCTGGCAAAAGCTGCGTTTAACTTTTCTGCTTGATGCGTGCTAAACCAACATGGCCCTGGCTTAAAAAATAATAATGTTTTAATTAACGAACTTTTCAAAGAAGGAGAAGGAGCTGGAAATAGTTTAATTAATTGGTATGAGATACGAGTAGAGGAAAATATGAACAAGAGCGCATAAGAACCACTAAAAGTAATTAATTTGGCTGTAAAAATAATCTAAAAAATAAATTTTATAAAAACGGATAATAAGTTAGAAGCTAAAAATTGAAATTTCAAAAACTTTTCAATTCGAAGAAAATTACGTTTTAATAGAGCATCTTTGGGACGCATTGAGAGTCCACACGTTGAACTGTGAAATGGTCTGCAAAGGCAACACAAGTTGTTGTTGTTGCCGTTGCAGCTGGCATTGGCGAGCACTTGCGGTGAGTGGATATTCGTGTTGGACAACGAGTGAGTGACGATGGCGGCGGTAGGTAGATACAACGAGGGCCGCAAAAGGGGCGCAGCATGCAATTTGTCCAACTTTGGAACGCAACGGAAAAATGTTCAATTCGAACTAGAGATGGGCATCGGTTGTGTTTTTTGCACTCTGGCCATGAATCAACACGTGGTGTTAGTGTTGGAAAATTAACTTTTTTCGAGCATGTTCATTGCGGGCAAGAGCATGAAACACGGACTAGCAGGACCGGTGATGGCTAATAAACAAATGAAAACAGCAATAAATAAATAATATTCTAGATATATTTAGTAGAGATAGATGTAAATTTATTAAATTCGTAAGCTTGAAATTTATAGCTCGTGTTCATTTCATGTCGTGTCGTGTCGTGTGCTTCAAAAATTAAGCACGCGCTCAGCTCCAATTTGAAATGCAGACCTGGCAGAAGCTGGCAATAATGTCTTTTGATTAAATTTTATCTGCATGCCACAAAGCTGCCCATTGCTACCTCGCCGGCAGTTAGCAGCTCTGAACTTTTTAATTGAGTTGCATGTTGCACGTGGCAAGTGGCAGCCGGCAGGCGGCATGTTGCATGTAAAACATGGCAAAAATTATTGCAGAGAGCGCACAACTCGGTAATTGGCCGCTTGTCAATGCTAATTAATTTATAATTATCGCGTTACAATTTTCTTTTGTTCGCATTTTTGTGCATTCTTTTGACAATTTTCTAATTGATTTCCGCTGAAAATACGAATCGACTTTGACCGTGGACAAAATAATCAACCTTCCGACCCGAAATATTTTACACGGCCACAAAAGTTTTTCAATTAAACTCGACCACGCTGTGGGTGTGTGTGTGTGTGTGTGTGTGGGGCATTTGGGGGCGTGTCTGCAGCAGAAAACAAAGGCACGGCATGACCAAAGCTGCAGCGGCAACAAAAACAACAACAGGTGGCACCACTGGCCCTTGCTTTTATTTGGCCTGCGTCCCAGCTGAATTCATGACGTGTCGCCGCGGCGCCGCCTGTGGCTCAAATTGAAAGCCTATTTTTTAGTGCCCCTCTCCCTCTCCCCCTCTCTATATATTTACATACGCAATATGCTTTAGAGGTGGGAGACATGCAGATAGCGAGCATGTCCATATTTAGTCCTTAAATCCCCAAGGGAATTAATATACATTCACGAATACCGCGCAGTGAGCAATAAATAATTGTAATAACAATATGTAAAAATAAAAATAATAATAATAATAATACTAATAACAATAATAATTTGAATTAAATTACATTTATCTTATTTATTTGATATTCATTTAAAAATAAATTAAACTGTAATAAAGTATAAAAATAATATTAACAATAGTAATTTTAAATAAAAAAATGATGTTATTTATGAGATTCTCTGTACCATATTTCCTAACTCCAAATCTTAATTACTATTCCCTTAAATATATCATATATAATAATATATATAATAAATAGTCCTAATAAATTTTGTCACGAAATATGTAAGAAGGAGACGTCTCCGATCCTCTAATATATATATATATATATATATATCGAGTCATCTGCTATTATGGGAACTAGTTACTCAGTTTTTAAATTTATTTTTGTTGCAATTGAAAATATATATAATATAGCTGCCTTAAAAAAAACGGTTGTAAAATTAGTTTTTGTAAAATAAATATTTGTTCATAACTTTTTTAGTTAATTTATTTTACATCTTTATATTTTTTGTACTTTTGAGCATTATTTGATCTACATTGCATTTATTTAAGTTTTACATCACTCAAGATACTCCTTTAGAGCCCAACAGTTGCTACAGGGTATACAGCTGTTGCATTTGGATCCTCATTAAAATGATTTCATAAAATTTTGGTAAAGTTCGTGGAAATGCAATATATTTGATATTTGACGGCGTCAAATATATATGAAACACATTTCACAGAACGCGCCGAACATCATTAGAGGAAAGTGCCTATCGAGGCCGAAAGTGAAATGGCTCGAAAGACATTTAGTTGCCAGTTATCAATTACTAAAGATGCTAATCGCACACTTTAATTGGGCTAAACCAGCTCGAGTTGAACACGTCGAGAGTGCACACTGGACACAAGGAGTGCAGCAACAAGAACTGCGGCAACAACAAGCACATCAGCGAGCAAAGCTCGGCTGCTGAGGGCGTTGCTGACACGCAAAAGCCACGTTCATGTTGCCTGATTGACGCACAAAGCCATAAGGAAAGATGGAGGCGGGGCGGTAACTGTCATGTCTTAAACACAGACACACACACACACACACAAACACACACACACACAGCAGATGCAGCAGCAGGCGTCTGTTGGTCTGCTTCTAGGCAGCTCTATCCGCTGCAACAACTTTATCGAGAAGCGAGGCAGCCGCGTGGACAATTTAAACTGTTTTCCTGGCAAAACAAATGCGTTCCCAAACATTGCCTGACATCAAAATTAATTTCTTGGTCGCTTAACTAACGATGTTAATCAACGCTTCGAATCGAGTACCTAGTTTTTCACATGCTTTGACCCAGGTTTTGGTTCGAACCTCAATTTGTTCAATTTATAATTCGCAAATAAAAACATTTTTGCATTTATTTACATTAACATAACTTAAATCGGTTTATCTTTTAAATAAAGCTGCATTTTTGGATAAAATTCAAATACATTTGCTGACTATTTTTTTTAATAAAAAACTGACATTTGAGGCTCGACTCTTCCGCTAGCAGACAAATAGTCGGAAAGTGAGATAGAATCAAATTTTGTTATGTTTATATTTATATTTTGAATTTCTGTTATTATTTTTGTTTTTTAAATCATAATTCATTTTTAATAACATTATATTTAATGAAAGAAAAGTCTTTTGATATTGTTTATTGTGCTTTTAGCTTGGTTTTCTTTGAGTCTGGAACCAATCTATCAAACAGTATTTCCATTTAGCCAATATCTTTTCTACACGAATTTTCTGGAAGGTATATATTGAGTGGAAATATTGTTGTATACATAGTATTAGACGCTCACCAGACAAGCCCTCAGTTTTAGGAAGTATCCCATTTGCCCACTGTGCGGTGGCAGTGGGCGGGGCAGTGGGCGCCTTGACTCGACTGATCTCTGCTATTAATAGCAGCTGCTGCAATTCATTAACAGTTCGCAGTCGTGTCTTAAGTGGCCTCGCTGGCGCCAAGTGCCTGCTGCCAGGGAGGGCCTCTGTCGGTCCGCCTGCAGCCCGATTACGCCAGCTTGAGGAACATGTGCCGCAGGGCTTTGGACCAGTTGGGTCAGCCGGCGCGACGGACTGGGACGGGCCATTAGCCGGTCCAGGGGCGAACCACGGCGGAACACGTGCGCTACGGCTTTTATGATGCACATCTGATGATGGTGACAGAAAACCAAAAGGGATTTAAGCAAAACCCAATTTAACGACGGCTCATAAATAGAGCGATGCAAATGCGGCGGCTTTATGGCAGGCAATAAGATTGCAAAACCCAAAGAAATGCTTTTGGCGCTCCTTTTTTTTGGGTTCGCCAGCAGGTACCCGCAGTGGTACCTGAAGGGGTACCTGCCCGCCATCAGGTAGGGGCGCGCAGCCCCTATAAATGCGCCCAGCCACAGAGCCGGAGCATACAGAAGCTATTCGACAGCCGAGCAGCGCACACGCAACCACCCAGAGAAGCAACCACACAGAGAAGCAACCACAACCATGGGCAGCAAACACTCCAGAGTAGATTCCGCGTCGGCAAGCGCGTCCACATCGAGCGGCGACTGCGCCGGCTGCCTCTCGCCGCGTCCGCGTTTTGGCCAGCTGTTGGCCAAGTTGCGGCGTACTTTGATGCGGCATTTGCGACCGCGCAAGCGTCGCGGCGGCTTCCAGCGCGGCTTTCAGCGCGGCTGTGGCGCACGGACCGCGCTGCTGCGTCCCATGCCACGCTGCAGCTCCTACGGCAGCTGCAGCACGCTTCTGACGCCCAGCAAGAAGCAGAAGAAGACGCCGGCGGACAGCAATTACGCGCAGTGGAAGTGCATGTTCGAGCATGCGGCGGCCAAGCGGCCGGCGGGCAGCGTTCAGCGGCCGCAGGACATCAGCGAGATGCTGTCGGGGCAGACGACGCCGCTGGGCTTCCCCTCGCACACGGACGCACGCCGCTGCCCGCAGCCGCCGCTCTACGACTGCGTGGACGGCGTCAAGGTGCGCCGCCGCCTGAGCTTCCGCCTGCCCAGCAGCCAGGGCAGCGTGCGGCGTCTCTCGGCCCGCCAGAAGGCCGCCCAGGCCAAGCTCGAGGAGCAGCTGCAGCGAGAGCTCGTCGATCTGGAGGATTACTACGGCGGCTTCCACTACGCGCGCCGCAACGAACGACGCATTTGAGAGCGAACGAGCGAGCGAGAAATGGATGGCAATGTGATAGATTTAAAATATTTTAGAAGTAATGTTTAAGTAACGCGTAATTGTTTTGGTTTGAATAAAATTCAGTCTGAGCTAAAAAGTGAAAGCAAACGCAGCAATCAATCATTTAGAAAGGGCAGACACCAGACCAGATAATATAAAATCCGATAGCCAATACAAAATGGTACACAAAAACCAAGCCAGGGGAATGAGAAATTGTACGAGGGAAATATAAAATGGTCAATCAATCAGTCATTAAATACAGAACTAACTTTTAGCAACGTAATATTTAAGAAACTCAATTTTATGAATTTTAGTTTGATAAAAAATTCAGTCTGAGCTTAAGAAAAAAAACAAGCGCGTCAATCAATCAATCATTTAGAAGGGGCAACCACGCTCACGTACACAAAAACCAAGCCATGGGAATGAGAAATTGTACGAGGGAAATAAAAAAAGGGTCAATCAATCAGTCATTGAATACAGAACTAACTTTTAGCAACGTAATATTTAAGAAACTCAACTATGTTAATTTTAGGATTTTAGTTTGAATAAAATTCAGTCTGAGCTAAAAAGAAAAAACAAGCGCATCAATCAATCAATCATTTAGAAGGGGCAATATAAAATGGTCAATCGGAGGTCAATCAATCAGTCATTGACTACATATGTATTTTAGTTTGAATAAAATTCAGTCTGAGCTAAATAGAAAAAACAAGCGCGTCAATCAATCAATCATTTAAAAGGGGCAACCACGCTCACGTACACACAAATCAAACAATGGGAATGAGAAATTGTACCCCCAAGAGATAAATATAAAATGGTCAATCAGAAGTCAATCAATCAGTCATTGATGATAAGCAATTGCAACGAATTAGCAAAAATATGCACGGAAATAACTTTCACTAAACAATCAAATACAGTTAATTAGAACAAAGCTACTGAAGAAACAGTCAATCAATCAATCGAAGTCCTAGCTTATATATATTTGTATATAGATAATTGTTGCTTATCAAAACTGTCATGAATCAATCATTCAATCAATCTATTGGAATGCTATTTATTGCATGCTTAGCTATCTTTTACGAATTAGATTGGCACACAAATTACAATTATTATCAATCAACAAATTGAAATGAACAGTTTTACCTGTAAGAGAAATCAGTAAATATTAAGAATAAAATACAGAAGTACAAACTAATCAGCCAATCAATCAATCAATCAGAAAATTCACAAATTATATTTATTATTTATTTTTATTAATATTTATGTGCAAGCTTTTTTATTCATCAATCAGTCAGTCAGAAATGCAAGTTTTAATCAAAACCAAATCCACGCACATCAAATATAAGCATTCTAGTTTGAGTAAACCAATCAGTCAAACTGTCAATCAATAAGTGGAAATAGATAATCCAAAAATTAAATAGAAAGCTCAGCGATAAATGTAACCGTATGCAACTGATGTATGCACAATAGTCACAGTAAGCACATCAATCAATCAATAGTCACAATCAATATACAACTGGATAAATGTGATTTGTACGCCCATTAAGGCAAATTGTGATATTTTAGCCAGCAATTAGAAAGCCAAACGAAAAGCCAAAATGTCTACCAGTTCATTCCGAATCGCTGTGATGTATGAAGATAAATCTGCTTCAAGTAAATGGGGCAGTAATTGGGGGCATTTGTGCTGCCAGCTCTTCAGTTTCAGTTTCAGTTTCAGTTGAGGCAACCGATGCAGACGATTCTCTGCAGTTGGCCAAAAAGAAGAGCAGAGCGAACGCCCCTAATTGGGGGCAGGGTCAGTGGCGGCGGCAATTAATCAGCGTCAATGAATTTGCTGCCAACAAAAAACTACAGCAACAAACAAAAAATGAAAAGCAAAGCAAAGAAAAAACTAGAAAAACGAAGCCAAAATGCAGCCAAAAATGCAACAGTCAAAAGAACGAGCACAAAAATCATGTGGCAAAGGGGCTAGGACAGGGAGGCGGAGGGAGTGGGGTTTTGTAATTAGTCAGCTCAACGCTTTGTAATACCCTAAACATGCAAAAACGCTGCACTAGTAGAGTAAGGCTGGAGGCTGGATCATGATTGGGATAGAAATAGAAATGTTGAGAAAGTTAAAAGTTTCTTAGGGCAAGAAGTGGAAACAAAAATGTGGCAGGGAAATAATACAAGGGAGATATAAAGAGAGAGAGAGAGAGGGGGAGAGCGACAGCTATGTAAAAGAGAGAGCTAGAAAGGGAAAAACACACTGTTTTCGCTAATTTATCTACAAGCGTGCTCGTCAAGAGTTTATCTGTTGCCAAATTCTGTTATTTATTATACTCTATCTAGTCACTAATTCGGATTGGGCAGTCGGTTACACCCGACTCACTCACTTGCTTTTCCTTTTAATTTCTGTCGGATATTTCAATCAGCTAATTTCACAGCTTCCCTCGATGGGTATTGATGATGTGTCCACTTTTCTATTTGTGTTGGAAAATTCTGGCTTTTTTTGCAGCTGTCGCTGGTAATTTAAATTTGATTGAAAATAAAAAGAAAAAAACGCAAAATAATGCAAGATTCATTCATTAGTAAAAAAAAAAAAAAGAAATAAATAAAACAAATAATGAGACAAGAGTAGTGTAGAAAAAAAATTGCTTTGACGTCTGTCTGGCTGAGCGGGGCGAAGATTTATGTGGCTGCCAAGTGGCATGCGAAATGCCAGAGAATACGACGCGCCACATAATGCAAATGCCGCAATGAAATATTTGTGGCACTTGTGGCGCCGACAGACGCGAAAAAGATGACAACAAGTTGAACGAACCGCAAAACTGACCAAATTTGGCGCAAGTTCAAAGAGACAGCAAGGGGTGAGGCGGGGAGAGAGCAGGCTGGGAGGTGTGGTAGGGGGCGTGGCTACGGCAAATTAACTCAATCAATGGGCCTACTTAAATCGCAGCAGCTACCAAGTAGAAAAGCCAGCCTATCAGCCACATTTATCCAAATTGTTGTTGCCCGTAACATGTTCGAGGCCCGCCCGCCTCCCGCCTCCCGTTCACATATCAGGCTATTTAGATACTGGCCACGGCCACCTTGGCAAGGGCCAAATCGATAGGCAAAGCAAAAAGCCAAGAGCCACAAGCCACAAACGACGGCGTCACGTGCGTTTGGCCGGGCAAACAAAATCAACAAATGAAAACTAATAGGCAATTATAAGCAAATGTCTGCAGCAAGCAAAGGAAGCAGCAAAACAAATACAAAAAAGAAAATAAAATAACGTAAAACGGGCGGGCAAACAGACAGCCGGACCGAGGCAAATTTAGCATGCAACGACGGCGCACGCGGCGTATGAGTAACGTGTGCTTACCAAATGTCGCACTCACACGTTCGCGACGTACAACAGCTGAGCAGAACCAGAGCGCCGCACACCCAACCGCATCCACACGAATACTAAATGCCCTCACAGGGGTAAAAGCGTGGCAGTCGGGTGTGACCGACTGCGCGATACTCGTTCACAGTGGACAAATTGTAATTTGCAATTCTAAATACAAACACAACAAATAACTTTCGAAAATGAGTAAAATGAGTTCTTGATTCTTTTACAAAACAAACTAAAAGAATTTTAATTTTCAAAAATGCAATTATTTTAAATGCAGAATCAATCTACATGACAAACCAAGGCCAAATTGCTATTAGAAATTAAAATCGGTTCAGTTTTGACAAAGTTGTGGGAGTTTGCAATATGGGAGCTATGGATCCGAGAGCTTTACTTGTCCAAATTTTTGTTCATTTTGGCATGATTTTTGACAAAAAATTTGACCCCCTCAGAATCTGTTTTAATGTTGTTTTTTATGCTAATTGTGATAAATACAATCGATTAAAAATATAAATTTGCAATTCTAAATTTAAAAAAAAAAATTTTCGGAAAATAAGTAAGGGGGGAGTACATGATTTTTTTTCAGAAAAAATCTAAAAAATTAAAATTTTTAAAATTCGTAAGCTTTAAATGCAGAATCAATCTAGAGGACAAATCATGACCAAAATGCCTTCAACCATTAAAATCGGTTCAGTTTTGACAAAGTTATAGAAGATTGAAATATGGGAGCTATGGATCCGAGAGCTTTACTTGTCAAAATTTTTGTTCATTTTGGCATGATTTTTGACAAAAAATTGGACCCCCTCAGAATCTGTTTTAATGTTGTTTTTTATGCTTATTGTGATAAATACAAGCGATTAAAAATAAAAATTTGCAATTCTAAATAAAAAAAAAAAATTTCTGAAAATAAGTAAGGGGGGAGTACATGATTTTTTTCAGAAAAATCGAGAAAATTAAAATTTATAAAATTCGTAAGCTTTAAATGCAGAATCAATCTAGAGGACAAATCATGACCAAAATGTCTTCAACCATTAAAATCGGTTCAGTTTTGAGAAAGTTATGGAAGATTGAAATATGGGAGCTATGGATCCGAGAGCTTTACTTGTCAAAATTTTTGTTCATTTTGGCATGATTTTTGACAAAAAATTGGACCCCCTCAGAATCTGTTTTTATGTTGTTTTTTATGCTAATTGTGATAAATACAATCGATTAAAAATATAAATTTGCAATTCAATATTTAAAAAAAAAAAATTTTCGGAAAATAAGTAAGGGGGGAGTACATGATTTTTTTTTCAGAAAAAATCAAAAAAATTAAAATTTATAAAATTCGTAAGCTTTAAATGCAGAATCAATCTAGAGGACAAATCATGACCAAAATGTCTTCAACCATTAAAATCGGTTCAGTTTTGACAAAGTTATAGAAGATTGAAATATGGGAGCTATGGATCCGAGAGCTTTACTTGTCCAAATTTTTGTTCATTTTGGCATGATTTTTGACAAAAAATTTGACCCCCTCAGAATCTGTTTTAATGTTGTTTTTTATGCTAATTGTGATAAATACAATCGATTAAAAATATAAATTTGCAATTCTAAATTTAAAAAAAAAAATTTTTCGGAAAATAAGTAAGGGGGGAGTACATGATTTTTTTTCAGAAAAAATCGAAAAAAATAAAATTTTTAAAATTCGTAAGCTTTAAATGCAGAATCAATCTAGAGGACAAATCATGACCAAAATGCCTTCAACCATTAAAATCGGTTCAGTTTTGACAAAGTTATAGAAGATTGAAATATGGGAGCTATGGATCCGAGAGCTTTACTTGTCCAAATTTTTGTTCATTTTGGCATGATTTTTGACAAAAAATTTGACCCCCTCAGAATCTGTTTTAATGTTGTTTTTTATGCTAATTGTGATAAATACAATCGATTAAAAATATAAATTTGCAATTCAATATTTAAAAAAAAAAAATTTTCGGAAAATAAGTAAGGGGGGAGTACATGATTTTTTTTTCAGAAAAAATCAAAAAAATTAAAATTTATAAAATTCGTAAGCTTTAAATGCAGAATTAATCTAAAAGACAAACCATGACTAAAGTGCCATCAAACTTGAAAATCGGTTCAGTTTTGACAAAATTGTAGGACTTTGAACTGTGGGAGCATTGGAACCCAAGTCGGGCAGTAGGGGCCAAGGGAGGTAGGGCCTTGCAAAAATATATTCCATTTCTATGCTCGCCAGTGAATCAGTAAATCTGCAGAAAGTCTCTTTTGGAAAAATCACCATTTAAATATCACGTAGATTGGCTGCTTTTTGAGGCAGTAAAACGATTAGGAATGTTTGCGAAAGTGCAATGAAAAGTAAAACAATTTTGGTCTCTAGAGAGGTGAGGCTAGTAAATCGAAATATATATTCGTTTATAATTTTATTTAAAATATTTGATAACTGAGAAGTGTCGGAACCTGAAGCCAGTAAAACGTTTACGAAGATGGTCGTAAAAAGAATAGAAGAAGCAACTGCTGTCAAAAAAATCAAGGCAAGGAAATTCACTTATTTCAAAGTTCCTAAGCTTTTCTAGTTGCCCGATCAAATAACAATACCCGCCTGCCCAGTAAGGGTATTCCCATGTAGCAAGCAAGACAAAAAGAAAGAATAAAGTAGCCAGAACGGAACAGAACAGAACAAAGCTGCTCAGATTTGCCAAGAGCCAAGCGCAAACAACGTTGACAACAAGGCGAAGGCGAAGACGGAGAGGGAGACGCAGACGGAGACGAGGGGGAAGAGCAGGAAGCAGAAGAGGAAGCACGAATAGAGGTTTAGGAAGCAGCGGCACAAGCAGCAGCCAAGACAAACAGCCGGCATATACTTTTCAATTTTCGGCGCAGACTTAATGCCGCTGCAGTCGAGGCCGTGGCCGAGGCCGAGGACGAGGCCGGGGCGCAATGAATCACAGTTGCCCCAACCCCCACCCCCCTAAAGGCAATTACGCGGCGCGAAAGGGAGGGAGGAAGTTCTGGGAGTCAACATAAATGATTGCATACGTGCGGGCAAAATTTTTGGCTAATCAAATAAATTTGTCAGTTTATGCGCGTTGCCACATTTCACGCATTTTAAGTGGGTCGCCCCCCACTCCCCTTTTCCCTCCCCCCCCCCGGGTGGCGCTCCTTCTGGTAGTTTCTCTATGAACTTTCCTTGCTGCGGTTTCGACTAAGCTATTTTTAGAGCCTCAAAACTTAATCATTCGACAATTTGGAGTTTGCTTTATATACCCTGTACTCATTGGCAATGGCAAAAAACGGGTATGATGATTTTGTGTGCATGTATGTAACAGTAAAGCTGTATAACTATAAGGTATATTAGTATATATATGTATATACGTTTGCTTATTTAAGAGACTATATAAGCTAAGGACTTTAAATTTCGCGCAGTTTGAGTTTATTTAAAATTTTAGATGCTGCTCTGATAAATCGATAAAAGCTGCTCGAAATCGATAAATACAGATTTTTAATTTTTTTGGAGAATATCTTCGAATTTACTAGTGCGAGAGACGAACAAAATTTGATCTGTGGTTTCTTCCAAAGCATTTACAGCCTAAGAATAATTACATTTGTAGATCCCTTTTCCTAATATCTAACAAAATATTTAAACTGGGGGAAGAAATAGAAGTTGCCCAGTAGGGAGCCGGGAACAGGGTATCGTCTAGTCTAGCAATTTTAAATAGAGCATTATTTCTATTTATTTTTTCATGACAGCTCATTGGGGCGCGTTGAAAGAGTGTAATGGGGTGTGTGTGTTTGTGTGTGTGTGTGTGTGCACACACAACTTGAATGGCGAGTGTTTTATTTACAGGGCAAGGCTTGAATGAAGCTTTTCAAAGTGCTTCGTTTTGTAGCCGAGGGGCAAGCAACGCCCCTCCCCCCACACACAGCTCTACTTCACGCACACACACACACACACACACACACCTAAGCTTGCACTCTGATTCTATTTGTAGCCTATGAAATTTGATTTTGAGCTATTTATTAAAATGTTATTTTTCAATTTACCCGCAATTTTCGCACTTTGTCGATGACAACGACAACAAGCGAGGGCTCCGCCTGGCCGCCCCCCTTGCCCCGACCTGCTTAGGCTATCTTCAATCTACATTTTCGTTCTTGTTTGCGGTTGGCAACGTCAGTCGCAGCCGCTATCGTTGGCAACGCTATCAAATCGTTTTATTTCCTTTTGACGCTTCCGCCGGCGGCCGCGTTCAGTTGGCCGGAACACTCGGAACACTCGGGACACTCGGAACACTCGGGACACTCGTGCCTCATCGAACGCAGTGCCTCATGCATATATTACGCGCTGTCCCACACCCACCAAAACCTCCCACCTCCCCCCACCCGCCTTGCCGCCCGAACCAGGCATTTGCGTCTGTTGACGCCGACGCTGATTGTGTGCAAATGATAGCAATATGGTAACAATCTTTATGCCTCTACCTTACAGTGTAAATACACCGCCCACCCTCCCATCATCCAGCAATTTGCTATTACTGCTCTCCTCGACAGCATCATCATCTGCCTCACAGAGTTGGGTAAAATCTTGTTCTTCACAGCGGGCGGTTTAGTTATGCAGTATCAAAAAAAAAAATATATATATATCTCTCTGCATTAAGAGTTGTATAAAATAGCATTTCCAGGAAGTGCTTTTATATGAAACTCGAATACGTTTCAAGGAAATTGTAATTGAATTTCTGTTCTACGAATTACATACAAATCGCTGCATTTTGATTTCAGTTGAAAAAGTTCAAGTCACAAATGCCAAATTCTTGCTGCAGCTCACACTAACAGCTGCTTAACATAGCTGGCAACTGTTAACAACATAACATAACAGTCTGTACTCGTTTGCCTAACAGCTGCTTAACAGAGCCAGCGAAGGTTTCAACTGAACGTAAGCTGCTGAACATTTGAAAATAAATACATTAAAAATTAAATACAAAAAAAAATTAAATAATATTACGTGCAGGCTGTACTAGACTCTATTTAAAAAAGAATTTAAATTTTGAGCATTGGCAGAAACTGTTAATAAGCATGATGCAGACTGTACCTTTTGCACTAACAGCTATTTAACATAAGAAGAAAATATTATTTCTTAATTGCAGCTATTAAATATATACCATTTGCTGTGTATTTGCACAAGTTTAAACTCTTTTAACAACAATAAAGAAGTAGGTTTTTTTACAGGAAGGACTTTGTGGAAATTCATATAACAAATTTATGTTGACTCGCTTGTTGTACAGGGCATCTGCTGGTCGAGCATGCCTGCGGGTAACTCCTAAAATTGTATGTTTGTTGCGCCTTTGTTGTGTTTGCTATCAAGATTGTTATTATGAAGATTTTTGCGCTTCTCGCTGCCTGCCTTGGCATATATGCAAAAATGTTTGCAAACAAATCATTTGCATGTGTGTGGGAGTGTGTGCGTGTGTGTGTGTGGGTTGACAGAAACAAGTTCACCATGTCATAAATTATTACAGTCTCTTCTGTAAGCGCACTGACAACAGCAAATTAGATTTTTGCCGTTGCGATACTTTCTTGAGACAGTTTTTTGTTGGCTCTCTCTGTCTAAGTTATTGCAGCGGTCCCTCTCGCTCACTGGCTGTCTCTATCGCTCTTTGATTCACATGAACTTGGCGCTTAATTAAATTTTAATGACACTGCACACAGAACACTAAATCATGCCACAAATCCCGCTGGATTTCAGCTGGCAGCGGCAAATTGAGATAATAAAACGCCGAATGGACACGCACAATAAATTGAGGACCCCGGCCGGGCGAGAAGCCAGGCCGAAAGCAGCCAGATGTTGGTGGCAGGGGAAGTGTTCCTCTAACACTCTTGTCTGCAGTCTTGCAGCAAAGCCCACTTAAGGCGCACGCGGCGTATGCGTTACGCAATTAGTTGAACTTCAGTTCAGCAAAGGGGGGAAGGGCGGAAGGGCGGAAGGAGGCGTGGCGAGGGGCCACACACCAAATGACAAAGGGATAAAAGGCATTTGCCGAAAAATAAATTAGGCAGCGCGAGCAACGCACAACAAGGAGGCGTAGGGCGGGAGGGGCGCGGCAAGGACATGGCTTGTACCTAAGCCTCAGCGTAAGTGCCAATTAAAAAGCTAGCAACAATAAAAAATAAAAATAAAATAATGAAATTACCGACTAGAAGATACCCTGTAAACAACACAAACAAAAAAACGGAGTGCCTAAGATTTGAAGAATATTCCGTTTTTGAATATTCATAAATGTAGTTTAAATTTTAATTTAATTTAATTTTAATATGTAGTTATTGTTAATGCCTTGGTTAAGTATGAATCACAATTGACTTAATAAATTAAGTATACGCCTTTTTTGATTTCACACTTAAATAATACAAATTTAATAAGTTCTCTCTTTAATAAGTTCTTCTAACTTATTTAAGTCCTCCCACACGCATTTCTTTTTTCAGCTTCACAGGTTTTAAATTTTTGTGAACATAAGAAAGTTCTTGAGCATTTTGGGGTGTATTTTAAATGAGAAATATTCCTGATTTAATGTCAAGCAATATACCCTCACTCATTTTCAATGGGTAAAGCGTATACCAAAAAAAAAAAATTAACAAGAAGAAAATAAAAGCGAAAGCAGAAACACAAGTAAATGATAATGAAAGGGCATGCTAAATAAGGCCAGACAACCCAGCAATAAAATTGGAAAGAAAGGCCGAGCTGAATTGTACAAAGGGAGGAAGAGGTGGGGAGGGGGAGGGGCTATTCCTCCCCAATTGCCTTATTTAATATACTAGCACACAAAAGAGAAACCTGGAGCACTAATGCGGTGTCGAAATGATCGAAAACTGATTACGGCTGGGATTTTAGACAAAAAAAAATGGAGCGAGGAATGAGAAAAAATTTATAATAAATAAAATTTATATTTATTTTATACTTTTTAAATATATAACATTTTTTTGTATCGTATTTTTTATTTTGCAACAACATTGGATGACCTACTGCAAGGGCTCTCAACTCTAATAACTACCAAGCGCTGTTTGGAATCTCAATAAATACCTAGAATTCTATTACCTTATTAATAGTCCTTGATTAATATAGCTTAATGAATAATTCTAGATTTTATAGTACAGAAATTATGATTAATATCCTTCACTGATACTATAATAATATGCTTCATATATATTATCGTTAAATGTTCTTCAATAATCACAGTCTAAATAGCTCATTACCTTTAATAGTCCAAACCAAAATTATCGCCTGATATTCACTTAAGATTATCTTTATTCCCCCATAATAAAAAGCCACTCAACTTTACTTTACATATTAACAAAATAAGCTCTTGATTAGGCTAAATCGTTGCCTTGGAAATCTAAAGAAAAATACTGTCAACATGTTGGGATTTTCCACGGATCTAAAAAGTTGTCGACAATTCGTGCAATTTCCTTGGCCATTGTCGGGTTGCATTTATCATTCGCTTTACACGCGCTGCTGCAGCTGCAAAAAGCGATTTTGTCAGCATAATACACACATCTATATACCCCTCACACACACACATACACACACCCCAAAGTGCGGTCCCAGTTAAAAAAAAAAACAAAGAAAATTGAAAGAAAATGTGTAGCGTACTTAGCAGCGCGCTTCGGCGAGCAAAGTGGCATTGAAATAACAATAACAATAACAATATAGCAGAAAAACAACAACAGACGAAGCAGCTGAGTATGAAGAAGAAGAAAAGAACAAACGGAATCAACATCTGCAAAACTGCTGGCCAAGCTTGTTAGGGACGCCAGCGGGTCTGCCTGTAGGGGGACTCTCATTTTTCTTCAAGGCAAAATGTAAATGACGCCATAATTGCAGCCATCAAATGAAGCAGCAACAACAGCGAGTGCGCCCAACTAAAAGATACCCTGTAACTATGCTTGTGCTTCTGCTTATCTCAGTGCCACACTCTGAAAATTGATTCTTTAATAAATCAATTTTTTTTGTTGACAATTTTTATTACTTTTAGTTAAACTGAGCACAGTTTTTAATATGTGCTTTTATATGCGACCAAAGATTTTTTTAACCAGGTTTTTATTTTTAATTTTAGCCTTGTTTCATTGAACAAATATTTGGATTTTTGTTGGATTAATCATTTTTCTTAAAATAAATTTTAAAATAAAAAAAAATCAATATTTATATGTTTTGCTTTTTAGCGAGATGTACTTAAAAAACCTGATATTAATCGATTTTAGAAGTAAAATGAGTTATCGATAGTTAGAACTAAGCTTGATTTGCGTATAAAGGAACTTCTATGCCAATATACCCTGCATTTGCAATGAGTACAGCGAATAAAGCGGAATGGAACGCTTGAAAAGAACAGCAGGTCAAAATCCCAGAGCCAATATCCAACCTCAGCCCTACCCCTTCCCTCACGCATCCTTAGCCCAGCTAGTTGCCGCCAAAAATGCTGAATGAATGCGTGCAACAAAGCGTTGCAAATGGAGCCGCATCCCGAAAAACTTGCCTCGCAACCAATTCACTGGCCTACAAGCCCCCCTTAGGCCGCAGTCAACTGGACGGGCGCAGTTTTCAACTTCTTTGGGTCCACTTCCCTTGCCCCAGCTGCCCCCTTTGCTGGCTCCCCCTCCCTCCCTCGCTCCCTTGATATCAATTGCCTCAGTTTTGGTTTTAGATTTGACTGCCGCGTAACTTTTGCGGTTTTTCGGGTTTCTCTCTTTGGTCCACTTGCCACCTGCCACGTTGCCACGTTGCCACAAGCACATCCAACCCCGCCCCCCGCACCCCTCGTTCTGGCTGCTTGGTTAGCTGGCTGTTGTTCTGATTGGCTGCCCAACGGATATTAAGTCAATTGCAGCCTGAAAAGTATGCTACGCATATTTAATTTTACGATTTCTTTTGCGCTATAACAAAAGGGGCGTCCGAATGGGTTTAGAAGACATTTCCCGGCAATGGCAAGCCGAATGGGAAATGCCCTCGAATGAGGCATTGGCAGGAAATTCTTCTTATGACTTTTAATCGTAGACTGGAGTTGATTATTACCTATGTATTTTATTGTTCTATGTACACTCGGCTCCTCTTAAGGATATTTTCTTTATAACGTACCTTTAACGTTTTGTAAATTATTAACTAAAAACATTTTTGAAATATTCTAATTTTTTTTTAAATTTTTTTACAAAGATCTTTTAAATTTTGTCAAGTAGAAAACATTATTATTTATATTATATTTATTTATTCTGTATAAATTAATAAATAATTTTAATCAATCTCTGCTCAATGATATTTTATTGATAATGATTTTGAATTAATTTTATAATTTCTTAAATTGCTTCGGTTTCAAAAAAGCCCTTTTCTGCTTCTAAATAGCCAAGCGTTGACTTTAACATCATTTCAGCTTCAGACTTCAACCAAGTAGAAAACAGACATTTATTTTACAACGACGAGTTCGAACAGAACACAATAGAAATATTTGTAAAAATACAGTTATTTTTCTGATTTCAAAGTGTATCTAAATTTCGCTGACATATTTCTTACGCAATTAGACGACTCTGCAAATTGAAGTCCTCATTTCGCTTATACCCTGGAATTTGCCATGTCGCAGCGCACGCAGGAGGAGTTGCAGCGTCAGCTGGTCAAACTGGGCTGGACAATTGGGCAGCAGCCGCAATACCCCAACGTTGGCGGGGAGGTAATACCCCTACGCCAATTGGCAACGATCACTTTGAGGGAACACTCACCGCCGATGGGCCCAAAAGGCAAGCCTGAAGCCAAGCGCAAGAACCAGAACCAGAACGAGGCGCAAAATTCCAAGCGGTAGAAGAGAGAGAACAGAGTGAGAGTTGCAAAAGGATCACAGGATCTAAGGACATACGTATTTCGAATTGATTCAACTTTGGTGACCAAATCAAGCAAACAGTCTATATCAAGCATATATGCATATAGACGACAAATTTTAACATGAAACGAAATTAAATCAAATTTTAAGTAAATAAAATTTATTTTTTTTTTGCTCTTTCACGAAGTGAAAGGAGAGCCCAACTAAACTGATGACCTTGCAGTTGTTTTTTTTTATTTGTTTATTATTTTTATTTGCTGTCTTCTCTTTTTTTTTTCTGTTTTTGGGCAGGGCTTGACCCGCGGGTCCTGTTCAGGGGGAGGGGTCACTGTTTAGCCTACATGGCTTTTATCCTTTTGTGCGCGGCTTTTGTGTCCGTCCTTTGTGCTAGTTGGCCTTTGTGCGAAAGGTTTGCGCGTTGTTTGTTTGCCGTCTTATCGCTTATCGTTTATCGCTGTCAGAAATTGATTTCTAAGCAGCAACAACAACGTGCGTGTGTGTGCGTAGGGGGTGTGTCTGTGTGTGTCCATAATTATAAGGCCACTTTTGACTTTATGGCTTGTGGCCAGACCTTGTAATTTGTTTAACTGTTTGCTGTCGGTGGGAACTAGAATTGGAACTGGAACCGGCACAGGTTATTGTTCTGGTTCTGGTTCTGCTTGTGCTTCTGCCTGTGCTTCTGTGTGCATATGCAAATTAGAGGCCACGTTGGCATGTGGCAAGTGGAATGTGGAATGTGGCAAGTGACATGTTTAGATTACAACTTGATAAACAAACACTAAATTTACACAAACACACGCATTTATCTAAATCCAGTTGATGAATGACCTAAGCACACAGTGCTGGCCAGAAGTAAATGCACGAGCCTGGCAAACGATTCCAAATTAATAGCCAGACAATTATGTGGTTTATTTTGCAAACAACTTTAAGCAAATGTTTTTCACATATTTTCAACTAGTTTGTTTTACGATTTGAAGGTTGCTACGTTAAATGCGTACTTTTTGAGTACTTTGGAACGTTTGACAAATTCTGTTAATCAACTGCTTGTGCTGTTCCTTTATTCCACAATTCATGTTACACAGTCTCGAGTGCCAACGAGCACTTCTCTGAGCACTATTGTGTAGTCATGCCAAAAGCACTTCGAATGAGTACTCCTTGAGTACTTTTGCGTACTTGAAGCTAAAGCTCTTCAATTGTTTTGAGCTCAATTGATAAGTTTTAATGGCAGTTTCTTAATTTCACAAATGAAATAGCAGGAAATTAAGGATGAGTATTTGTTGAATTATTTCATGATCCTGCGAGTATCGAGTAAGAGTCGACACGCGAGTACTCTTTGAGAAAGCTCTTTAAATACAATTCAAATTTAGTTGAAAAACTAATTCAGTGCTTAAATAATTTAATAGGTAAACTTCCATGTTATTTTTGTGAAAGTAAAAAAATTTGGAGTACTTTCTGAAAATACTTAAACTAAAAGTAATTTCGAAGTACACATTCGAATATAATTATTTTATAGTTTGCAACAATTTAATACCACAATAGTGGACGAGTACTTTTTGACTAACTACTTAAAAATGCTGTTTTCCAACTGTTCAAACTTTCAAATAGAAGGCAAATGTTTTAAGATACTTAACAATTTCAGGTGACAATAATTAACGAGTACTTTTTAAGTACTTTCGCTACAAGTTTGTAATGTACTATAAATAAATAAAATTGTACTTTTATATTGCTAAAATAAACACTTCGACAGCCAGCTCAATACCGTAGGATCTTTATTCTCCAAATGTTTTCCAAGTCGAGATTGAGTTAACTCAATAAATCCACAAACCTTCTGCCATGATCTCTCACCAAATAATTAGGTGCCATACTTTTTAGCATAATTGTTCACCAGATATATTCATAAGTAAGTATTTTCCAAGTAAATATTAATTGCAAATATTTCGCTCGCACGTTGTGAATAAACATTTCCAAATACGAATTCAAATGAAAATTAAACTCTTTTAGCAGTAAAATTTAATTTTAAATGCAAATTCAGAACAGCAACAACAAACATTTTTGGCCTAAACGAATTCTTGTTAGTGTTGTTCTTGCATTTTGGCCAATGGCACAAAGTAAATGCAAGTCATATAATTGCTGGGCGACTTTCCGCAGCGACCGCATTTGTAGCCTGCATCTGCATCAGTACACTTGGAGAAAAATCACGTTCCTGATACTTAGGTACTTTATCTTTTACTTGTTCTTGTGTATTCTCAAAAAAAATGTAGCTCGGTCTTGATATTTAAAAACATATATTTCAATTTCTACACTTGAAAAAAAAATAAATAAAAAAAAATATTAGTTTAATTTTAAGTGCTTCAAATATCATACACAATATACATTACACACAATTAAGCATTATATTAAAAACATTTTATTGAAAGTCAGTCTTATTTTTGAGATAAAAATAATGTCTTTAAATTAACATTTTGTTCTCAAATTAAAAAATGTGGTTTTAGCTGAATTTCAACATTTCAATTTCAATTTCAAATTAATTTATAAAACTCAAAGTTTTTAATTTCTCGCAGTGTATGTGTATCTGTATCTGCATTTCGCACTTGTATCTGCAGTTGAAGTTGAAGTTGAAAGTTGTTGTTGCAGTTGCAGTTGAAATGTGTTTTTCATTTCACAAATGTACGAGAAACTTTGGAGTGTTTCTTTCATTACGACAACTTTCCCCCCTGCTGAGTGTGTGTGTGTGTGTGTGCGAGATTTAGGTGTGTGTTGACTGTGCCTGGCAAATCACAATTGCTTTTGTCTCAGAAAACTGCAATTACTCGAATGATAGCAAAAAAAAAAAAAAAAACCAAAAGCAAAAAAAAAAAACTCAAGCTTTTACAGCTTCTCAAATGAAAAGTGACTAGAAAAAAATTAATAATGTGACCATGGAGCACAATCAGGTTACTAGGACAACCGCTTTTAAAAAGCAACTCATGTGTCTGCATTTTAAATGACCCTAGATAACAATTAATTTAATGGACAGAAACATTTAGCGGAGTAATTAAACAATTAGCTGTGATTGACTCTGATTGACAGTGATTGAAGCTTGTGTAGAGTGTAACAAAGCACTTATTAAACGGCGAATAGAAAAGAAGGGAAGGGGGAGACAGTGCAGTGACTTAGGAGGATTATTAAATAGGAAGTGCACTGAGATTAAAGTGACCATGGAGGACAGTCCTTGCTGGAAATGAACTACAAAGACTGGAGTGAATTGTAAATGTGTAAATTGAGGGCACTCCGATTTAGCACAGAGTAACAAAGAAAAGTTATTATGACCATGGAGGACAATTTGTTTGTGTGAACTATGTAAGTGACCATGGAGAACATTCAGTTTTTTTTTTGGAAGTGTTGAGTACTAGAAATATAAGTGAAGTCAGGCGATGAAATCATAGATGTGTGATACGCCAACTTGTTTGATTGCAGTTAATAGGGTTAGGCAAACCTAACCTCAAATGGGGCACATTTTATAACTCGAATCAAAATCGTCGCGTTATCTATTTAGAAATCTGGGATAATCACACTTAAACATGAGCATGCCCCGTTGTCGTATTTGCAATTTCAGCTCGATGGACATTGTTGTCAACTTTGTTGACAGCACACACACACACACACACACACACACACGCCCACAACAGACATGTGTAGAAAACCTGGTCTTACATTTGGGGCATCCATTACAAGCCAGAGAAAGGCAAGGGCGGAGGGGGAGGGGCGAACTGTCCATTGAGTTCTGTTGACCAAATTCGCACTGGCAAACAATGCATTTTGTGGGCCAGGCCCAAAGGGAAATCCTAGTAATAACAAAGGCCAAGGGTATGCGGACGGGGGGTGAGGGGTAAGCAGCTCAGCTGGCAGCTGTGATGGGGCCTGATAAACTAACGGAAACCGAAACTGGAGCTGAGCCTGCAACAGAAACTGAAGCACCAAGAATTGCGTCTGGCCAGAATGGGGCAGGCGCAAAGGTCGGGAGGCGTGGCAACTATTTCATTTTGTTAATTATGCAATGGGCCGTTTATGAAATTAATCCCCAGCCGGCGAGAAAGACTTCCCCAGAGAAAAAGAAGACCACAGTGGGAGGCCGGAATCCAGCTGGAGTGTAGCTAAAATTAATTTTGTTATACCCTGCACTCACTGAAAATGACTACAAATAGGTATAATAGTTTAGTACAAAAGTACTCTAAAAAAGTATACAAAAAATTGACTATAAACAAAAATTTCTAAATTTTAAAACTCTTTTTTTTTTAAAAAATATAAGATAAGATTGAAGACTTTAAAATTACAAGAAAAAATTTGAGTTCTAGAAATATTTTATTTAGAAAGTTTTGTTAAAAATGTAGTTATATATATATATATATCGGATGTGTAAACAACTCAAGAGTAGTTTAACTTTTTTTTAAATCAATCGTAGCTCATAATTGATTACAGGGCAACTCCCAGTCGCGCACGCCCCACTAAAGCGCAGTTGTTTAGTTGCTCTGTGGCCAAAAATTGCAAATTCAAATGTTGTTTGGCTTTCTTGGCGGCCAGCTCAATAGAAACTGGGCGCAGCGGCAGCAGCAACAACAATTGGCCGGGCTAACAGGTAGTTAACGGTTTCAGCTCGACTACCTGGCAACCCTGGCTCATTAAAGACTGTCGCCAACGCGTTGTGCCTAATGTGCCGTTGGCTCGACCCACTGTACGAGAGTGTGTATGGCTGGGCGGATGTAGGAATGGGGCGTGGCTAGTCATTCAGCAGGATTTGCTGTTATTGTGGACTCCGGACTCCGGACTGTGGGCGTGGCTGTTGTGCTGTGCCGCATGCTGCGTCAGGTCGAAGGTTGAGTGTGTGTAAAAGTGGGTGTAGGTGCAGCGTCTAAGCCGCCTCTGGTCACACATTTAAATTGTGAATTTTTGTCAGCCAAGTCGTGACACGACACGACACGACACGACACGGATCGTGATCGTGAAAATAAATAATTATTTGTATTTAAACTGCGAACAGAGTATGGCGCAATCGGCTGCACATTTAATTTGATTTATTTATTTTTTTTATTATTTTTTAATTTCTTTGCTGTTTTATTTTTATTTTTCTCAGCCAAGACATTAAACATAAAAAGTTATTAAGAGCCGAACTTTGCATCCGATATGAGTCAGAATCGGGCTAAGAATCTACTTCACAACTATTTGGTTGCATCTATATTATTTTTTATTATTTTACTTTCTGCACATTCGACAATTCTTGCTGCAAGTTTTGTTTCGGTGTGGTGTCAACCCTGCTGTCAGCTCCGCCTAGTTGGCGCTATTTTACAGCGAGACTTTTGAGCTGCCTCGGCTTGGATTATTAAATTAATTCTGGCATGTCATGCAGCACACACACAGTGTGCCATATGGGTGTGTGTGTGTGTGTGTGTCAGCTTTTATCTATGGAAATGCTGGCACTTAACAATTCAATTTGCACAGCAACTGCGCCTAGTGAAAAGCAGAGAACACAGACCGAGAGAGGCAGATTTTATTCAGTTTTTTTCGCTTTATAATACACAACAACAAATATAAGGGCTAAAATGTCTTTAGAGCTAATGAAATTAAAACGCGTGAACAGATTTTTGCACAGCGACAAAAAGCCAACTGGGCTAAGCGGACGAGCGGGAGAAAGAGAGACGGAGAAGAGAGGAGGGAGAGAGGGCAGGTGGGGCAGCTTGGCAGCGCCAGGAGCCAAGCAGCCAAATGCGAAGAATGTGCACTTAAAGTAATTAAGAGGACGCAACGACCAAATGAGAAATATTGCAAAATGCTCGCGGAAGGAAAAACGTGGAAACGCGAACCGTTCGCTTTGGGAGGCCGAATCCTGATTGCCCTTGCAGGCATACGGCAGATATGCGCTATATATCTAATAACATATAATATATATATATATAGCGGTTTGCCACGCCCCCAGTGGGCGTAGCCAAAACAAATGTTTGGCCGATCTTTAGAGGAGGTCATCAGTAATCTGTCTGGGAAAATGTTATGCAACTAGCTTTGAAACTGAGGGAGATAAATATATTTTATCGAATTGCCACGCCCCCAGTGGGCGTAGCCAAAAAACCAAATATGTATAAACACATTTCGTGACAAAATTATAATACTCTCTGCAAGGGTATAAAAGCCTGTGCAAGATGGAGAAAATGTACAGAGCGTGGGGAGAGAAAAGGGAAAGGGGAAGGCTAGAGGCTGGGGAGTTAAGTATGTGGAAAATGTGTGCGGATAGCGTGTAAATAGCTTTTGAACTAGCCAACTCTGAGGTGGAAGGGAAGGAAAGAAGGAGGAACAATAAAATGAAGTTGGCTAAATGAAAACAGATTAATCTGATAACAGTTAGAGGAAAGCAGGCAGCCATAAAATCCAAGGCAACTAAAAGCTGATTATAATAGCAAAATTCCAGGCAACTATTCAAATGCAACTTATTATGCAGGAACTTACTAAAGTAGTTCGCACAAATACGTAAATTTCTAAGAACTCAACGGAACGTAGTCTTGCATAATCAAACAAATATAATATAAATATGTACATACAAATATTCATAATATTCACCGTTCATTGTAATTTCGTTATGAACTCCAGTTAACTAAAATGGAATTCATAAGATTTTGTTCTTACAAATTCCAAGTATATTTTGGGCTTAAATATAATTTAATTAGCTATTGGAAAACGGATTAAATTCAGTAAAAAAAAAGTGCTTGTTTTAAGAACTTGAAATAAACATGTTAAACAAATATTCATAGATTGCGTCTTTTATTTTAAACTATTTTTTTCGGGACCAAAAATGTGTTGCAAAAAAAGAATTTAGTTCACAAGTTACGAAGCTTCAAACTCAGCTGGATTTTTTCAATGTTTGTAATCTATTTGAGCACAATCTTTTGTATCTGAAGTGAAAATTCAATTCAAAATCGAATTTGGTTGCTGAGAATTTATTTTCATTTTAAAGCAAACCGCAATTCAAATGGCAATTAGAAGCAATTAACTAAACCAAGCTACCTTTCACACTTCCCCACACACACACACACACACACGCACACACACACACACACACATTCATTCATTCATTCTACCTCCTGAACAGCCAGAGATGTGTTGCATTATTGTGCGGGTCATGGGCAGCAATCACCGAGGAGGTAGGAGGGCGAGGTGTGGGTGCAGGGATGTCTCGTATGTGGTCTCATAAATAAATGAATTGAGAACCGAAAACAAAAACCGAACTGCCAAAAAGAAAAACCCAACATCAAACGCTTGTACGCCGATGGCAGAAGGGTGAAGAAGAGCGAAGGGCGCGGGGCGCGGGGCAGGAGCCGAGCGGAAAGGGGAAGGAAGCAACCAAAATTCATGCTTCATGCTTTACAATTTTCATTTTCATTTCCATTTTCATTTTTTTCACTTTTTTCGTCCATTTTTAATGCGTGTTTTATTATATTTTTGTTAGGTACAAATGAAATGCACGAAACGTTCAAATTTTACAACACTGCAAAAATGAACAAAAAAAAACAAACCCAAAACAAACAAAAGCCGCCGGCAAATGTGTGTGTGTGTTCATGTGTGTGTGCTTGTGTATGTGGGTGTGACAGCACGCAAAAATTCATATTGCTTTGGCCGCTGGCTTTACGAAGAGAATGAAGGGCGCGATGGGACAAAGAATTGGTAAAAGGAAAAGGGGGAAAGTGGAGGAAAATGCATGTGTACTGGGGAGAACTAGTTCAATTAAATTTAAAACTAGAACTGAAATTCAAGCTAGAACTGAAAAAGAAAATGTAAAAAACAATTCAAATACAAATATAATTGAGTTACGATCGGGAAAAATGTAGAGTTAAATCGAATAATAAAATGCGAGAGATCCTGAATTTACAAAAAAAATGGCTGACGCGCATTTTGTCAATAAATATGAAATAAATCTAAAAGAGTTAAATAAAAAATAAAATAAATATTTTATTCCTGCTATGCGTCAGCCATTTTGTGACAAATTTATAATGCAAAAAAAAAGGCTGCAAACCAGGCTCAAACCTAGATCTCCATGAAAAAAAAGACTCTACAAAAAGAATGTGGGGAAAAACGTTCCAGCCAATGTAGTGGGGTTCATTGATATAGAAAGGTTGAGCTTTTCGAATGTTGTGGCGAATATATACCTCCAAATATGGGGTAAAAATTTAATAAATTTAAAATAAAAAAAAAACATTGCTCACGAAAAAATGTTTAAAATCTATCAAATCTATCAATCGTGGGTTTAAAAAATTTAATTATGTTGCGTAGTGTAATTAAATGCTTGATATTACTTTAACTTTCAGCTTAAATGGTTCATGTAAGCGGACAAAAGCTGACTAATGCGACACCAACTGCCCAAAAACATAGCTCATTCAGTTAATTCTGCTGCATATTCTTACCATCCAATTCCATTTGACTGGCAACAGGAGCGTGTTTGAAGCGTATCCAATATTCGTGGCACCAAAGGGGCACCGAGGGGTGCCTTGGGGGGCGGGTGTCAGCGCAGCGCAAGGTGGCAATAAATTCACATTGGGCAGTGAATGTTCGTGAATGTTTTTAGGCAAATATTAAAATTGCACGTTAGAACCGCAAAAATCAATCAAAGCATCGAAATGGCAGCTGTTTGCAATTGGGGCAAAGAGGTGTCTGCCAAAGGTGGACTTGGGGCTGTAGGCGTTGTGCCACTGGGTTGCTAACTGTATATTTGTAAACATTTTTTTTTTTTTTGCTTTTCTTCTGCTCGTTGTGTGCAAATAAACGATAAACAAAATTTTTGCGCTGCTGTTGGCAAAAATTGGCAGCGTTTTTAGCATCTTTGCTTAATCATCCCCTTATTATGATCATCAGCCACAGCAGCAACATCGTCATCAGCATCGTGTGGTAGACACACGCACACACACACACACGCCTTGAATTGTGTGTTTATGCCGCGTGCCACATGCCGCGCCGCGTGCAATTTTTCCAAATTTGTCAACTGTGTTTGCGGCCGCCACCAGTCACATGTGCCCGCCCCCTCCTCCTCCCTATCCCCTTTATCTCTCCACTCAGCAACAAAAAAAGGACGCACATGCATATGATACATGTCGGCTTTATTTTGTATTTTGTTTCTTTATTTTGTTCATACAACAATTACAATAACAAAAGCCGCAGAAAATACATTTTTGTACCCTTTACGCATTGAAAATGCGTAAGAAAAAGGTATATTCGTTTAGTGCAGAGGCATCTCCGACCTCAGAAATTTTTAATTTACCTTTGGCGGCTTTTAAGGAGAGATTATTAATTAGTTTATTAATTTTTTGTATATAACCAAATCAGGATAATTTCACTTTAATTCAACTACTGTTAGATCAGGTACAGGGTATTGCTTAGGCGAGCACTCGCGGCTGGAGAACTTTTACTTGTTTTTGATTCATCTGTTTATTTATTTTTTTTTGGGAGCTTTGTACTTGTCTACGCCCTGCTCCATTATTCAGTTGTTAAAATTGGTTGAAGCTTGATTTTGCCAGCTTCTGTTTGGCTTTTATTAACGATTGCTGCCGAACTTTGAAATATTATCATCTTGATATATTATCCAAAATTGAGTGCGGGAATGTTAGAATTTGTAAAAAAATAAGATCAACTTATTTTGCTTGAAATTTTATGTTTAATTGCTTAAAACATAGCATATTATTGCTACTTAATATAGTTTTTTGATGCCCAGATATAGCTGATAATATTTAGCTGTCTAAGATATAATTTGTGAAAACAAACTATATAAAAATAAAATAAAAATGAAAAAATATATTTGGCTGTTAACCAACACAGTTTATATATTTCTATTAATTATTTTGTATTATTTTTGTACAGTTAAGAACTCTTTAAAGATATTTAAGCTTATTTTGAACAGTCAAGTTTTTGTTAATGCTATTTATAACAGACCAATATTGACATATCTTCCGCACAAGACTGCTTTTTATAGTCACAGATTAATCTAAAATGTTAAGCTAGTGTCATTGGAGAATGTTGCAAAAAATCGAGTGGAGGTCAGATAGATAACCAGTTGAAGCTTCGACTGAAAACTCGTTGGGGAATTGTGGCAGCGCTTACGAGACTAACCAGATAAGAGCCCATTATTTTATGGTTAGAAACAGAAACAAAGCCAAGGTCCAAATCAAAGCCAGACAAAAGGACAGACAGACAGCCAGACAGCCAGACAGAGAGCAGCCGCGTTCGGGTGCGAAACCTGTCTCAACCGGCTTAGGGCGGCTGTCACACGTGGGTTAAACCCCAGGAGGAGCCCAGAAGAGCCCACAAGGATAACAGAACAAAACAGGCAGAGACCAAAGTAAAGCGCGTTGAAGCTAATGCTGAGAGCAGCTGCACAGTAAAATAAAACAAAATAGTTTAAATGTAAATCCAATTTACGGTTTATGTATTAGGATTCCAGACGGAATTCAATTCAAGCCGAAATTGCAATTAAAACACTTTGGGTATTTAGCGAAAATGGTTGGCTTTAAAAGCAATGTTGAATTTAAAACAAGGTAAAAGACGAAAAATTGGCAATAAAACTAGATTTATTTTTATCTATTTTGGTAATAGAATGTAATGGAAACTGGAACTGATTGTGCATTTTTCTGAATATAATGAGAATGATTTTTATTGTATTTATTTCCATTTATATTTCATTTATATTTTATGTTTATTCAATTTGTATTTAGAAAGGAAATATTGTAGATTTATTTTAATATATTTTGGTAATAGAATGTAATGGAAACTGGAACTGATTGTGCATTTTTTTTTAATATAATGAGAATGATTTTTATTGTATTTATTTCCATTTATATTTCATTTATATTTTATGTTTATTCAATTTGTATTTAGAAAGGAAATATTGTAGATTTATTTTAATATATTTTGGTAATAGAATGTAATGGAAACTGGAACTGATTGTGCATTTTTCTGAATATAATGAGAATGATTTTTATTGTATTTATTTCCATTTATGTTTCATTTATATTTTATGTTTATTCAATTTGTATTTAGAAAGGAAATATTGTAGATTTTTTTTAATATATTTTGGTAATAGAATGTAATGGAAACTGGAACTGATTGTGCATTTTTCTGAATATAATGAGAATGATTTTTATTGTATTTATTTCCATTTATATTTCATTTATATTTTATGTTTATTCAATTTGTATTTAGAAAGGAAATATTGTAGATTTATTTTAATATATTTTGGTAATAGAATGTAATGGAAACTGGAACTGATTGTGCATTTTTTTTTAATATAATGAGAATGATTTTTATTGTATTTATTTCCATTTATGTTTCATTTATATTTTATATTTTATGTTTATTCAATTTGTATTTAGAAAGGAAATATTGTTAAACCTTTGGTGTGCCTAAGAAACCCACTCTACTCACGTGTAGCTGAACGATGTGTTTCTCTGAGTGTAGCGGTATTTATATCTCAGATTTGACCATTGCGCGCAATGTTGTCACAACTGTCGTTGTTGTTGCTGCAACTGATTAGGCTTCACTCCATTTAGCTGTCACTCGCAGACAGGTAGCTAACTGCAGCTAAGACGCTTACGTCGACGTCTGCGTCAGAAAAGGACGTCAGCAGCAGCTTGCACAACTCTCCAGGGGTGGGGGTGGGTGTGGTTGAAGGGAGGGAGGGAGGCAGGGAGGCTTAAGACAGGCCAGTTGACGGCAGCTCTCACGCAGCTCCATTTACATAAGCATTCTGACTAGCGGACCGGAAGACCTTCAACTGAGCACCAAAAATATTTTGAGAAAAATGTTCGCTTCGCCTCACGTTGCATGGCAGGGCCTGTGCTGACGTGTGTGTGTGCGTATGTGTGTGGGTGTGTGTGCTGCTGCGGCTGCGGTTGCTTTCGTAATGAAAACTGTCACATAAAGCAAATACATAAATCACATTTCTTACAAAAATTCGGTTAAGAACTTAATTTACTTCTTTAAAAAAAATATATGAAAAAATAAAAGAAAAATTAAAAACAAATATTGAATCATGATCTGATATGAAAACAAACAATCAATAGATTTTGCTAAGAACTTTTAATTCTTGTATATTTATTTTAACCGCGTATATATAAATCTGAACTGAGACCATAAACAAATCGAATAATAATATATTATAATTGGAAACAACGAAAGGGAAAGCGTATTTGACTTGAAGATGCCCTGTACTTGTTGCTAGGTAAATTAAACAAATTTTAGTTCCTTTTAATTAGGCTGTCTATACGATATATAGAGCATTAAAACAAAAATTGTGTAATTATTATGTCAAAATTATTTTTGGTGTCTAAAATTATTTCAGTACTCAGAATACGTCAAATAAAATTATTTCGATCAATTTCAATATGTATATATGTATAAATTGAATACAACAAAATTTCAATTTCAATATGTATATATGTATAAATTGAATACAACAAAATACAATATTATATAAATAAATTTATTGAACTGTCCTGAAATATTATATTTATTTTTTGTAAGATATTTATTTTTAATAAATCTTTTTTTAAATTTTTTTAATAAAGACGCAAAATATCTTCTAGCAATTCTCTTTCTTACAGTCCCTGAGATCAGACAAACGAAATCTCAAAATAAAAATGGTTCTTTTCTGAGTTTAGAGAGATCATAAATCGACCTCACAATTTCTTCAAAAAAAAAAAAAAAAACAAAATAAAGGAAATACTCTAAGCTATCCTCTTTAAATCATTTTTAAAGGGCATACTAAACGAACAGCTTGCAATAAAACGTTTTCGCTTTGTGTACGCAAATGTTCGAATTTAATGCCAACTGCCAAATTGATGATAAATAATCAGTTAATCAAATTTTCTCATCCGCTGGGCGTTTCGGGCCAATTGAATACTTAATGCAATAAAAGTTTATTGAATTTTCTTAAACCTGTTTATTATATACAGTATAAATGTCGATTAATGCCAAGAGATTGTTCGCCATTTATTATGTATTTATTTTGCTAAGCCATTTGATAATTGTGTTGATTTTTCGACTTTCGACTGAAATAAATACTCTATGCTATTTATCTATTTCTCTTACCTATTTATCTTACTTTCTGTCTATCTGTGTTTCTCCCTGTTACTCAGTCTCTCATTCTCTCAGATTCTCTCTCAGATTCTACGTCTTTATTCTCTTCTTTACGCAAACTTGAATATTGTTTGCCTATCTCAGAATTATTTAATTTATTCAATTTTCCCATTATTAGTCTTTATTTCTATGTCCTATTCTTTATTTCTGATAAGAAAATATATTTACAGATCTATTGTATTTTAATTAATTTTATCTAATTTCAATTAAGATTCAAATAAAAAGTGACCCAGAACTTTATGGAAAATCGGTGAGGCAAACACTTATGTACTTTTAAAATAGTTGCGCAAAGTTTTCACACACCACGCTTTTCCCCTAAATCTCGCCCGTTTTTTTTTTGAATTGCACTTAATTTCCCAGCGCCACGTGAAAAGCGACCGCCAAGCAACGCAGAAAAAGTTGTGGGTGTTTTTCGCGTATTTGAAAAGTTTTCCTGTGATTGCACGAAGCGAAAACCACTTCAGCGCATAATCATTATCCTGGCCTAAACCTCAAGATGCCAAAGCCGTTGGTCAATCAAAAGTCAGCTTATGACTTATTTCTTATTTCAACTCTTTGCCAGATCCCCGGCAGACAACAGGGGGGCGGGGAGGGGGTCCATTGTGTTGGGGTATCTTACAATAACTGAGCAGCAGCAGCAGCAAACAAAGTTCTTCACACTTTTCACAGATTATCTTTATATGCACTTCCTCTCTCTCTCTCTCCCTCCGCCTCCCTTCTCCCTCTCTACCACAATCTATTCTAGTCCAGCTCCTTTGTTGTTCTTTTTATTCTCATTCATAAAGTGAAAAGAGTATATTGGGTTTGTGCAACGTGCGACTGCTGTCCGTCCGTCTGATGCTAGACTTGAAATTCTGAATACATGGTCGTGATAACACGCGTCTGATAAAGAGTTCAGATTTTTTGGGGGCGTGGCAATTCGATTTAATCGATATATCTCAGTTATTAAGCTAGATACGTCGAATTTTGCTGATAGATTGCTGATGACCTCCTCCGAAAATCGCATCAGAATTTTTTTGGATACGTCTTCTGGTGGCGTGGCAAATCGATTAAATTTATTTAATTTATAATTTATACTTCTAACGGGTGGGTTAACGCGAAAATCCACATCTCCCACAATTTTAGAGCTAGAGTCACCAAATTTGGCAGACAGTTTACTGATGATCTCCTCTAAAGATCGAACCAAAACTTCTATTGAATACAATTTTTTATACACGACTCAAATAAAAAAATTCCATTAACAAAGTGTGATTCTTACTACAAGTGCAATAATGCTTGTACCTAATTCAACAGTTTTGTCCTTATGCAAACTTTATTTACAAATTCATGAAATTTTAAGAACAGCCAATCTCCAAAAAATTATACTGCAATACGCTTTATATTAAAAAGTTCAAGAAAACACGGAAGAAGCTAATACGCCTTCTGTTCCGCTGGCACTTGAATTTATAACGGCATTTCACGCAAAGTGCACAAAAGCGCCGTTAGACATAGAAATTGAGCGAACATTTGTTTCAGATCCTCTTTTACAAATTGAAAAGAGTATATTGGGTTTGCACAATGTTCGTCTTGCTAGAGACGTGAAGCTTGGAATATATTCTCGTGTCTACCCGCGTCAGATAAAGTACAAACATTTTTTATTGGCAGATATAAATTAACAAACAATTTGAGATGAGATTTTCTGGGATTTATAGCTCCCATATTTCAAACTCCCATAACTTGGTCAAACCCAACACGATGGCATTTTTTTCATGGTTTGTCCTCTAGACATTTTTTTTTTTTTTGCATTATTGAAAACTAAATTATTTAGAATATTTTGGTAAAAATCAGATGCAAAGTTTTTAAAATTTGTTATTTTTTTTTTTGTATAACAAATAATGCTAGGAAACATGCTTTGGTTGTGATTAAAATGTGAACGGGCATTTCGCTGTCGGGTACATCCGACTGCAATGTTCTTATTTGTTTGCATTCTGTTTTGCTGCACTTTGCTTAGCGCTGCTGCTGCTGATTCTGCTGATTCCGCCTTACGCCTTTCGCAGTTGCCTTCGCCTTTGCCTTTGTTTGGGCAAAGTGCACTTCTTGGGACGAGGGGAAGGCGTATGGGAAGTGGGCATCACCTACAGCGGGTCAACGGTACATACATACGTATATAGGTGCATATACGCTTATGTTGCGCTCAGTTTTGTTAATGTGCAATATTTTTTCCGGGGAATTTTCATATTAATAGAATTTCCCTTTTGATACCCTCTGCCCATGGCAAATAGCTAAGCAAGGGTGTGTTGGTTTTCAGCAAATGTTTGTAACAGGCAGGATAAGGCATCCTTCTCTATTCTCCTATATACGCAGCATAAGTTTACCTTTTTTTATATCTCGCCCAATTTCTTTAGTATCGATAAATATCGTTTAAGCAACATGATTAAGAGGCAGTTTTCGACTTTGAATTCCGCTAAACAAAACACAGAAAAAGTTTATAATATTTTTAAAAATCGATATTTATCGATTTTAAGACATGGTTTCTTTTTAGCATAGCTCGGCTACTATTGAAGCTAGAGCTACTAAAATTGGTATGCATCTTCTCGAATAGCAGACACAGATTACGAATACTTTTATTTTCTGATACCGCCCCCCATCTCGCCAAAATTGGAAAATTCAAGAGGTATAATCTCGCGCTTTGGTTTATGCGCCAAATTGATCGCACAACAAAACTTACAGGGTATGTCTTTATCGGGCACACCCTACCAAAACACTTTTTGTGCGGCTAATTCACACATTAGCGCAACGGGATGCGGGTGGAGGTGTTTGTGGTGGAGTTGGGGCGAACATATTTGAATTTCTGTAAGTAATTGGCCGCCATGCAGTCGGCGCAATATAAATCGAGCATACGCCGTGTTGGACTTACCTCGACAAAGCAAACAGATCCGTATGAGGCAGAGCAGCCATTGGAGTCGCGTGTTGACGGCGCCGGGGGATTTTAAACGGTATTTGGGCTTGTTGTTCGACGACATTGATAAGGATTTACATGCCCTGCTTTCGCTCGTTGTATCTAATAAAAACACATACACCAACAGCACACTTGTGAAAAAAATTCCAAAAAAAAAATAGCGAAAATGCACACAAGTGATCAAAAAAAAACTGAACTTTTACAAATGCTCTTGCTGCGATTGAAAAGCGCGCCAAAAACTGTGAACTTGCTGAGTAACTGTACTATGCGCTGCTCTCAAGTCGATGCGTGCGCTGCTGTTGAACGCCTGCATGCAACTGGCAGCTGGCTGTGGGACGCGCAATTGGCTTGGCGCGCGAGCTCCAAAACAAAAAGCAAAACACGTGCAGACCGACGGCAAGAAGCGCAAAAATACGCACAAAATGGCGATTTGGTGGGGCGCGAATATGGTAACACTGGCGCTGTTAACAACGCTTATGCGCGCACGTAAACCGTCAGCAGGCAGTTCACAGCGGGTGCATTTGAAGTTTGCCTAAGCGAGTGCTTGATTCTCATTAATTACATAAGGTTTATTTTTTATTTAATTATTTACTTTCTTTTTAATGATATTTAAATGCGTTTAGCTGCCTGGCAGAAATGTTAGTGCAGCTTATTGGAATATCTATTTAACTATAAACTCTTAACATAAACAGCCAGGCCGTGTAAACGTACGCACTGTTATTGAGCAAGCAGTGCCATTGCAGGCAGCTCTCAACAGTCGCCCAGCATTAACAGTGTGCTGCACAACAGTTGCGCCACTGTTGCGCCGCAGCTGAGCGCCCATACATTTTGTTTACGTCGCTGTTAAAGCAGCTTTTTTTGCCTTGCGACCGATGCGAACGCCGAGCAGCAACAATTGTTTGACCTGCCTGCGCCAGCTGGACGCGGAGCAGCACACGCTGGACGAGCAGCTGCGACCGCTGCTGCTGCGGCACACGGACTGGCAGCCGGAGGAGCTGGGCGCGGCCAGGCTGCCCCGGCAACTGTGCGGCAAGTGCCACCAACAGCTGCTGAACTGCGGCCAGTTCCAGCAGCGGGCGCAGGCCAGCCGCAAGCAGCTGCTGGCCTTGATGGAGCAGCCGGCCACATTCGAGATTGTCTATGGGCAGGCAATGCAGGAGGAGCAGGCGGAGCCGTTGCCCGATCCCATTGATGAGCCCGCCAGGAGCAGGCTGGAGAGGGCGAGGGAGCGGCAGGAGGAGGCGCAGCAGCTGCTGAATTTGGCAGAGCTCTCGCCCAATCTCATTTATGAGCCCGCCCCGGGCAGGCAGGCGGAGCACACCAGCCATGAGCAGCGGTTGAGGAAGGAGGAGGCGCAGCAGCTGCTGAATTTGGCGGCGCTCTCACCCGATCCCATTTACGAGCCCGCCCAGGGCAGGCGGGAGCTGCACACCAGCCCCAAAGAGCGGCAGAGGGAGGAGCAGCAGCTGAATATGTCAAAGCTGTCGCGCAATCCCTTCGGGCTCATCATCCAGGCCAGTCAGAAGCAGCACACCAGCCTCGCGGAGCAGCAGGAGCAGGAGCAGCTCAATTTGCTGCTCGAGCCGACGCCCGATCCCATTGAGCCCGTCCAGGCCGGGCCGGAGGAGCTCACCAACGCCAGCCCCGCTCGTCGCCGGGTCGCCAAGAACCGGTTCAAGTGCGCCCAGTGCGGGCACAGCTTCGCGCACAGCCACACGCTGGCGGCGCACGTGCGCAAGGTGCACGAGGGCCAGCGCCGGCCGTTCCACTGCGAGCGCTGCGACAAGGCGTACAGCTTTATGGGCGGGCTCTACACGCACATGCGCGAGATTCACGAGCCCCAGGAGCGCTCGCATCGCTGCGACCAGGCGGGCTGCGAGCGCGTCTACAGCAGCGCCATCGCCATGCGCAAGCACAAGCGGCTCAAGCACGCTCCGGCCGGGACGACGCCTCTCCGGCAGTACGTGTGCGAGGCGTGCGGCGCGACGTTCAACCAGACGGCCAATCTGAAGCACCATCGCCGCACCAAGCATCCCACGGCGGAGGAGGCGGCCGCCAATAACGAGCAGCACTTCTGCGAGCGCTGCCAGAAGCATTTCCACTCCCGCTACACGCTCAAGTACCACACGCTGCAGCAGCACGGCGAGGATGGGGGCGGGGCCGCCAGCGGGGACGGCCACGAGTGCGGCGTGTGCGGGCGACGGCTGGCCAAGCGGTTCATGCTCGTGCAGCACATGCTGATGCACAGCCAGGAGAAGCTGCCCTGCGAGCACTGCGGACGGCCCTTCGCCCGCCGCTTCGAGCTGGAGGCGCACGTCCGGGCCGTGCACCTCAAGCTGAAGCCCTTTGGCTGCGGCTACTGCGCCGAGTCCTTCGCCTCGCGGAAGACGCTGCGCCACCACGAGTACATTCACACCGGCGAGAAGCCGTACGTGTGCGAGGTCTGCGGCCAGCGATTCCGCCAGCAGACGTGCCTCAAGAACCACGGACGGGTCCACGAGAAGCACAAGGCCGCGCCAGCTGTACCCTGAACCCATTTAAAGTAGGATGGCAGGTTGGCAAATTTACTCGTGTGTGCCCATTGCTAGAATCTATTTATCTCCCTCAGTTGCAAAGCGAGGTCCATAAAACTTGTGCAGACAGATTACTGCTGAGCTGCTCTAAAGACCGCGCTAAGATTTTTTGGCCACGCCCACGACCGCCCCCACAAATTACAAAAATCTATATTTTGATACCCTGAGCCCACTGACAATGGGCACAGACTGCTAAGGTAGAGACTGCAACTTTGGCATATATAAAGTTAAATTAAGGCAAATCGATGTAATCTATATATCTTTCTCAGTTTCAAAACTAGATCCATGACATGTTTGCAGTCAGATTACTGATGATCTGCTCTAAAGACCGCGCGAAGATTTTTGGGTTACGCCCACGCCCACCTCCACAAATTACAATAATCAATATTCCCATAACATCAATGTATAAAATGTTCCTAAACAAATTGAAAATTGTTAAAGAGTGTTTTGGGTTTTTTGCAAATGTATGCAACAGGCAAAAACCATAAAGTATATGTATTCACAGCGATCTCGGTAACTATAAAAGCTAGAGACTTGAATTTTTCGACTTTAGATGCTCCCAAAACACACACAGCTCGAGTTTATCAGCCCTGCGCCTTAGTTTGTCTATATACATTTGAATACTCCTCAAGTCCTGAAAATTGTTATTGAATGAAAGTTATTGCAGAAATTACTTACCATAATGGAGCCAATTTTGTGTATGTATTGTGGGTTGAGGGTATCTCCTAGTCGGGCATTCCCGTCTAGAACACCTAGTAGTTTTAAGTCGTAGTTCACAAGAGAAAAACCAAACGAACTTTAAATTAAACTTAGAAAAAATCTGTATCTGTGTAAAATTGATTGCGTTTGATTGATTGACTGACTGATTGAACTGATTGATTAAAGCCCAAGAGCTGGAAAGCTGCATATTTTACTATAGTTTAAATTTTTCAATATAAGTAAATACTACGATGGGAATTTGGCAAATTAATAACAATTGCTGCTTTACATAAACAAATTGGCGGAGTATATAAACAGCCACAATTATTCATAAATAATATAAAAAACAAATTGTTGCTGCATATAAACAAATTGAAAGAGTATCTAAACTGCTGCAATTGTTATTAGCATTTATGAATGGATTTTCTAGCCGCATAGAAAGGGAGACAAGCTTACTAATGGAAAGAAGAGTAACGCTGCAGCCGGATGATGCCGACTGCGCAATACTCTCGACAAAGCGTGACAATTTGGCTGCGATTTCTGATAATTGTGTGATGTTAGCAAAACTTCATCTGATTACAAGATTATAAATCTGAGGTTCCAAGCTTATTACAGCTGTTTTCATTTAGAACATTATCAAGCTGTCGACGCCCCTTTAATAAATAGCCTAAATAATATTAAACCTTTTTTTTTTTGGCTTCATGTCCTATCTATTTTCGAATATTTGTATCAAATATTTCGTCCGCTTAAAGCTAACCGGGCGCAGGAGTTCTTGGTCCTGGTTCCGTGCCTGTGGCTGCTGGCTCCTGGTGCTGCCGTTCGTGTTCTATGTAGACGGGCAGATCCTCCAGGGGCTTGTAGTAGCTGTGCACAGCCTGGGAGCCGGCCATCATGGCTAGGACGGCGCAGCCCAGGAACTTGACGTACTGGCCCCACGAGACGCCGGCGGGCATGGCTAGGCCGTAGACTGCTCCTGGTGCTGGTGTTGGTGGTGCTGCTCCTCCACGTAGTTCTTGGCCTGCCTCCGCTTGAATGTGCGATCTGTGGATGCAAAGATTAGAATGGGTTTCCAGAGATTTCACCCAAAACAAACGCACAAAAGTTCGTCTCGCCCACGGTCCAGTTGATCATGGAGAACTCCAAAGCCGCGCCGAGCACAAAGAAGATCGGCAGGAACCTATAGATGCCGAAGCGTCGCTTGCCGGGCCAATTGTCGAGCAGACGTCGCACGGATCTGCTGTGCAGATTCATCGGGCGGGGCGAAGGGCGGCGATTATGTAAGCGGGCGGTCACAAGCTGCCCCGGCAGTTACCACTGTTAGCACCTAAACAGTCCGCGCGACAGCTGTGAATCTCGTCAGTGCTGCTGCATTCAGCTCAGCTCCAACACGTTCAATTTAATATATATAAATTGATAAATAAAACGTTGAAAAGCAAGCGGCGTGTTTCAATTCCCAAAACGTTTCGTTCGAACAGCTGTTGGCCGCTGTTAAGTGGCAGTTAGTTTACATGCTGCGCTGCATGCTCCATTTTGCGTCAAAGCCCTGCACACTGTAAAGTTTTGCACTCGCTGAAAATTTGTTTAGCTTTTGCATTTGTTTTATATTTATCTCAATTTGCGCAACTTAACAGTTTTCTGTTACAATTAACATGGTCCCAGAGCCGTGTCTGTGTTCCAAGCTCAGTGTTGCGAATGTTAAGAAAGCAACAGGTTACGCACAGAATTCTGTTCCATTGGCATTGTGACGTCACAATAGCCTCTAATGGAAATTACAAAATTATTTTAATGAAACTTGGCTTACTGCTGTATATATCAAATCCGACCACTATATCCCATAGCCCGCATACGAATAATCGGATACAAAATGAACTTTTCTGTTTTTCAAGACTTTTTATATATTATATACAAGCCAATAATAAAATGCGAATATCAATGCAACAATGCACAAGTTTAATATGTGACGTCACACTCTCTTCTTTAGTGCCGTACAACGTACCTGCGCTTTGCGTAACCTTGATGCATCTCAAACGTTGCGTTAACATTGCACACTCTGTCGAATGCTCTGTTAACGCTAACAGTCACTCTTAACTTTACGTTGAGCTCTACGTTTGTTTAGCATTTTCTATTTATTCAACACGTAAACAAATTTTAACTTCTCGCACAGGCATTTGTTTTTAACCCATGCGCGATTAAATAATTAATAAGCACTAAAAATGATACACAGCCTGTTCATAGTCAACAGCAGCGGGTGAGCAGAAACTGTTCCCAGTGCTGGCCATATGGGAACAGGCTGAAGGAGATTCAAGAACTTTATCTCTTAAAATTGAATTCTCACCCGCAGCGAGGTCTTTCTGGAGAAGCACTGGCGTTCCGTCGTCTCGCGCTCCGTCTGCGAGTACTTCCTCGACGCGCAGCGGGCCGCGCCCTACGTAAGTGGCCAGCTCCAATGTGACCAGATATTAAAGAACTTTTTCTGCAGGATGTCCCGCCCGTGATTGCCACGCCCCACTACTACCTGATCATCGTGCAGCGGGAGAGCGTCTCGCTGGTGGCCGCCTGCAAGCAGGAGCTGCCGCCGCTGTTCGTCATCGAGTTCCTGCATCGCGTCGTCGACACGTTCCAGGACTACTTCGGCGACTGCTCCGAGTCCGTGATCAAGGACAACTACGTGGTCGTCTACGAGCTGCTCGACGAGATGCTCGACAACGGCTTCCCCCTGGCCACCGAGAGCAACATCCTCAAGGAGCTCATCAAGCCGCCCAACATACTGCGCACCATCGCCAACACGGTCACCGGCAAAAGCAAGTCCGTACTGACAGTGTGACCAACTTTTGTACTCGTTCACCGAGTGAAGAGAGCATATTGGCTTTGCTGTCCGTCCGTCCGTACACACCGTACATACACTCGTGTATACCCGCGTCACATAAAATAAGCTGACATTGGGGGCGTGGTGTTTCGATAAAATCGATGTATCTCCCCCAGCTCTAAAGTTAAATACTTAAAATGTGTTCAGACAGATAACTAATAACCTCCTCTTAAAATCTTACAAAAATTGTTTGAATACGCCCACTGAAGACGTGTCAAATCGATCAAATCCATAAATATCAAAGCCATATGCTATTGTACTGTAAACGAGTATTGCGCAGTCGGCTACACCCGACTGCAACTTGTTTTAGATGATTCTCCAATCGATATCCATATTTCTGCTTGCAGCGTCAGCACCACGCTGCCCTCGGGCCAGCTGTCGGCCATTCCCTGGCGCCGCAGCGGCGTGCGCTACACGAACAACGAGGCCTACTTCGACGTCATCGAGGAGGTGGACGCCATCATCGACAAGTCCGGGTCCACGGTGTTTGCCGAGATACAGGGACACGTGCGTAGACCTCATGCAAATGTAAAACAGCCAATTAAACAGCTCTCTCAAACCTCAGATCGACTGCTGCATCAAGTTGTCGGGCATGCCCGATCTGACGCTGTCCTTCATGAATCCGCGTCTCTTCGACGACGTCTCGTTCCATCCGTGCGTGCGCTTCAAGCGCTGGGAGGCGGAACGCTTGCTCTCCTTCATACCGCCCGACGGCAACTTTCGCCTGATGTCGTACCACATTAGCTCCCAGTCGGTGGTGGCCATACCCATCTACATACGGCACAACTTCTCGATTAAGACGGGGGAACAGGGTCGCCTGGATTTGACGATCGGGCCGCGCAACACCCTCGGGCGCAACGTCGACAAGGTCAAGCTGGAGCTGACGATGCCCAAGTGCGTCCTCAACTGCCTGCTGACGCCCAACCAGGGCAAATACACGTTCGACTCGGTGAGCAAGACGCTCGCCTGGGATGTCGGACGCGTCGACGTCTCCAAGTTGCCCAACATCCGCGGCTCGGTGAGCACGAAATCAATGTCAAATCTCCTTCCACACTAATTCGGTCTCTATTTGCAGGTCTCCATCACGCCGGGCAGCACCAACATTGATGCCAATCCTTCCATCAATGTGCAGTTCCAAATCTCGCAGCTGGCCGTGTCCGGGCTGAAGGTCAATCGCCTCGATATGTACGGCGAGAAGTACAAGCCGTTCAAGGGCGTCAAGTATCTAACCAAAGCAGGCAAATTCCAGGTGCGCATGTAGCTGCGTGCCCCACACGCCCCACACGCCCCCCACGCCCCTCTACTCAGCTTTAATTAAGTATAAACAACAACAAAAAGCAAACATTAACTTTAACTTTAACTAAAGAACGCTTAAGTGTAATGTTCAACATATTTTAATTGTACCGCTATTCCCATTACTATCATAGCTATAACTATTACTTTTTTTTTGTATATGTTATGTACCCATAAAAAACCAACTGTGCAAACCAATGAACATTTCTGTGCTAACTTTTCATACATCGGCAACAATAGCTATTTCATGGCCTGAAAATATTTGCACGATTTATGCCATTGCTTTCCTTTGGCTATGGTTTGAGAACCTGTTTTTCTGCGTTTCAGTGTCCTGCTTTTGGCTCAAACTCAAACTCGCAGAAATCTATATATTTACCTTATTTTTAAAGCAGACAGCTTAGCTCCCTATTCTCCCTATTTCAAACCCATAACTTTGTCAAAACTGAACCGATTTTAATGGTTGAAGGCATTTTGGTCATGATTTGTCCTCTAGATTGATTCTGCATTTAAAGCTTACGAATTTTAAAAATTTAAATTTTCTCGATTTTTCTGAAAAAAAATCATGTACTCCCCCCTTACTTATTTTCCGAAATTTTTTTTTTTTAAATTTAGAATTGCAAATTTATATTTTTAATTAATTGTATTTATCACAATAAGCATAAAAAACAACATTAAAACAGATTCTGAGGGGGTCAAATTTTTTGTCAAAAATCATGCCAAAATTAACAAAAATTTTGACAAGTAAAGTCCTTAGATCCATAGCTCCCATATTTCAATCTTCTATAACTTTGTCAAAACTGAACCGATTTTAATGGTTGAAGGCATTTTGGTCATGATTTGTCCTCTAGATTGATTCTGCATTTAAAGCTTACGAATTTTAAAAATTTAAATTTTCTCGATTTTTCTGAAAAAAAATCATGTACTCCCCCCTTACTTATTTTCGGAAATTTTTTTTTTTTAAATTTAGAATTGCAAATTTATATTTTTAATTAATTGTATTTATCACAATTAGCATAAAAAACAACATTAAAACAGATTCTGAGGGGGTCAAATTTGTTGTCAAAAATCATGCCAAAATGAACAAAAATTTTGACAAGTAAAGCTCTCGGGTCCATAGCTCCCATATTTCAATCTTCCATAACTTTGTCAAAACTGAACCGATTTTAATGGTTGAAGGCATTTTGGTCATAATTTGTCCTCTAGATTGATTCTGCATTTAAAGCTTACGAATTTTAAAAATTAAAATTTTTTCGATTTTTTCTGAAAAAAATCATGTACTCCCCCTACTTATTTTTCGAAAATTTTTTTTTTAAATTTAGAATTGCAAATTTATATTTTCAATCGATTGTATTTATCACAATTAGCATAAAAAACAACATTAAAACAGATTCTGAGGGGGTCAAATTTGTTGTCAAAAATCATGCCAAAATGAACAAAATTTTGACAAGAAGCTCTCGGGTCCATAGCTCCCATATTTCAATCTTCCATAACTTTGTCAAAACTGAACCGATTTTAATGGTTGAAGGCATTTTGGTCATAATTTGATTTCTAGATTGATTCTGCATTTAAAGCTTACAATTTTAAAAATTAAAATTTTTTCGATTTTTCTGAAAAAAATCATGTACTCCCCTTACTTATTTTCCGAAAAATTTTTTTTTTTAATTTAGAATTGCAAAATTATATTTAATTGATTGTATTTATCACAATTAGTATAAGCAACAACATTACAACACATTCTGAGGATGCCCAATTTTTTTGTCAAAAATCATGCCAAAAATAAAAAAAAAATTTGACATGTAAGGCTCTCGGATCCACGGCTCCCATATTTCGATCTACCATAATTTTGTCAAAACTGAACCTCTGTTCATGTTTGATGAAATTTTGGCCTTGGTTTGTCGTCTAAATTAATTCTGCATTAAAAATATTTGCATTATTGAAAATTAAATTTTTTGGTAAAAAATATTCCAAATATATCAAAAAATTCCAAAATTGCACAACAATTTTTGATCAAAGATAAAAATAGATTCTAGCACGTTTATAAATGTATAATAATTAGTGTCTAATAAAAGTTCGTATAATTGTGGAAATCTTTTTCAGTTGACTTTATAGCTGTGCACAGGGTATCTGCCAGTCGAGCACGCTGCTTAAACGTTTTCTTTTATAAATGTCAAAGCGCTTGCAACTGAGAAATGTTTAATGCAAACTTCGAGTCTTGTGTGTGTGTGTGTGTGTGTGTGTGTGTGTGTGTGTGTGCATCGCCATATTTAAAACTGGCTGCAGAATCTCGTTCGCCACTTGACTGGCAAACAAGTTGCAAGTCCGCCGCGATTGTGGCAGCCTCTGCTGCCTGGCAACAAGCCTCAAAGCCAAAGCCAAAACCAATAAATTTAAATGAAAATGCAAAACTTGATTTTTTCCCCTACCCTGTAACCGTTGTAAATGCGCATTGGAAGAGGGTATAATGAAACTGGCCAAAGTGTGTGTGTTCCTGATCAGCATTTATCTGGCTGTCAGAGACTCTGAGCGTTCATAGACTTTTAATTTGTAATGTAAGCTCTTTCAAAACTAACTTTTTTTTAATAATCAATAGCTTTTCCCATGATTTTTAGCCTAACCCAACAAACAAAAATGTAAAAATCCTTTTCGAATACCTAAACTACACAAGATATAATGGAAATAATCACTCACAAAACCAACTAAATATTTAATAAAAAAAAAGAAAAAAACGAAACTATCCATTTTGCGAGCTTAAGGCCCTGGTAGCCGTAGCTTGCCAACAAAATAGCTGGCTGCAGGGTATCTGCTAGTCCTGCACTGCCGACTAGAGCACAGTTACTTGTTTTTTTTTTTTTTTTTTGCTGACCAGGCAAGTATACATATATATAGCAGCGTATATACTATATATATATGTATATATGTATATATATTTTTTTTATATATATTTATATCTACCCTAATGCATGGGCTGCATTTTTGTCTGTGGCAACCGGTTCTGGCCGCAGTCCCGGTCCCAGTCCGGCTTTTGGCTTTGGGTCTAGCGTGGGGCGCGCTGGCGTGCAACGGTAGCCAACAAGCGCCACCAGCGCGTAGGGATACGCCTCCGAGCAAAGCCGAAGCTAGACATGTTATACACACCCAGCACACACACTCACACACACACACACACTCACACACAGCTTGGCCAAAATTGCGAGCGTGGGAAACGTTTTGGCCACAGTTTAAGCCGCTCCACAAGCGGCATGTGGCATGCCACATGCTGTGCCTGTGCCAAGCCAAGCTACCCCATGCCCCGCTTATTTGGGCCAAGTTCGTTGCATAAGTCTTTCGTTTTGGCTCGCACAAAGAAACGTATTCCAATCATTTTCTATCAATTTCCATAGACATTGCTGCTCTCAGCTTTGCTCTGATAATTGATATCGGTTTGGGCCATTAATATTTATAAGCTCCACCGCACTTTCCCCCGCAAGCATTTTCCAAGTGTTTGTGTTTGTGTTTTTTTATTTAATTTTTTTTTAACAGCCCGCAGCAATTACGGCCCGGCAAGTGTCAAGATTATTCGGTGTGAACAATGAGAGATTACATTACTCAAAATGTTGACGCAGCTAGAAAGAGAAAGGCAGAGCAATGCGGTGGAGTGAGGGGGAGCGACGTATTTACGTATGACACTTGCAGAACTTAATGGATTAACTGGTTTCAGCAAACAATTCCCGGAGTTGCCCAGCTTTCAGGTTTAAATGGTTCTCGAACTTGAGAGCGCTCCCTCAAATTTTCACATTCTCAGCATTTTTGACATTTTTGTTCAGAAGTCGTGTAAAATTGTTTTTACTCGAAAATTACATTAAAAATTTTATTCTAAAATTTTAATTGTAATTTTCAAGTGAAAAAAACTTAACATTCTTGAGTTTTTCGCTGGGAAATTGTTTTTAATCGATGCAGATAATTAAAATATAATTGTAAAACTCTAATTGGAATTGGACTTGAGTATAAAATATTTTATTTTTAAGAAAGCCACGCCTACCAAGGGGCGGGTAAAGTTATATCTCCCACGTTTTGGAGCTATTTTTGTAAATTTTATTTATTAAATTTTTATTTCAAATTTATAAGATAGATATGAATCCATAACTCATTATAGACTTTTAGTAGGCAGTGTTCCGCTGACAGGCGGCTCAGATTGCATGAATAATTTTTGGTCAGTTGGCTTGTTAACGCCTGCCCGGCCCACACACACCCCACACCACACACACTCCAACCCAACCCAACCCAACACAAACCCGAGCCCAAGCCCAACTCAAGACCGCTCCCATTGAAATTGCTTTGCTTAATGCTCCAGTTTTGTAATATGCTGCGCAAACTGAACCAAACACTCGGCCCGAGTGCTAAGTGATTTCCACTAAATGCAAGTGCATGCGCCACGCCCAATTGCACCAGCCCACCGCCCCCTGCTAATAGCTGAAGACACCTGCATCTTGTTTGTAGATAAATATGTTGGCAGTGTTTTTTTTTTTTTGACTTTGGCGAGCTTTGAGTGCGCTTTAGTTTTAAACATACATATAAAAAAAAATTCGCATCGTTTTAAAATCAGTTTTTACTATTTTTTAAAAAAGTTTTTTTACATTTTCTCGTAAACTATTTTAGCTATAATAAGTATGAATAAACTTGTAATTTATTTATTTGCATTTCGTACTGGGACAGAGCTTGTGGCTTGCTAATTGGACCCTCTTTAGTAGGGCATTCGAAATCAATAGTCCAGTCGACAACATGCATTTGTCATTAGCAACAATGTTTTGTCATATTGTTGTTGCTTGTTTGTTTTTGTGTAGCTGTAGCCGTATCTGTATCTGTATCTGCATTTGTATCTGTATCTGTAGCTGTAGCTGTTGCCTTGTTTTTATTTTAGTTTGTTTTTTTCTGTATGCACAGCAAATCGTGCGATTGCATTTGTGTTCAATAATAATTTATGCAACTTGTTCGTTGCACTGTGCAAATGTTTGAGCTGCAAATTGTTGCTGTCGTTTGGTTGCGAAAGTCGAAACACGAGGCGGCAAATTGCGCGCGTCAGTTGCTTTGGCAGCTTGAAACGCGAAACCGCAGCCAAAATTGAGACTGCAGCTGAAACCTGAGTCCAATGCCCAAATCCAAAGTCTAATAAGCGTCTGGCCGGCTAATTAGAAACGCTGATTGTGCCCCAAACACAAACACACACACACTGACTCGAACGTGGGGCACATGAGCGCTGGAGAGAACGCGCTAAATTGCAGCGACAGACATTGCCGACGGCTCGTGGGCTCCAAATACCCTGTAAATGTATGTGCCAAAGTATAACAGAGGCAGCTATAATTATATAAGACTTAGAAAATCAGACAAATTTCCCAAAATCCAGGCCGCATCTATCAATCCAATATTCTACACTGAAAAACATTTTTTTTTAGGAATCAAGTCATATACAAACTATTTTATTATATTATTATATTTTATATATTATTAAATATTATATTATTATATAATAAAATAAAATAAGAATTAAACTAGGAGAATAATAATAATAAGATTTAAAAAAAATAAATAAAATAACTTCTTGCTATAGATCATCTCTGAGTCGAGCACTCGCGACTTTTACGCTCTGGCCAGCTCATATAGTCGCTGTGAAGCTCATTAAAAACGATTGAAACTTCCGCTCATTGCAAAAGAAAGCACATTTGGAGACGACATAGATCAATGGCCAGATACGCCTAGATATAGAACATGGATCGCTCATATCAGACACACATGTATATATCTATGTGTATATACTTAGCTTCGAATTATGTTTCTGGCACAAAACATGCTTTGATAAAAGGCGAAAACCGAGTTCTGTACAGACAGGGCCTTTGTTCGAAATAGGTCGTCGCACAGTCACTGATTGGGAACTGAAATTGGAAGTGAAGGGGACCGGGGAAGCGGGAGGCGGAGGCGCGGGGAGGGGGAGGTGCAGGGGCACCATGTGGGAAAGACCGCATATTCCTGGTGCGTCAGCTTTGCTGCCCGCTTATTGTGCGACAAACAAAATTGTCCAACTATAAACAAAGAATGCCGAAAATAATTCACACACCACACACACGCACACACGCCTTTACAGAATGCGAGCAGCCACAATTTAATATGAGGATTTGCATTGAAAGCCGACGGCGGTTGATAAACAATTATCGAATATCCAAAAAATATAAAAAAAAATTAACAAATGATTTCAGAAGGCCGACAATTAAATACCCTTGCCGACATTAAAAAGATATATATATATAATATATGCGATAACTATTTCTATATCAAAACAAAAAAAAAGTTAAAAAATGTTATACAAAAACTCCTTTTTTGACTGGCTGTTCCTATGATAGGTATATGACATAGTGGTCCGATTATAAAAAGATTTTTTCTCTATATAAAAAGCATGGTAAAACTCACAATATCTAAGTTTAGTTAAGATATCTTAATGTTGTCTTCTCTTTTTTTATTTCAAATTAAATTTTCGATTTATTATTTGCATATAATTTGATTATTAATATTGCTTTATAGTTTTTTTTTTTAAATACAAAAAAGTTGTTCATAGAATACGAATATTCTTACCAATATTTTCTATAGAAGCTATAAGATATTGGCTTTATGTTGAAAAACAAAAAAGCTAAGTTAAAAGTCAACGAGGGGATGGAGCTGGGGATTTTGGCCCATCGATAACCGCGCTATGCTAATCAATGTGTTTAAATTGGATTGATAGATGTATTTTCGGGGCGTCTTGGATGGCACATGATAATAGCAATGATAATATTCATGATAAAGAAAACAAATATTTGTTGCCTAAATAAGAAAACAAAGAGAGATGGCGATAAAGAGAGGGAGCGGGAGAAGGGGGGGTTGCTGAACAACGTGACACGCGAGCTCAAATTTAATTATCAATATTTAAATGATTTATTATCGAAAACTAACAAAAAGTTAACACTAATTTATTGAGCTCATAAACCTGAGAAAAAGCTCTTTTACAACTCAAAAGTTAAACAAATTAAAACAGAAAATATTTTTGTTGCAAATAACAAATAATTTATTTCAACTTGTTCTCATAAAGGATATGCGAATCAAGAATATTTCGGATTTGGATACCACCGCCAATGAATCTTGGACTGCTCTTGTAGAAATATTGCAAGATAATAAATTTTTCCACATTTTTGAATGAGAATAATCAATAGGAAACCAATCTTTGCAAACACAAATATATTACGAAAAGAAAAATAAAATAAACGAGTCCAAAGCAATGTCCGCGGAGAAATAAGCACACAATTGAACAAAAAAAATTAAGAATACGCTTAGAATAAATAGAAAATCAGAAAAGCCTCTGGTAAATCTAATAAATTCCGGTCTGTAGCTCTATCCTGCGATTTATGTCCTCTATGGATGATCGCTAACAAACCTGTCATAGTAAAAAAAAGTTCATCAACATGGACAAAAAATTTTATTTCAACTTGTTCGCGTAAAGGATACGCGGATCAAGAATATTTCGGATTTGGATGCCTCCCCCAATGAATCTTGGACTGCTCTTGTAGAAATATTGCAAGATAAAAAAATTTTTCCCATTTTTAGAGGAGAATAAACAAGAGGAACCAAATCTTTGCAAAAGAAAATATACAACGAAAAAAAAAAGAAAATAATCAAGTCTTAAGAAATGTCTTTGTTAAAAAAAAAAATACTTTCTCAGTTTGCGAATTATTAAAAAGAGTAGGTAATAAAAAGAGAAAAAAAAATTATTTTTTAAAAAAGAAGCTAGTCTGTACTCGACGAGGAGCACATACAGACTGAATATGAAAACAATTACAGCTCGGAGCTCCGAAATTTTGAGCATTGCAAAGTCTACTTTGATGCTATTCGAAATTGAGAGATCGACAATTCGAACTTCTTCAAAGCAAATGCGAAATTCGTGGCCTACTTTGTTGAAATTTAATCTCAAAAGACGAACAATCATACAAAATTAGTACACAAAATAGGTTTATATATAAAAATTTAAATAAAAATGTTGTTAATATTAAATTTAAAAAAATATGTTTTATTTATTATTTACTGTATTTTTTTTTTTTTTATACGCTGAACCCAGAGTTTTTTTTTATTGATATTCAGATTGAAATTGTGCTTAAGTAAGACAAACTGGACTGATTTTATTGTGGACAGCCTTTTACTGAATTCTCGATTAATACTGCATTTAAAGCCGGAACACACAATTTTTTTTCCCACAGTTTAAGTGCTAAACAAAGTTTGGTAAGAGCTCAAAAGATCGAGATAATTAATGTGGCCTACTGCACTGCGAGCAGAGTATTGCGCAGTCCTCTTAACCCAACTGCAACATTCTAACTTAACTCTCGAAGTTTCTTAAAATGATATTATAAATAATAAACAAACAAACGCAAATCCATGGATGTGTGAACCTTCCGGCGAATGTTATGAAATTGATAAAAACAGGAGCTGGGAGGCTGGAAAGCCGCCCAGCTGTGTTCAAGCCGACGCCGCCGCGACAAGTTTTATTTAGAATTCACAGCGAATTGTTATTTGGCAGCCAACAAAACATTATTGTCTGTTTTGTTGGCTGCCAAACACAAACAAAGCAACAGAAAAAAGAAAGACAGCAAAAAACCCATCACAATAATTCTGACCGCGACCGACAAAGACAAAAGACGAGCCCACAAAAAAGTTTTGATAGTTGACTTTTAAATAAATAAATAAATTGTGTCTAAAATTAAGCGTAGGCCCCACACACACACACACACACACACACTCGCACACACTATCGTGTTATGCAATTGACGGCCGCCAGAGGTCGCCAGTGATCCATGCTGTTTCGCATTTATGCAACACGTTTAGCGGCTTTTTGTTTAGATTGAATTAAAATTACAGTTCAGTTGACATTTCGCGCGGCTTTTGTTTGATTCGATTTAACCTTTTCAAATGACGCAACGTTCAAGGTCGCACAAAGTACCCACAAAACTGAAATACACACATACGCCACAACAAACACACACACGAATACATATGCATATATGTTAAGATATGATCTGCCTGTCAATTTGTCTTTCAGCTGCTCAAAAACTGGCTTTAGTTTTAGTTTAATCACAACTTTAATTTCAGACTTAAAGCTGGAAAAGCCGCTCTATGCGCAGATCTCTCATCCCAATTTTTTTTTATAAATTACTTTTTCTACATATGTAAGTCTCTAAATAAAAACTCTATTTTTATATAAGATGTATATTTTTTTTCCAATTTCTGTTTTGTGCCGCATTCATTTCTATTTTGTCACCTTGTCTTTCACAGCTTGAGCACAGATTAAAATAGTTTAGAGCATACATTCTTGACTCAAGACAAACAGTTATATTTTTTTACAATTCCTTTTTGTGTAGTAGCCTTAAACGTTATACAGACAGCATTTCAACAACACTTGCTTTGATGTATTAGAAAAATGGTTTTTTGTGACAGGTCATTCTTATTTTTGGCATAAAAAATTAATGTGCTTCACCTCGTCTGCTCTTTGTGTCGTATTCTTAAACGTTCAGCTAGGCTTGCTTGGCAATAACAGAATAAATTATGCCCAAAGCCCACACAGTCTTTGCAAATACAATTATCTTTGTTTAAGTACCAAAAATTTAAAATATAATATAATAATTAAATATTAAAAATATTTAGATATTTAATAATCATTAAATTTACAATAACGCGTGGGTGATTCTCACATTCCAATTGAATCGTTCGACTTGCTGTTGACCCTAGAATGCACCCGTAGACCCCCGCAGTCCCCCCAACAACCCCCTCGCATCTGTGAATGGGGTCGTTGTGTGCGTTCCGAGTTCCGTAACCAACTTGAAATACGCTTTTCTTGTGTCGTAATATTTACTTATTTATTTATTTATTTATTGAGGGCACGCCTGGACAATTGCAGCGTTTAATTCAATTTGATATGCTTATTTGCTGAACAATCGCCAAAGACGACACACTCCAAGCTAAATGGCTGATCGTACAGGGGCGGGGCGGGGGGCGCGGAGGAGGAGCCTATTAGAAGGGGCTTAGCACGCTTAGATGTTTGCATTGGACGTTATCTCAGATACCTTGCAATGGCCTGCCCGGTATCAAGTTGACTTGCCACTTGCCACACTTTCCACATAAATTCAATTTGTGGCAGCTAATCTTCTCGGCATGCTAACAGAGGGTATCTACATTTCGTTGCTGAATTTGTTGCTTGGGCGAAACGCTTCGCTTCGTTACATATTTTCATTAACATCAACATAAGCATTAACATTGACATTAACGTTAACATAACATTGAACAACAACTTTAACATTAATATTAACATAACCATTTACATTAAAATTAACATTAGCATGACGTCAAGCATTTACATTAACATGACCTTAAATTTTGTATTAGTGAAAAGCATATATTTTAAAAGTTTATGTTTGAAAATGTTTAAGAACTTGTTCCTACTCTCAACCTAGGTAATTATCCATAAAGATATTACGTAATGATATATATACATACATGCGTATTACATAATGCCCATATGTCAGCCTATGTTTGCAATGTATATGGTAAATATTTAACAGCTTACGTTACAATTTAAACATTTTACATGATTCGATGGAAAAACATTTGTCAGTAAAAAAACACAACAGAAAGTTATCGAAGCGCTCGTATTACAGCTAGCATAACTTTAGTTGATGGGGAAAAAAATGGGAAGAATGTATTTATAATATAGAATTATTATAACTATTTGATGTGGTGACAAACAACTAAGAAAAGAGTACAAAGAGTTATTTGTATATATTAAAATAAGCTGTATTTAATTAAATAATTACATTTGAAAAGGTTGCAGAACAATTATTTATATTAGTAAAGAAAAAATAAAAAAGTATCCCAGACACAAAACGTATTCTTAGCAAAGAACTTAACATACGAGCTTTAATAATATAGAAACAATAAAAATAATAAGAAAATTTAAACGAGAAAAAAACATCAGCAAAAATTTGTAGATATAATTATAACTGCAAGGAATTATATTTACACCAGTATTTGGTGGGGATTGGATTTGCGCTGCTGCCCAGCTTGGTTCGGGCTAAATGGGTAACATTGGCATACTTGCAGTCGAATATCAGCGACAACTGAGACCCTGGTGTAAACAAATAGCCCCACATACAGACATCTATCCCAATAATGGCACGAGTGGCCCGGCGACCGTCTGTGGCGCAATTGTAATCCGATATTTTGCGACAGGCCATCAAAAATCAGATTTCAATTTCAATTTGGCTGCGGGATGCTGTTCTCCTATTTTGTTTTTGTTTTTGTTTTTTTTTTCTTGTTTAGCAGATTTTAGTTTATAAATCCATCCACTGAATCATTGTCTGACTTTGAGAATACCATGAATTATAATAGAAACTGTGATTCAATCAAAAACAAATACGTGTTTGAATGCACGAATTGGTGCATTTGCTGTGCAGCGGATGCGACTCAGTTCATTGGCATCTGCTCTAGCGCCAAGCCAAACAAGTGACAAACCACAACTGGAGGTTTAACAATTTATCCACAGTACAGTGAACACTCGATAAAGTGAACCCGACAAACCTTCACTCAACAAAAAAAAAACACTAAAAATTCCCTCAATTGAAAACTGAAGGTGAAAAATTAACATTAACCTTTAACTCAGAACAATTGTCTCTACAAGGAAATCTTTGTTTTTAAATTAGAAAGTTTTTCTTTAAAATTGTGAAAACTTTTACATTTTTTGTTTAAAGAAAATTCTATAATACAAAGCTAAACCTGTTATTATAGCTATTGTTATGAACAAATAATCATTTTAAATATTTAGAAAATTTTAACACTCATTAATATGCACATTCAGGACAGAAGACCATCTACAGTACGCACGCGACATAGTGAACTTAGAAAAAATGTATTTATTTTGATGAACAACTGAATTTGTCCATACAGTAATACACTCGACAAAATGTGGATGACTATTATTTTTATTACAAATTCCAAATTCCAAATTCCTATGAATAAATGTATTTCTTTGTAATATTGAGAACACTCCAAGGAGCGTTTAATGTACGTACCTATACAGTATAGACAAATATTTGCTTCGAGTGTTATAAACTCTCGACCTGTGAGGTGTTTCATGGAAAGCGATGTTTGCTTTTAGATTTATAACACGCTAGATAGAAGTTGTACTCAGAATTAATACCCTATAAAGGGTATGCTTGGCTTGTCGTGAAAGATTCATGATTGTTTTGACGAAAATTTAGCTATATCTAAAAAAAACTAAGTTCGGTTTAGCTATGTTGACGAATTTTGGGATAAATGCTTTGTGGTCTAGAGAGCTTTAAAGTAGCAAAAATCTGAACAGAACCAAAAGTTTGTGTATACGGTATATAGGGTATTTCAGCTTCGTTGTGTCGTGTTCCATGTCTGCTGTTTAGATTTATGGCTTCAACTGTTTGAACAAGAGTTCAGGTTCGGGTTTTTGGGTTCACTTGTTGTTTGCGCATGTGCGACGGTTGGATAGCTACAGGGAGCAGGGGGGTAGGTAGTAGAAAGAAGGGGGGTCAATAGGGTAAGGTAACAAGAAAACGCATAGAATGTTATAGTTTACTTTTTGTTTTCGTAATTGTTGTTCTGCTTTATTCAAAAATCTTGTGTAAAAATAATATGGTTTCATTTTATTTTATTTTTATTTTATATAAAACTTAGCTTACGGCCTGTGGCGCCTTTACACACTCGATAAGTCGATAAATCGATATTTATAAAAATATATATGTTGATGTATATATACATATATATAAATATATCTGGCTTGTAAATGTGCGCACTTACATATTTTTATTATATAGTATATATAATTTTTATATAATCCAAAAAAAAGCAACAAAAAATTGCTGCAATACAATTTTTAGCTGTCATTTATTATTATTATTTTTTTAAGTTTTCTTTAAATATTGCTTTTGAGTCTTTCATTTTGTATAGCTAAAAAGTATGTTTATTTTTGCTGCTTACAAAATTTCATAAATAATTATTTTTATGTTTATTTCAAGGTGTCTTTTCTTCGATTTTTGTTTAATTAAAAAAAAATTTGCGCTAAACTAAAATGTTCTAAAAACTAACAAAAATAAATGCTACAAAAAATATGACGAAAATTGCAATTATAAAATAAAATGCTAAATTGCTGGCGAAAAAATTGCTACAAAAAATTGTAAATTAAAAAAAAAATAGTTAAAATAATTATTATTTCTTAAATATACATATAAATATTTAATATGGGCGTTGGCGAAAAAATTGAAATAAAAGTTGAATAATAAAAAATATTTATTAAAATGTTATTAATAAAAAATATATTTTAATATATTTATTTCAATAATAATTATTATTAGAATTATTATTGTTGCATTTATTGTTGTTATTGTTGTGCTTGTTGTTGGCATTTGCAATTGGAGCGCATGGCTATAATCGCATTTGTTTACTAGGCGTAAATTATTGTTTGTTTGTTTTTGTGTTTTTTGTTTTATTTATAATTCAATTTGTTTATAAATTTTATAAACTGCTTAATCAATGATCACAACTCTTAGCATAAATATTAATCGCATGTGGCATTTGCATCGTAAATAAATATGTATCTAGGCATCTAGAAATACATATACAAATTTATATATATATGTATATATATATATATATATATATATATATATATATATATATAAATATATAAATATACATATATATATATATATATAAAGTAGTGTATATATGTAGTGTATGCTTTATAAAAAATATTTTCCGATTGGCTGTTGTAAAATTAAAAAATAAAAACTAATTGTTGTATAAAAAAAAATGCTTGCACTTTGTTTATGTCTTTTATAGTTTCCGCGCTTTTACGTTTGTCTTTTCTGCTTTTTTCTTTTTCTTTTTTGTCTTTGTAAATTTTTGTTAAAGTGTAGTTCCTGTTACGCTTCCTTTAGTTTTACCATTCCATTATTATAGCAGCCCAAGTGAAAATTATGAACTAATATTTATTATGATTGTCGTTGGCTTCTCTAAACAGCTGCCTGTTCCAGGGCGGGCGGGATTGTGTGGGAATAGGGGAGTGGGTGCTGGCATTGATGTTGTTGTATTTTTTTATTTTCTGCTTTTTTTGTTTTGTTTTGTTTTTTTGCACTAGTTTGCAAGTGTTTTGCAATCAGTCAAAACACTTTAAACACGAGCGCCCAGCTTGGAATTCGTTGATATGTGTTCATCAGCTCTACATTAGCTCAAAAAAGGCCACGCCCTCTGCAATACTTCCTCCTCAATTTTGGCTGCGTGCAACTGTTGAGAAAATGGTGAAAAAGAAGCAGAGAAAAAAGATAGTTATTCGGCTGAGTAAGGATCTGTGTCAGAGGAATCAGTTTAATTGTGGTTTAGATGAACAATTCATGATTTCTGCTGAAGCGATATACACACACACACACACACACAAACACACACATATATACAAGCGAAACTAAGCTCGAAGCTGCGAAGAGAAAAACATGTTTTTAGGCAACAAGTTAAAATAATTCTCTTTAGTTCGGTTAGCGGCTTAAACCCATGCCCTGACTTAAGATTCGAAATTTTAACCATCCATTTACTTAGACCTGGTTCCAATTTATCATAAGGATTATAAGAAAACAATTAAATAAACTAAACTAAACGCTTTATAAAAATAGAGCAAATTTAAGAGTTGACATAGTAAAATAAATGTATATTCTAAATTTTAAAAATTTAGTCAAACGTCAATATGTAAGTATATGTAATCTTTTTTGTTGTTGCATTTTTTGTGTGCCTTGGGATTAAACGAGCCACTGGCCAACTGGGCGTATGCGCAATGAAAACTGTTTGCGTATACGTAATGTACCTGTTTGCCTGCTTCTTCTTTGTCCTCTTCCTCACATAACTGTTGTTGTCATATATATTTCGCGCTAAACTTTGACACAATTAATAATGGCAATTATCTTGGCTATGTTTGTTGCTATTGTTTCGCCGTCTTTTGGCTAATTGAAAGTAATTAATGCAATTAAAAAAAAATAAGAAGAGTGCCATAGAAATGAGCTGCGACATTTGTCGAATTGAATAATTGTGAATATTCACAGTACTCATTTGTGCGTGCCTACAGCAAATAACAACAACCACAATTAATGAAAAGCTAAGAATTACGAATTTTCGTTGCAGTGCCGAATTTTAAATACCCTTGTAACTGTGTGTATATGTATGTAAATACATAAAAATCTCAATCTAATTTCTAGCTTAGAATTCACAACATTTTGGTTTAAAAATTTCACAAATATTTCAGGCTAAAATATACTCAAATAAATTGTGAATCAAAAACATTTCGTACTTAATATATCTCAAATAAACTATAATTATATATTTTATAATCGAACGCTAAGAATATTTCGTTGTTCAATATTATTCAGTATGAATTGTACTTGATGTCATAAACGACCACGAATAAAGTTTCAAATACTCATTACAAGAAATTTTAAATTTAAGTTCAAGGGTTGAAGATTTTCCCTTCTTGTTAAATTTAGTGTTAAAATTAAAATACTTTTCGCAAGCGTGCGCAAAAGTTCTATAGAAATGAGTCGCTTCATTCGCCTGAATGAATATTTGTGAATATTTCATTTATTGAAACAACAACAACAGCAACAATTAAAGAGTCTCACACTGCGTGTGTTTTTCATTAACGTTTTCATTTTCGTTTTTCGCGTGTCAAACGCTTTTCTGAAGGCTGCTGCATTTCTCATTCATGGAGCAAAGTGAATACCCACAATTGCGAGTATTACAAGCATGAATACTCGTATATTTCTCACATGCTTGGCGGTGTTTTGTGTGTCCGATCTATTTGAACAGTTTTTGGACAGTACGGGGAGGCTGTGGGGCGGCATCATTCATTGATACCTCAAATTGGCGGTCACAGTTCGTTCTGTATGTGTATCTGTATCTGTATCTGTATGTGTGCCCCTTGATTATCATGGGGCTGTGGCTGATTTACGGAACACACAAATTGTCTGTTTTATTTTTCTGTTCTTTTTTAGTTATAAAAAAAGGGTAGCATAAAATATTTCAAAGGGGCTTAACTATGAATTATTCCTACCTCAAATACAATTTTCAGTGTAATGTTATATACGTATGTTATATAACTTTAAACATTTCAAGAAAGATGGAAAAAATATTTAAGCAAAAAAAAATGGATTTTTACATTATGAAAAAATATAATTTCCAAAGCTCAAAAAATTCTATCTTAAGAAAATGTTATGAAAACCGGATAAAAAGACTCTGGAAGGAACAATGCAGTCCGTATAATACTCTGTTCGCAGTGATCAAGCAACTTAAAACAGTAGAAAACGGTTTTAATGATTATTCGAAGAACTTTCAATTTAATTTTGGGAAAATATTGATTAAATATTGAGTCTGTTTGCTCAAAACTTAGATTTTCTGAATTTGTCGGACATCGCACACAACCAATATACCCGTTTCAGTTTATTAATTGAGTTTAAGACTTTATTGAGCTTTTTTTAATTCATGCTTATTATATGACAGCACACATGACATGTCAGCAGAGGTGTCATAAAGTGTGAGGACATGTCTTGCAGTATGTCTTCGATGACTACTTGAACTTTAAAACAAGTTTTATTAATGTGAACTTGTGTGCAGGGTAGCTAAAAGTCTACCTTTAAGCCCGGTCCACTGTCTTCTTTATGTGTTCCGCTTACATTAATTGTAAATTACGAGTGCTTGAGTGTGTGTGTGACTGTGGGTGTGTGTGATTACTGAAATGCGATCGTGCGATCTGTAAATGTGTGCTAATTACAACACTTTATCACTTGAAATGCCGTCAGTCAAACCCATCAGCATCTCTCGTTTTCTTTTTGGTTTTTTTACTTTTTTGTTTTGTCTTATCAACGAGGTCCGACTGCTATTTAGGGTGCCTTGGGAAGTGGGAGGGGCAGTGATATTGATAAGATAAAAATGCGACGCACTGACGGACGTAAGGGGCCAACTATGTTGCCTGGCTTCTAATTGGCATTGTATGTACGCACAAAAAAAAAGACCCAAGAACATAAAATAGAACCAACAATATTAAGTAAAGACATCGCGAGAGCCGAGGAGGAAGCGAGGAGAACGAGACATGGTAAACATGCAGACGGGCACTTGAGCAACTGCTGATTAGAAAACAAAACTACAAAAATGGGAGCTTGACTATTTTCTTAACGATCTAGGGATGGTAGCGTGACAGGAACTCGAAGTCGAAATCTCTGGGTACAAAGGGTCTTGGCCTTAAAGGGTCTTGGGTTTTAAAGGGTTAAGTAACAAATATGTCAGATTATATATAAAACTGATCTTAAAACAGAAACCAACATACTAAATTTTGTAACTCTAAGTCCAAATATTTACTTTTTTTTAATAATATTTAAAAACTCTAGCTCTCAAAGTCTCGTTGTTGTAAACAAAAACCCGCATACCAAATTTCATAGCTCTAGCTCTTATATTATTTAAGCTCAGTGAGGATAATATAAATGGATAGGTCAAGATCTATAATAAAATATATTATTTAGGCAGTTCCATATTTAACCTCAGTACAGGGTATGCAACTAGTTGGGTATTGGTCAAGAATGTCGCCCAGTGTCGCATCACGCGCTCATCTCTTTAAAAGTTTCTCTTAATTAGCGGACGATTTCTTCTGTCTTGCTGGCAAATGCGCCCTCGCAATTGCCCTGAACTTGCCACCACACCCCCCCTCCCCCCCTCGCTGGCTGCGCTGGTCAAACCAGTTTGCATGCAGATTCAGCAGCTTCAGCAATCAACTAAAAGACAAAAAGAACTAAAAAAGAAAACAACCAAACCTCAAACCTCAAGCCGGGAATGTAGTTTTGGCACGCAAGCGAGACGGGCGCTGCGCATGCGTTGCAGTCGCTACGGGCGTCTCGCTTGCGCAAACGAGCCGCGTTTGAGTGGAGCTGCTTGCGTTACGCTCAAATGAGCGCGTAAGACCAGCAGTGCGCGCGCTCTCTCGCTCTCTCTCTTACTGTTAAGTTGTTAAGTTTGAGCTGCTGTTAAAAGCGCGTGGCTGAGCTTTAACATAGATTTCATAGCTTTTGTTGTTGCTTGTTTTTTTTTTTTGTTTCGTTTATTGATATTGCTGTTGTTCGTAGCGCGTCTGCAGCATATAGAAAAAAAATGAGCATAGAAATAATTACAACTAAAAATAAATGTATGTATGTGCAGAAAAAAAATTAATATATGCATTAGATTTATGTTTTAGCTTAAATTTGTTTTAAGAAACTAATGTTTAATAAGCTAAATGTCTTTTGCTTGCCAGCACTGCGCGCTCTCTCTCTCTTTCTCTCTCGCTCTCTCACTCAAACTGGCACTAATACTAACGCGCGCTGTTAAGAGATTTACAGTGATGGTTTTGAATGTGCGTGTGTGTTTAAGCAGTGGCGTAGGCAGGGGGGAGTCTTTTGAGGGTTAAACTCCCTCTCTAAGCGGCAATCTTCCAATCTTGTCGATTAGTTTTGAAGATAATAAGCCCTAGTTCAGTGATACCAGATTCTTGTGAAGTAACTTATCTCTGTTCACTAGGAAAATAAAGCAATGTTTATTCAAAATGAGTGAAAAGCAGCGTAAGCTTTCTGCAAAGCCAAAAGAAAATATTGAAAATGACGCAACAGAAGTGCGGCAATGGAAAGTGAAAATTACATAACTATTATAATTTTCTTATCATTTTATTTTAGCTGGTCTTATTTATACTGTAGTTTATGGTTTGTAATATTATAAGAAATTATTATCTTTTTTTTTGTCTTAAAAATTATTTATTTTGAAATCTGACCCCCTCATAAAAATCCTGCCTACCTCACTGTGCGTGACTACTACTACTGCATGTGTGTGTGTGTATGTGTGTGTGTGTGTGTGTGTGAGTGTTTTAGGGTTTAGCTCAACTTACGGCCGCTGGCACGCTGCCCGGCCTAGCACAGGGTGGCCCAGGCGCCCGCTTAGGCCTCGAAGGGCTGCTTCTGTGGACTCTGGCCGTCGCCGCACATCTCGCGCGACAGCTCCGAGATCACCTCCTTGTAGATCAGCGGATCGATGTTCTTGCCCAGCTGGTAGAGCAGGAACCAATCGCCGATGTTGCACCTGTTGGCCACCGTCTCGACCTCCTCGCTCTCGGCGAGGCGGGAGCGGGCGCGCAGCAGCAAATGCCGCAGCTTGGGTCCGATGACGACGGCGATGCGATAGACGAGCGAGATGCCGGAGAGAATGCTGAGTATGATGAACCAGAACCAGAGGAACACGTAGATCTTCTCGTTGACGATGTTCAGCGGCAGCACGCAGAGGCCGTCGAACGTTTGCACGGAGCCCGACGGACCGTACTTGCGGAAGGTGCATTTGGTAACCTTCGGAAAGACCTTCGCCATGGGATCGATGCGATCGTCCGGCTCCATTTCGGTAAACTTGAGCACATCGCTGCCGTACGTGCTGAACTCGCCGTCGAGAAAGAAGTCCACGAAATAGATCTGAGCGATCACGTTCACGAAGTTGAGAGCCTCACACACGAAAAAGCGAAAGGCGTAGAAATTGTGTCGGTTGAGGTTGCCCATGAAGTAGTCGACGAGAATCTTCTTGCGATCGTTCTTGCACTCGTCGTTCACAATGGGACTGTTCAGGTCCATGACGAGCATCTTGAGGCGGCCGCCCTCCCACGACTTCCACAGGTAGCGCGGCACATAGAACAGTATCGCCTGGAAGAAGAGCACAAAGCAGACCCACTGATAGTACTTGTGGTACTTGACCTTGTCCTGGCCCTCTACGTGCGAGCCGACGCCCGGCTGGACCATGTCGCGTCCGGTGACGCCGGTCAGGCGGCTGGGCACGGTGAACGTCGAATAGATCCAGCAATAGGTGTCCATAACGCCGAGGGGTATCTCGTCCACGATGCAGTCGATCGGATCGCCGATGTACTGGCGGGAGGTGACCAGCAGCGAGAAGGCGATCAGTATGATCACCGTCGCCTTGTAGTGCATGCGAAAGACATTGTTGTCGATGCACACCTGATCGATTTTCAGCAGCCCCTTGACGGAGCCGAATACATCAAACATTTTGGCACGATCGCGTTGCGCTCAAGTCGAATTTGTTCGTTGATTGATGGTGATTGAATTACCACAAAAAAAAATTGTTGTTTTTTTTTTAATTGATTGCGATTGATGGTGATTGATGGTGATTGATGTTGATTGATGCTGACTGACAGCAGGTCGCCTTTCTTTCTTAACAACAAAAACCAGGCGCGTTTCAGCTTTAGTTACAGTTCTTTTTGCCAATTGATTGACTGATTGATTGATCAACTTGTTATTTATGTGTTTGTTGTTGTAATTTTTGATTGCTGCTGCTTCACGCGTCACTTGTCCAACATATCGCTTGCGTTGCTGCCGGCCGTCAAGAGCCGTAACTGTTCCGTGCGGGCTCAACTCGCCGCTGCGCCACGCTGAACTGATCTGAGGAGATTCCCTCGAGTGTGTTTGAGTCGACGCTGCAGCCGCCGAGGAAGAAACTACAACAAACAACTGAGCCTGAGCGTCGTTGTTGTTGCTGCAGACTAATAAAAAAAAAAAAAAAAAATAACACAAACAGTTGTGTGTTGTTGTGTGTAAGTCTCTATATATACATATATGTATATAGTTTTTTTTTTTTCTTTCTTGTTCTGTATTTAAACGCCGTCACAGCAGCGGGCCCTAAGCGCACTCTTCGAATAGAAAATTCAAACTGAGCCCAAAGTTTGGAGTGTCCAGTGAGTGAGAGCGCAACACACGCGCAGCACGAAAACGCTGAGCAGGCAGAGCAGCCAAACAGGTCTCGCAATTGAGTTTTTTTCTTTTGAGCGCAACGAACGAATGAGCGCAAGCCGAGAGCGGGAGAGCGAGAGCGGGAGAGCGAGAGCTCGAGAGATTGTGAATTTAGCCCAGGTAAATTGGGGTGGATCTTGTTGAGTGCACAAGCGCACACACACGCACACACACACACGCACACACACGCACACACACATGCCTTTGTGTCTGTAGTCAGACATGTTTTTTTAATGCTTTTTGTTTTATGCTGCTGAGCGAGATAAACATGATTTAGTGGAGTTCGCATGCAAGACTCGAGCGCTAACTGGAAGCTGAAGCGCGGCTCTTGAGTTGGCAACACACACATACACACACACACACTCGCACACACAACTTGTTGGGGTTCGTTAAAGCAAAAGCGCGGCAGCGGGGTCAAGTGGCATTTGGCCGGAGAGCAGAGGAGAGGAGAGGGGAGGGGCAGAGGGGGCGGGGGGCATGGCATGACTCAGAGATGCCACAACTAAAATGTCGCCATTTTCTTTAGGCCAGTTTGGACTTGGCCAACAACACACACCTTTGTGCATGACTGTGTGTGCATGTGTGTGTGTAAACATGCCAATTGCTGTCGAAATGCAGTTGCAGTTGCAGTTGCAGTTGCCAGCTGCACATCTGGCAACGCTGCTGTGGCATGAAGACATATGCCCACCATAGACAGATCGGTTCACAGGGTATTTGCATTGCCACTAGAAATATGAAGACAACATAGAAATATGATTGGAATTGATGCCAATTTTTTAAATTATAATTATTTTTATTTTATTTTTAAATTTATTTATTAGCCCTTTTTTATACTTATGTAAACCTATTTTTTTTTTAACAAATAAATTTTAAGCATACACATGGTTTGCTTTGGGTTAGGGTTAAACTGTTTATGTACCCATTGGAAATGGGTGGAAAGGGTATATTGGTTTTGTGTAAATATACATATACAGCAGACAGAAGGCATCTATGACCACAAAAAGATCACACAAAGTGAAAAAAGTGGACTAAAATTAAGTTCGCATGAACATGAATTAAATACATCCAATTCTGCCTGTACATGCATTTTTTTACAAGCCATAAGAAGTTAAAGTTTTTCTCTTTTGACACTAATTATCCTTGTTTTAACACGATTTAAAATTTTGATGTTTTTAATTTTTTTATTCGAATAATTCTTTTTATGATATTTTTTATGTTCTATTGCATCATAAGTACATTGAATAAAATATTATGTTTATCTAAGTTATTATTTTATTTTTGCCAAATTATAATTATTTTTTATGAATTAAAATGTGTAAGCACGGAAAATTAATTCCCAAATTAACTCTAACAAGAAATTCGTATATTTTATTGTACATTTAGTTGCTTTTTTGGCTCTGGAAGCAATTTGCTATTTTTCCATTTCGACAATATCTTTTCGTGTAAAATTTCGAATGTGATGTACAATACATATATATATAAACCTGTATATATATATATATATATATATGTTAGCCATGCTTAACGGCGACAGTCTGGCAACGCCGCCACGTTAACTGCACCTAAGCGGGCATCCAGTATCAGGCTAACCGAAAGGCAACATGCAATGCATTGCATACCTCAGAAGTATATACGTGCATATGTATCTGTATCTGTATTTGTATCTGTATCTGTATCTGTACATATATGTGTTGCATGTTTATCTATGTGGTTGTATATTTATGTAAGAAGACGAAGACGAAGACGAAGACGAAGATGAAGACGAAGAGTTCTCGGAACACGTCAATTGAGTGGAATAAAGCAGCGCCCAGCTCCAATGGGCTGCACAATGCACAAAGAAACAAGTTACTGACAGATACACAGATACATCTATGTATCTGCATGTGTGTGTGTGTGTGTGTGTCTGTGTGTTGCTGTCGTACGTGTCCAAAGAAGAAGAGGAAGAAGTAGCAGCAAAGGCAACATACAAGTTGCAGACACACAGAAATTTACTTATTTTTTGTGTATACCCTGTACGCAGTTCTTTAACCAGAAAAGGGTATATTGAGCTGTGGGCAAAGTCTGTCTGTCCGCCTGTCTGATCGTTCATTTATCTATCTATCAGTCCGTCTGTCTGTCAGTCTTTATGACTGTCTATCTTTCTGTATTTCTGTCTTTCTGTCTGCCCGTTCATCTATAAATTCTAGAGACTGGAAATTTCGTTAATGTGTATTTGTATACATACATAAACATATTTTTACCATCGATAAATTTCAGATTTATTTCAGATGATCGATAATTGTATACTCTTATCGATTTTTTGCCTTATTCGAGCTATAGACACCGAATTTGGAATTTGGCTCAAAAGCATTTTATTTGTAGAATACCTTAAAAAAAAATAATATTAAAAAAAAAAACACAATCTTCTCCATAATTTTAACTGATCGAAAAACAAACACAGAAGTTATTTAGAAATAAATTTTCTTTTGTAACGCAGCAGGGCAATATTAATTACAGGGTATCAGCGCGTTGCGCACTCTCGACTGGTGCACTCTCGTATGTTTTATTATCGCCAACTGCATTCACTGCCTGATGTTTGCCTTAATCGTTATTTACCTGTAACGTCTCCGATAATATACAGTAATTACAGAACTGACAGACATTTCTCTTACCTGACTACCCGCCTAACTACCTGTAGCCACAGATGTAGCCGCATCTGTGTGTGTGAGTTTGTATCTTTTGCCTTTCGTTATGCTTTCAATCTATGCCAACGATAGATACATTTAAGCGCTCAATCAATGGATTTTCCAGTTCGCCAGTCTCTGCCCTCATATATTAGACCACTCAATGCACACACACGCACACACACACACGCACACCACACATTTGGCCAAACCGGCTGACTACCTGTTACACTCGTTTTTGGTCTCCTTTTAGGTGCGTCCACTGCTTAATCTTCGGCTTGTTTGGCCTGCGATGTCGCTCTGAAAATAAATTATGGTTTGTGTGAGCTTTATTACCTTAGTTACCACAATCTAAATTATAAATTCAATAATCAAATGCCTTTAAATAGTATAGAAGCGCTCTCCTCTCTCTCTCGCTCTCTCTCTCTCTCTCTTTGCTTTATTGAAATCTAATCAAATTCGTAACAATTGTTTTAAGTGCTCTGTGTTACCCAATAATTTACACGCGTAAGCATCTCAAGTGCCTGTCCTTTATTTGGCATTATATGAACTCGGAACATACGTATATGTATATTCACATATTACAATCAGATATTTGCCGTTTCGTAACATACTCCAAATAGCTCTTGGGAGCACAAAATTACTCTAAAAATTCCATTTCTTAAATTCCACAGAACATTATTAGAAATAGCTATAAAAAAAGTGCTCCGCTTGCTATCAAAAACCCAGGGGACTTGGGCGGGCGATAAGTATAATATAAATTATTTAGCTTGTTTCTTGAACAATCTCTAAAGTAATACAAGTTTTCAGAACTAAAGAACATACTATGGAATTTCAGAAACTAGCAAACTTAAATATATATTCATCAGCCATTTCAGCCACCATTTTACTTGTATAGTTCCCAAGTGCCCAGTAAATACCCCCTTCTAAAACTATGATAAGGCAGTTTGAACATGTTTTAATCTCTAGATTTATTCTGAGTAAAAATATTTTTTACTTCAGCAAAAAATGTATTAAGCTATGACCCACTGGAAATTATCAAAAAAAAAAATAAAAACCTATGCTATTTTGTAGATTTATTTCAAGACTACAAGGCACGTTTTTTTAAAATAAATTTATATTTTTATTAACAATTAATAATACTTATCCGATGACAGTGTTTGATATTTAACATAGATATTTTTTAATCTAATACGCCTACTCTAAATCGCACGATCATAAATCCATAAAAAAATATTGCCAAGAATTTACGGCACTTTGTCGTGGCTGTCGGGCACCGATTATAAATAGACAGAAAGACAGACACACGCTCATAATTGATCATATCATTTATCAGCTGTGAGCTGGGATGAGGGGGTGGGGCAGCTCGTCTAAGTTTTTGGCATAAATCAAATCAACGCCTGGGAACAACTCAATTTGTGAGGAGTCTTGTTTTCATTTTCGTTTTTATTTATTTTTTGTTGTATTTTTTAATACATATATATATATTTTTTGACTCCACACGAATTGCGCGTTTCAACATATCTTGCAAAACACGGGATAAGAAGTCCCAGTGGCAGCATAAATATTTATTCGAATTGCCAAAGAACTGAGGAATCAATTATTATTTTATTATTTACCTTTCATACAAATCCTATCTTGAAAACATACAAAAAGTTGGTTTATTTTAGGGCTGGAGTTGTAAAAAAAAGTATACAAATTTGTGTGTCTGTACAACATAAAAAAAATGCAGGTCATATAAAAATATGGCATGCGTATACCCTGTAAACATAAACAAAATAAAGTGTTGAAAACTTGTATTTGTATTGTATTTGTGAATAAACAAATCAAATTCAGCTTACATATATAATGCAGACGTTAAAAAATTGCTATTCGTTTGATGCAATTCATTATTATAATTAAACTTATTTTTCGTTATGTTTATATGGCCTTTAAGGCTGTGAGGTAGTTCAGAATTGTCTACAGGGTATCTTTGAGCTGCTCGCAGTCACGCCCACTTGTATTTTCATGTTGGCACGCTGAGATTGCGTTTTCAGCACATGTTAATTTAGGCATGATTCAATCGAGCAGAGGGAGAGGGAGAGGGAGCAGTGGGGCGTGGCGGAAGGCACTCCAAAAACGTCGCTCCACGAATTTTCGATCGAGATTAGTCACTGCGAATTCGCGTTATTTTGTAGGCCTGTGTGCTGCCTGCCCGGTTGGGGATTTATGATCGCTGATCCAGCTGAGTCAGCGGCTAATCACCGTCAGCTAAGACTGAGGGTATTTAATTATAAATCAAAAATAATTAAATAGATACATGTGGGTATGTTTAGTCTATCACCGAGTTATCAATTGCTTTTTTGATTTGGCGGTCGCTCTTTGATTTCCAATTGCAATGCGAAAGAGCGCGACTTTATCATGCATAACGGTTACCTAAGGTGGGCTACCTCCCCCCGCCCCCTTGGCAATCGTATCGTATATGGGCTAATAGAATTGATTCATTTGGATGACTTCACAACGGTTACGTATGCAAATGTTGCGAGTGAATAATAGATATGAATAGACCATGATTCGATATGCTATCTATGAAAAGTTTCCAAATTTAATAGAAGCCCATGAGCTATACTTGATTCTGGGCATTAGCTGGAAATTGATAACCTTTTTGTGCGGGAACTTTTCAAAAGTCAACACATAAATAAAGCAAATATAGATATATATATATACACTTATGCATCAACCTATATGTAAATTATTATTTCTGATAAATATAATTAAGACTTTTTCATGCCACATGCGACCACGATGATGTATAATTTTTAAATAGATCGAATAATTCTTCTGCAAACTGGTTTTAAACCAAACCAGTTTAGAAGTGGTCTTCTTGATAATACAAAAAATATAATAATTATAAAAGAAATATTTTTTATAGGTAAGAAAAATAATATTTCCAATTGAAATTTGAATAAAATTATGAAAATAACAAGATAAATAGTATAAAGTGTATAAAGTGTCAGAGTAAAACGTGTTTCAATATGACAAATTCTTATAAGGAAAGTTGTTCACGGTGCTTTCACACGAACTCAATCAAAATTTATCAATAATATCAGCTATGTTCTACTCAGAAAAAGGTATTCATTTTTAAAATGAAAATAATCAGACTCGAATCAGCTCTTTAAATGTATTTATCAGTTTTTGTAGGTTTAGCACTCTGATTCATATAGTAAATTACATATACAAAAAATATTGCCCTTTGTGCGATTTTTCAACAGCTGGATTAAACAGGGCGTTTGCACTTGGGCAGGTATTATATATATATATTTTTGTACGTGCTAAACCCATCGTACTTAGTTCCTTGAGCTATCAGTCTGACATGCTGGCTTAGGCTATTATCATACCCTGTAATCAGCAGCACATCTATTTCTGATCACGACAAAGTTTGGTAGATATATTCTATATATATTTTAAACAAATGAAAAATATTTCGCCCCACCAGAAAATTCAGCAATTCGCTTGGTATATATAACATAAATACCCTGTACATTTTCTAACGTCTGTACATTTGCTTGGTCTGATATTTCAATATGACAGCTGTACTATCCTAATAATAATATTAATCACAATAATATAATAAAAATAATACAAAATATACAAATAATAATCTAGAAACTATTTGCAGGAATTGATCACAGGGTATCTCTCGGTCTAGTGCATATTGCCGTTTGCTTTTGGGCGGTTCATTGCGCAAATATTGAATTTACTATCGAAAATACTTTCACTTTTCAGCAGAACTTGTTGCAACTGCTGCAAATTAAACGAACGCGTTCCCTTCAACTTGTTGTTGCTGCCGGCGCGCGTTGAGTTAATTGTAATTGTATCTTTAAACGAGGTGCGACGTTTTTTTCCTTTGTTTTTATCTTCTGTTTTTGTTGTTTTGGTTTAGTGTAACTTATATATATATATTTTTTGCTATTTCGTAATTTTGCGCCTTGCATGAATGGTTCGCATTTCGATTTCTTTTGTGGTTGAAAGTATTCAAATTTCGCGCTGTAAAACGATCCAACAAAGACAGAGATACAATAGGGAACAGAGAGAGAGAGAGAGAGAGAGGGAGAGAGGAAACGTATGTTGTTGATGAAACTGATTGGCCAATGTTGCAGTCCATCAATCAATGAACTTTGTCGCATTGTTGTTGTTGACGTTTCACCTGAGCTTTGACCAGGGCCGGAGTTGGGGGGATGAGGGGACGAGGGGCCGAAGGGTAGGCGGTATCGCCGTACATGCCTTCTGGAAACGGCCGTTATCTTCTGGCACATTTCGAAGACAACCAGTCAACCAACTAAAAATGTACATATTACTTAATTTGATGCAGAGCCACATACGTAACCGGCACCGGAGACTCCCAATCTTATCCGCTAGACTTTGAGTTAAATACCTTAGATAAGCTACATAGTATATATATGTATATGTGCAGCAATAAAAACGGATACAATTGAATCTTCGAGCAGGTGTCTTAAGGATATACCGAATGAAGATCCTGATACAATTTTTAATTGCTTGTTAAAAAAACATTTTTGCTGCTTTAATGAAAATACCAGATGAAAATTCGGGATATAAATGCAGATCTAGGACACAGATTTAGATACATTTGCAAATGCAGTTGCAAATACAGATACACTTACAGATACAAGTACGTATTCGTATTTGTAAAGAAATAAAGATACATTTACGGACACAGATACAAAACCAACACACGAATATAAATTAGGAGTAAAGCATTAAAATATACAAATATAAATTTAAATCTGCACAAAGTTTATAGAAGAAAAAAGTTTAAAGATCGAAAAATACATTCCAAATGGTATCAGATAGAAATACAGTTACAGATATATTTATTCATATATAGATATATGTATAAGATACTAAGATTCGTATCTTGTAGATGAAAATGGAATCACATGTTCTCTGTGATGAACTAACCAATTGCTTACTTTGGCAGATAAAACAAGATAACTTTTTAAAAATAGAATTTAGCACAGTCAGCCGCAAATGTCGCATAATAGTCAATGTTGTCTACGGCTTAGATTAGATTCCGACGGAGAGGAATGTGTTCTAATATTGTTGTCGAATTGACACAACACTAATTAGTTTTAAATACCAACATGAATCAGCCATGACGCACAACGGCAACATGCCCCAATCTCGAATTAAGATCGGAGACAAGACCAGGAAACAGCTGTCGACAGTCCAAGTAGTTCAGTCATTGAACGACTAGAACAGAAAGTCAAAAAGAATTTGTTTCAACACTGATTGGGTTTATCCAAAAATGCAGCAGTGATAAAGCAGTCTCAAAGTCGGTCAACTGAGCTGATAACTGACTAAAATCGGGTCACAGTTGTCGTTGTCGCCACAGTTGGCTTGCGTGCGCCTTGCCACTCTTGCGAAGCTTGAACTGGTTGAGAATTACACAAGTCAAACGACGAAAAATTCCCAACAAGTTCAAGCTTCAAAAGAGTGACAAGGCGCACGCAAACCAAAGCTCGACAGCAAAATCTGCTGATGAGTGAACCTGATACAAATAAAAATGTAAATATAATAATAATAAATTTAAATACAAACATAAATATAAATATAAATATATAAATAATAGTAAATATAAATACAAATTTAAATTCCAATTTAATTTTAATTAAAAATGCGCTTGATTTTGATGAGAAGCCGACTGTATGAGATACTGGATACATTATTTAAAATACATCTCTTTAAGATACTGACATCATTAACAACTTCGATAGCTTTAGTAGTCGATCTAGTAGATGATCGATTGGGCTGTTGAAGTTGCTTTAGAACAAGACGATTAAGATTTTACCTCCAGCTGTTCAATTGTTTTTTCTTTTTATCAGAAGTGACCTGCTTACTTCAGGGCAATCTTTATAGGGTATAACAAATAAAGGCCAAAAAACAAAAAAATAAAACATTAAACTGAGTTAAAGTGCTCAACTTTTTTGCGTCCAGCACATATATCTTATCGTCTGCGCGTAGAGCGTTGTCAGCCAATTGGTTGGCCGGATGATAAGAGGTATCAGCTGTTAACCAAATAATATCAAGAGTTGGTCTTTAGTGCGCGGACAACAGCAACGATACGAAGAGCTGCTCGCGCGGAAAACAGGCCGCAAAAAAAAAAAACCAAAAAAAAAAATCCCAGATCGGAAGCGATATCTAGAATTGAACTGGGTTAGCTTTCTGGCTAGAAAGTTGGCATCATGTTGGGCACCTTCAGTTCGGTCAAGCAATACCTGAAGTTCGATTTGACGCGCGTGATTATCGATAATATTGTTTTCAAGCTGCACTATCGCTGGACCTTTGTGCTGCTGCTGGTGGCAACCCTGCTGATCACTTCGCGCCAATACATTGGCGAGCACATACAGTGCATATCCGATAATGTGGTCGCGCCCGTGATAAACACCTTCTGCTTCTTCACGCCCACGTTCACAGTGGTAAGTGTCAATTCCGCAATAGAGCGGAGAACAGGTTGCAAATGTTTGATGTATCTAGCTTTAAAACTGGAGAAGATATAAATATTAAATCGATTTGCCACGCCCCCTGTGGACATAGCCAAAAATCTTAAAACTTTATTTACCAATGTAAATTCCAACTTCGTGAACGCGTGTAAAATGTGGTATTTGGTGAGAAGTTTTCTTAAACTGCTTGTGAATTATAAGCAACTAAATTGTTTACTTACAGGGTTGCCACTTCTGCTTCACAATAAACAAAATGCTTTAATTATTATGATTGTTATTACTATTATTATTTCTTATTATTGTTATTATTATTATTAATATTATTGTTATTATTATTATTATTATTACTATTATTATTATTATTATTATTATTATTATTATTATTATTATTATTATTATTACTATTATTATTATTATTATTATTATTATTGTTATTGTTATTATTATTATTATTATTATTATTATTATTATTATTATTATTATTATTATTATTATTATTATTATTATTATTATTATTTTTATTATTATTTATTATTATTCTTACTATTATTATAATTTTATTATTATTATTATTACTATTACTAATATTACTGAGTTTCGACTAATTGTGTAATTTTGCACTTGATTTTCAACTTGATTTTAGGTGCGGCACTTGAACAACACGGCGCTGGACTCGGGCTCAATTTTCCAGCCCGGCATTGGACCCTACAATCGCAACGAGGATGCGATCAAGCGCCACGCCTACTACCAGTGGGTGCCCTTTGTGCTGTTCGCCCAGGCGCTGTGCTTCTATATTCCGCACGCGCTGTGGAAGAAATGGGAGGGCGGCCGGATCAAGGCCTTGGTCTACGGCCTGCGCATGGTCGGCCTGACCAAGTACCTGAAGAACAACAGCATGCGGATCGGCAAGCTGAATATACCCTCCATGCCGGAGGTGGAGGAGCGCGTGATGAACATTCGGCGGACAATGATCGATCGCATGCGACTGAACCAATCGTGGGGCGCCCACCTCGTCTTTGCCGAGCTGCTCAACCTGGCCAATCTTTGCCTGCAGATCTATCTAACAAATCGGTTCCTGGGCCACGCCTTCCTCACCCTGGGCCCGAAAGTGCTGCGCGAACGTTGGACCGATAAAATGGATGCTCTTGACGTGGTCTTTCCGAAGGTCACCAAATGCACGTTCTACAAATACGGTGCGGCTGGATCCCTGCAGGAACACGATACGCTCTGTGTGATGGCCCTCAACATCATGAACGAGAAGATTTACACCATTCTCTGGTTCTGGTACACCTTCCTGCTGACCGTTACCGTTTTGGGTCTGCTCTGGCGCCTGTTCACGCTCTTCTTCTACCACAAGTAAGTCCCCACATTTGGCATTTGAGGAAGTCCGTTTGTATCTTTTTAGTCGGAGCTAGTCGGAACTATTATCTACGATTTTCCGAGTGTGTCTCAGTGCAGCATCACCATTAAAAAAGTAGTTTTCATAAAGTCACCCAATTCATACTTATAGCATTCACCTTCTTACTCTCTTTTCCACTCTTTATCTCAATAGGCTGACGTTCCTATGAATAGCTACGATAGCTTGCAAAAGGATCAGCAAAATAGATAATTTTCTAACCCTATGAAAAGTCTATAGATTTAGTTAATTCAGTACTTTTTGTGCACCCCAAGATCCCTGACCTTACCTTGAGCTTTGAATTTCTAGGAATTCCAGGCCTTAGAGGCCGTCGATCTTAGGACCTCAGGGGGTCTTAAGGTCCTTAGGTCTGAGGGCAACTTTAGGTCTTAGAAACGATAGGCCTCAATCGGTTTTAAGTCATAGGCATCGAAATTGTAGACTCTTGGTGATTTTGGTTCTTAGGAGCTCTAGGTCTGAACAGTTTCAGGCTGAAAAAGCTTAGGCCTCACTTGCTTAAGGCCTTAGGAGTCTCCGCCCTCAGCAGTTGCAGAACTGAGCAGCTTAATGTCTTAGGTATTGTAGACCCTAGCAGGTCTAGGTCTTGGGAGTTTTTAGCCTAGGGAATTTTGAGTTTCGTTCGCCTTTAAATTCTCATCAACTCCTTTCTTCCAGCGTAACCTTCACAAAAGGGGCGCTGTACTGGGCCAAGCCGGGCAAACTGGATGAATCGGACATCAAATCGGTGATAAGCAAATGCAACTTCTCCAACTGGATGTTCCTGTTCTTTCTGCGCACCAACCTGTCGGAGTTCCTGTTCCAGAAGGTCATCTACCACCTGGCCAGCGAGTTTCCCGACGATATCGCGCACGACAACGACATCAACGACTTTCGGGCGCGCGAGCGCGAAGCGGCCAGCGGTAGTTCCGGCCACTATCCGCATATTGGCAGCCTGGACACGGTGGATGCGCCGCTGTTGCAGCACCGGGCGGCCACGGCGCCGAAAGCGCCAACAGAGGGCGCCACGCTGCCCGTTTGACAGCCGGTGCCTGGGTACCTTAATTAAATCTAAGTTATCTGACTGCTATTGCTTTCAGAAATCTTTTTTTGATAAGTTTTTTTTTTGTAACTGTTGTTTTTTGTGAATATATATATATTTGTATTGTTAGGTTCTTGTGCTTCTTCTTTCTGGCCTTGGTTGGGAACTGGTTGAGAAAACAATTCAATATTCAAATTGGCCGAAAAAAAACTGGCTTAGAAATGGGAAAAAAGCGTTCAAAACCGGCTAAGCTGAGCCACCCAACAGCTCGAGCTGCGCGTGGGCGTGGCAGCTGAAACAGTTAACACCTCCCTACCCCCCGTCCCTTTATTTATATTTTTTGTCAGCCGTTTGCTTGACTTGACTTTAGCTTGACTTTGGATTTGACACTGGCTTTGGTTAGCTCTCTTGACTGTGGTTTGACCCACTTTCAACTGCCACGCGGCGCAGCAGGCGTGGCAAATGTGGCCAACAGCTGTGGTTTTCTTCATCCAACTCTATCTGTCATCTATCTATCGCATGCCCACAATTGGGTCAAATGTATCCATAGTATATCCATAGTATAGCATATCCGACTCGAGAGGCGAGAAGCTTAGCAGAGTATCACGAAACCGAACCACTCACTGAAACTCGTGAGGTAAAATCGAAGTATAAAATGTGACGAATAGTGTGTTTAACAGTTCCTGAGATATCAACGCCTTCTAATGGTCAACTTTGTGGCATACAAATTTTGTTTAAGATATTCCAAAATCTTAACGCATTTAAAATTTCATTTTCCAATAAGTGGCAGTCTTTCCTCTAATTCATATGCTCTTTTTTTTTCTTTCATATTTTCTATTTTTTTACTATCTAAAACTAAAACCCTTTAACACTATAACCAATTTAAACAGTTGCTAAACGAAAAAGCCCAATCAAAGCCCACACGAAACTTTCTTATACGACCCTCAATAAGTTGGCAGATAAGCTATCACAAGCAGCAAATACTTTTAGTAGACCCTAAACACAGAAGTAAAATTTGACAAAATTTGACAAGCCAATTTGCAGGTGGCACAAACTATTTTTGTTCGCACACACATGCCTATGCCTATATTCAGCTTTTTTTGTAGAATTTCTTGAGATTTACTTATATGCTAGTAGTATTACGTAAGCGAAAATTTGTTTTCCTAAATGTAATAAAACTTAACTTACGAAATTGTTCTAATTTACTGTTTACCAAAACCCAAAAACTTAAAATTTGTATAAAAACGCATATAAAGTTTTTTTCAAATCGGCCCAACAGGTCCTGCGATATCTTACGTAATGCACCGACCGACCCAATAACAAAGTATGTACTTTGAAAAACTTAAAGCCTTTGCTAAAAGGTCTATCAAAATTTATATTTCTATTTGCCAGAAAAGATGCTGAGAGACCACCTTATATATATACCAACTCTTCTGACATTCAGTTCAACAGATCCCGAGTTATTTCGCAACAATCGAGCAATCTCAAATGAAGTACTTATATGGTCTACATGTCAATATGTAGCCTACTTGAGATTTGATGCAAAGATGAAAAAAAAATATATATAAATGCCAAAAAACATGAAGCAAACGATATTCGGTAGCCATATACGTAAATGTGTAATTGCCAGTTAGTTATGACACCTGCTTAGCGGGCGAGACTCGACTTACTCGCATTTGGTTGATATTTTATTGGCGGACTCGGCTTCAATCTTTACGTTTCTAATTCTTTTTAGATATTTGCCAATTATTATTCTGACGAGTCGGCTTTTTTTTTGTTTTTGCCTGTTTTTTCTTCTTCTTTTTGCGGCCAATGCCAACGAGTTCGAATTCGAGTTGTTTCTGAGGCGGCGCCCCGCCCACCTGCAGCGTCCCCTTCCTGCGGCTGACAGTCGACATATGTTTGCCGTCGCCTTTAAAAGCTAAAGCTAATAAAAGAAAAAAAAACTGCAATATAATACCGAAGATTTTATACTCTTTTTTAAATTGCCAACTCACAAAATGTTCAAACAAACAATTTTACTATCTTATAAACAGACGTAACGGAAATTGTTATTTACTTAATATCTTAAAAGGAAATACGAAAATTATAATGCCATGTTGTCAAACGTAAGTCGAAAGAGCTGAAGAAAAATTATAACCATAGTTCGAGTTCAGACCTAGTTCGAACCCTGCATTGCTTTTTTATAACCCAAAACTTGAACCAAATCAAGCATCAAAAAATATTTAAAAACAAATTGTTTATGGCTCTAAACTAATTTTAATTTGTTTTAAATATTTTAAAAATATAACTGCCTCTCATTTAAAATATTTATTTAATATTAAAATTTTTGATTAAATAAATTGTAAGCCAATTACTATAGTTCCATACATGTACATGAGCTGAAAAAATATTTAAAAACAAATTGTTTATAGCTCTAAACTTATTTTAATTTTTTTAAATATTTTAAAAATATAACTGCCTCTCATTTAAAATATTTATTAAATATTAAAATTTTGTATTAAATAAATTGTAAGCCAATTACTATACGATACATGTACTACATATATATACTATATAGAAGATCAAAAAGCAGCTGTTGCAAATTTCAGACACAATCAAACCAAAGTTTATATAGAACAGTCAGTATACCCCATTATAGTTAGTAGATTTTAATAAATGCTATTTTATTTTGTGTAATTAATTACATCAGCTAATTAGCATACTCTCTTGAAGAGTACATTAAAAATTTGCATATCAGACTTTCAAAATGAAATCAATGCAAAATGCAAAAACAGAACCGATCAGAAGCTATCATTGGATTGTTGGGGTCCATTGAAACAAGACTAAATTTGTCACATGGGCGAAATATACAAAAATATGCTCGTGTTGTTTTTTGTTTCCATTGTAGCTTTGCATATCAATTGATTCGCTTTTTTCGCTTTGTTTTCCTTTTATTTATATGCTCAAACTTCGTTTATTTGAAGTTCTGACAAAAGCAGAATAAATACCAGTCGAGTGGAGCAGAAGAAGAAGAGCGCACAATAAATAATTGTATAGAACGCGCATTGTTTTCTTTTCTCCATTCTTTCTTCTTTTTTTTTTGTGTTTCTTCATTTTTTGGTGTTGTTTGCCGTTCGCTTCTCTCTTCGACATGGTGAATGACCGTTAACATTTTCGAGATCGTCGCCAAAGAACATGCTTTCAGGTATGACAGGTTTCTTCTGGCCCCCACTGAGCTGCCTTTTCGGTCATATCCATAGATAGCCCAGAGTGAAAAGCCAAAGAGAAGACTTTTATAGTGGAATGGTATCAAGTGTGAAGTTTTTGATGGGGGACAGATACGGAAACTTTTCAACTTTCAAGCCAACAAATATATAAGGTCATGTATCTCATAGATACAATTCATGTATCTCAGCTATAGATATGTAAATGTGGCTCATAACTAACTGAATGACTGACTGACTGATTGATGATCAAAATAAAAAAATTTATAATTTAGTTAGTTACAAAGGTCATGTATCTCATAGATACAATTCATGTATCTCAGCTATAGATATGAAAACGTGGCTCATAACTAACTGAATGACTGATTGACTGACTGATTGATGATCAAAATACAAAATTTATAATTTAGTTAGTTATAAAGGTCAAGTATCTCATAGATACAACTCATGTATCTCAGCTATAGATATAAAAATGTGGCACATAACTAACTGAATGACTGAATGACTGACTGACTGATTGATGATCATAATAAAAAAGAATAATAGACGAAAAGGTTATAGATATAATTTTAAAAAAAACTGGTATATTATCAGTAAAATTATGGCGCACATTTTGACCAAAAATGTTGTTTTTTAATATTTAATATTTATTTATAATTTACAAAAAATTCGTGTGCATATAAATATACGAGTTATGGCAAAATGATGACAGTAGTTTTAAAATATCTATATGACTTTTTAAATAGGCAAATTAAATTCAATATTAAAATTGAGAACCCCAAGAAAATTAAAATAATTTTTATAAATTGTTCTTCGATAACAATTTTTATTTAATTTTTAATTTGAAATTTTTGATAGTAATTTTCATAGGGAAAACATTAGATATGATTTTAAATAAATTTAATTTCCTTCTAGTATTGGTTAAAGCTGTAGATCTGACCAGAATACAATTAAATTTGTGCCCCTATACCATCTATATTAATGCCTTAACAATTGAGTGGAGATATATTTGACGTGTAAGCAGTTGTCATATTCAATAAGGCAATCCTTGAGGCGCGGGGGCGTTGAACGTGGCAACAATTTGCCTCAATTATCGAAAATTTATGCGACAATTAACACTTTGAACTGCAACTAGGCTTGGGGCAGGCGCCCATGGGAATGGGGCTGTCATTAAGTATTAGTGCCTAGTGGGTGGGGGTGGGGGCAGTGTCTCCATTTGGGGACCTGTAGCGAAAACGACCTGCGCCTCGTCTTGGAATTCGTTGCCAATAAATTTATGCAATTGGCACACTTGTTGCATGCCCCGCCAGATGCAGACGCAACGGCAGAGGCATAAAAATGCCAATTTCTTGGCATGCAAAATTTATTTCAATTGCATTTAATTTGTGCGGATTAGTAAATGGCGTTTTTTTGTCGCCCAAATGCCCAGCATTTCCTGGCACGTTTTCTTTTATTTTTTTTACTTTTATATATTTGTATTTTGTGTGCCCGCTCCATATGCATCTAATTTGCATCTCATGCAACATTTATTGCAATTTATTAGCAATTTCAGCAAATGCATGGCCCCAATTTAGCCACGTGGTAAAAATGTTTGCCCCCAAAAGGGGTGAGATTAAAGCCAAACAATTTTTTAATTAACAGTAAAGGTTCTTGTTCAATTGATATCGAGATACATTTTGCATTAAAGTATTAATAATTGTAAAAAATATATTTTCAGTAATTTAAAATTTCAAAATTCATTTGCTATTCAATAAAAAGTCAGCTGAAATCTTTTTTGAGTTCAAGAAGTAGGCTTTTGATGAAGTTTAAATTTCCAAAAACTTTCAATTTCAACTAGCATTAAAGCAGGCCCTGCAATACGCCCTAAAAAGTGGGAAAATTGTTCATCTGCAGAGATTCAATATCAACAAAGTAGGCCACAAATTTCGCATTTGCTTTGAAGAAGTTCAAATTGTCAATCTTTCAATTTCGAATAGCATCAAAGTAGTCTTTGCAATGCTCAAAATTTCGTAGCTCCGAGTGGACAATTTTGTTAATATTCAGTCTGTGTTCGTTCCTCATCGAGAACAGACTCCTAATTTCTATTTTACAAACTTAAATATTTTTCTTCTTTTTTTTTGGAAAAATTTTTTCGACAGAGATTTGGTTTCTTTTTTGATTATTCTCATCCAAAAATGGAAAAAATCATCTTGCAATATTTCTACAAGAGCAGTCCCAGATTCATTCCTACTTTAATGGCTATATCAAATAAATGGTAAGTTTATTTTGGCAAAACTTAATCTTGAATTTTTGTGGTATCGATGTGAAGCACTATTTTTTGATATTTAAAATAAATATTTTTTTTAATTCAATTGTTTTGGAAAATAATATATATATTTAAAATTGAAATTTATATTTTTTTTATCTTCAAGGAAACATGTATGTCGGACCTTTCCTGCTCAGCATGAGGATTTGGATGGGTCCAATCTGATTCCTTAACAGCTTTCACCTGAAACTTGAACCTTTGTGTTTTTCGAGAGAGGCTCAATTGTGTAGCCCATTTGGAGAACTTCTGATTTAAATATATCGCTTTTAGCATATTGAATATGTCTTTGTTCTGGTTTTTCGGTTTTTACTTTTTGTTACCCTGTTCAACGCCTTGAATGGGGTATGAGCTTATTTCCGCGTCGCCTTTGTGTCTTTGTTCCGGGTATAAAAATGCGATTCCTGGTTCGGGACAATGACGAAATACCATCCACGAAATTGCGTAGAGCGCGTAGGTCAGGTTCAGCTCAAAGTGAGAACTCACTCAAAAACTCAGTACAGTACGCAAGCACAAAGGAATTCTCTCTTTTGGCTCTCTCGCTTACTCGCTCTCTCGCTCTCTGGGTCAGGATCAAGCGGAATGGGGTAGCAACCCTCGACTAGAAATGACGTCGCAGCAGCCCGAAGCAGCGAACAAAGCGGACGACGCAATTCGCACCCGCAACACGGAAAGAGCTGAGCAGCGTCAGAGACCCCTCATAAAAGAGTTTGCCAGCGATTTCCAGGAAGCGAAACGCATTCGGAAATTTTACGTAGTATTTGGACATCAACAAAAACCAGAAGGGCCGAAAATCGAGGTGCGGACGCTTAAATACCCTTGCGGGCAGAAATCAATTGTGCGGTATGTTTGCTCATAAAAGTGTTTTTTTTTCCGTCCCGCCAAGATACAAATCCGATCTATATTTAAAATACGGCTACAAAGAAAATTTAAAAAAAATTGTCTGCTTTGGTTGACGGTTCGAACCTATACAAATATAAGTTAGTTTTCATAATACACAAACCGAAAAGCTATATTACAATGCTAGGGAAAGTATTAACAAGTTGGCTCAATAAAGAAGTGAACACAAACAAAAATGTTTAGTTCTTTCTATCGTTATCAAAACTCGAACCGGTTCGGTGCAAAACTGGTTTGCAGCCTAGTCTTTGAAAATATTTCGCGACCAAAGTAAAATGCCCTCAGTAAGGGTATGAAAATCCTAGCTAACCTGGGTTGGGGTATTGCGAAGCAGGAATTCGGGGGTTGTTTATAAAGCGTGAGCTGTGTGTTTGTTGAGTCTGTGTGCGTGTGTGTGTGTGTGTGTGTGAGTGTGTAACATGTGGCACGTTCTAATGTCGTTTTTATAGTTCGGAAATTTCAGCCGCTGTTGCTGTTGTTGTTGCTGTGCTGGGCGAGTTTCTCGAGACTTTTCCACAGTTCCCGTCTGGACCGCCGTCTTTCATCTTCCGTTTGCCGTCTGCTGCGTCGGCTATTTCCGTTTTTATGACTTTACCATGTCTGCATTTCTATTTTGGTTTCCCATTGCAATGCAACCATTTGGCAGTGACCTTGAGCAGCTGCCTGCCCCTCCTATATATGCATGCACATATTCCTGTATATAAATTTCCGTATCTTGCATCTCGGCTGAGCGAAGCGAACATGCGGCTCCTGTCTCGTCGTGTCTGGGCGTATCAGCAAATGTTATTGACCTTTCGCCTTAGACGTGTTTCATCAAAAGCGTTAGAATGTACACATTCAATGCTCACACTGCTGCACTACGAAATACTCTTGAATTTTATTCCATTATCCCTATCTCTGCTTCCCTGTGTTCCCTGGTTAAGGAATTCATTTACCCGATTGAAGCACAATTATACGTAAATATTTCACAATTGAATTTTGTGCTTACAGTTCTATTCCAAAATTTACAGGGTATAACAAAGTTCGTCCTTCAAAGATTAGCATTAGTAATGGCAAATGTTTCATAATTAAGTTTTATTTATTTTTTATTTTTTTTTATTTAAATATACAGGGTATAATACATTCTGAGAGTAATATACGCACAAGTAATGGCTTTGGGTTCTGAAATTTAATTTCTGCATTAGAATCTGTCAGTGCAACATAACCCTAAAATACAGGGTGTTTGAAAATGTAAAAAGCCAGCCGACATTTTCAAATAACTGGGTTACATTATTTTACCCGATTGCTGCAAGTCTTTTAACCTCATATTTGTATACGTTTTCCATATTCTTCGATAGCCCCGAATAACAGGGTATCCATGGAGTATGCTGCTTATACTCGCATTTTAGTAAAATCCACAATTTTTACTCATTTTTACATAAGCAATAACAAATTATTATTATTAATAATAACAAATAATAATAAACTTCGCTCACTTATACAAAAATCCAAAACTTTCTATTAATCAGTTGAGTTTTCCCTGTCCTATAATCATCATTTTATTAACTAATCAATATTTTATAATTTTATAAATAAAAAATAATTTCTTATACAAATAATATTCTCCCCTTCAACTCTTTTGTATGCCAACTATGACAGGGTATGCCCTAGATTAGTTTACGTAATAAATACGTGCCCTCGTAAACGCCAGATTATCAGCTTATCAGCTTGGGTTCGACTCTACTACAAGCTACAATTACTACTTATGTGACATCGGGGACTGACGTCAACTTCTAATCGAAGATTGCGTGTAATGAGCTCTGTTTTCGATCCGTTTGAAATTGGATTCCGCGCTGCCAGTCAACGATGAAGCCACTTCCTTTCCGTAAACGATCCATTTTTACCAACTGTTCGAAAGTAATACCCAAACATGACATTCATAGGGTATGAATCGGGTTATTCGATATTACGGATTCCAATGGGGCAACACATTATGGCAACTCAGAGTTTCTTCTCAACAGAAAAAACAAGGGAGAACGTTGCAGTCGGGTGTAACCGACTCCACAATACTCGTTCACAGTATAATATAAGCTTAAAACAGTCGAAAAAGTTCTTAATTATGATTAGTTTGGAAAAATATAGATTTTTGTTTAGAGGAGGCCTTCAGTTATCTGTCTGCAAAATTGTATGTATTTACATAGCTTTAAAACCGGGGGAGTTAAATATATTTTATCGATTTCCAGCCCAACCGGACATTTCTCTGACAACAGTCTGGCAACTCCTGTTATCGACGTACGCAATTATCGATATTTAACATGTGTTGAACAGAAGCTCCAATCAAATCAATGTTAATCCTTCCTAATTTCGCAAAGCATCCATGGGGGCTATAAATAGCTCGAAAATTGTTTTCAAGCTCAGTCTGGCTCCGTGCCTCATCGAGTCCGGACTCATTTTGTTTATTTTTTGTATTTTCTAATTCCTTTTTTTAATTCGATCTCAAATATTATTAATAAGAAAATAATATTATATTTGGCACCTACCCTCGGAATGGTGGAAAGATTGTATTTCTATATCGTTTTCTAAGTGCATCGATGTTTTTTCGCAGGGATTTCCTTCCTTTTGATTATTCTGATCCTGTAAAAAGGAACACTCAATCATAATTGATCAGTATCAAAAATTGAAAATTA